>JARHVA010000076.1:3915000-4487500 GCA_037957365.1 Torreya grandis
GGAACCAAGCCAATCTATAAGTCATTTTATAGGTTGGTTCAAAACTTGGAGTTCTTATGTCAACCCAACCTTGATCGGGCCACATTTTGGCACCATATTTGGATCCCTTATCTGAATAAGAAAGATTCATCAACCTCACCCTTGTCTACCAAACCTTCAATTTCCATTAGTGAACCTACCATCAATCCAATTGAACCAATGTAAGCATCCACCTCCCAAACCATAGGTGAACCATCCAACCCAACTCCACCCAAAGTAACCAAGATACCTTCCACCATCCCAAAAAATCCCATCAATAATATAGGCATGCTACCTACTCATATCCTTACTCGCCCTCCATTAAAAATAGATCTCACACCACCAAACCTACCAAAGAAATAAGAGTCACCTAGGATCCCAAAATCTAAAGCCTTGCCTCCCATTTCTACTTTGCCTTCCATTTTAGGACCCCATCCTTCCTCCATCTTAGGACCTCATCCCTCTACCTTGATTAAGAGTCCAAACATACCAAATAAATCCCAAACCCAATATTTGCTTTTAGCTACACCTCCACTCCTAGCTACACCTCTACCTATTTCCACCAACCCGTCCACAACCAAAACTTCTAATTCTAAACTATCTAACACCAAACTTTCCAATTCTAAACTATCTACTTCCAAAACATTAACCTCTAAACCATCTACCCAAAATCCATTAAATTTCAAACCATCTATTCGAATGCAACCCACCAAGAAAGTTCCATCACCGAAAGCTATTATTACCAAGCCTACTCCTAAGAAGTCTTCCACCCCAAATGTCAAAGCCAAAACCACCACTCCCTTGACACCTTTGTTAGAATAATATTCTACAATATTTCAAAGGTTGATCCAAGCTTCTTACTTGACTTTTCCTCCTATAAAACCATTTGATCCACTTAGTCCCAAGCCAACTTGGTTTATTGATAATTTTATTTGCTCATAACATAGGATGCCAAGACATGATATGGAGAACTAAAAATCTCTCCAAGTCATTGTCTACCAACTATGTGATGAGGATAACTTATTGACATAATAACCTCCTGTGATCCCACCACCAATCTAAAAACCATACGAAACCATCCCAAACCTACCTACCCTGACATTCACATCTAAGAGTGGGGAAGAACCGAATCAGTCCATTAGCCCAACTCCTCCTCAAATCCATACTATTCATGAGGTCACTTGATCACAATCCCAATAAAATGATAAAGGGGAATAAAAGGTGTCCATTCCATAGACATACCCTTCTTCCATTGCCAACTCACCCACCCGATCCCAAACACCTTCACCTAAACCCAAGGTTTCTATCCTGGGTGCCTCCCAATCCAACCCCTCTGAGTCAATCCAAAGAGTATTTCTAAAGTAAATTCACCAAACACAGGTGAAGATGACCTTATATGAGATAATAAATACCTCACCTCACTACACCAGGTAATGATGAAGGCTTTGCAGTCCATAGAGGTTCAACTAAAAGATCCACAACTTTTAGCAACCTTTGTTGGAGCCCTTCAACTTTCCACCCTTGTCACCTTTAAAGATTCAGAGATACCTCCTATTCATCCTGATGATATGGATCCTCCCATTTTCATTAACACCTACATTAACCAATCTTGTATCAAGAGGGTAATGATTGATAGGGTAGCCAACATTAACATTATTTCTTCCCATACATATGACCAATTAACATTTCTAGAGAACATCATGTTGGAAACTATAGAAGTGCTATGATCCTTTAATGATGTGATGGCTACAACTTTAGGGACAATAATCCTCCATATTCATTTAGGATGTCACACTCTTCCATAACTCTTCTACATGGTAGAAGGTGAGTTCCAATATAACATTTTGCTTGGATGTCCATGGATCTGCTCTATGGTTTGTGTGCCATCTACCTTGCAGCAGTGCATCAAGTTTTAATATGAGGGTCAAGTCGTTACCATACAAGTAGACCCCAATTATTTCACCTCATGTAATATGACTTATCAACCTAATGACATTCTCCTCCTCCCATCAACTAAGCTTTTGCCAACTAAAGCAGAATCTTCTTCTTCTTCCACCAACCAAGCTTCCACCAGCTCATCCATACCTTCCACCCAAATCCCCACAAAAGACCCATTATAATCAACATTACAACATCTTTCACTTGGGGGGTATCACCTTTTGACCTTACATGTGTTTCCTACTCCTCAAGAGTATGGGATCCTTAAATAAAACCCTAGCTATGATTCTAATATTAGAACCATTATTCCCTTCGAGCCTCCTAATTACCAAACTAATCTTTTTTATGGGGGACTTGATAAACCATTTTCTGCCTCCACTACCTCCTCTTCTCCTAAACCATTCACCTCTAATTTAGCCTACTTGGATAAACCATAATTTGATAAGACATACCTCTATAGGTGTGTTTGAAAGGGATTCGGTCTAGGATGCTATGAACATGGACCACACGAGTTGTTTCCTTGAAAGACCCAAAAAACTCATGTAATATTTGGTCTCAGTTCCATTCTACTAGAAGAACTAACTAGCCCACCTCCCATCACCATCATTGAGGAAGAAAGTCCATCCTCATCAACCCATTCCCCATCAAAATATAAGGATCTTGAAATCATTCCCTCTAACTTTTTTTTCATCAACATGATTAGTTTAGGACCCATAACTTATCAAAAAGATACGCAAACCATGACCATTCCTCTGACTCATCCTGAGATGGTAGAAGATGACTCTCCTACCATTTATACTATTCATTGTCATAATGAAAATTCCCTTCTCACCTATCTTGGAGCATAAGATTCTTCTATTTACACATATCTCCCTCCTGAGACCTTTACCATGTTGAACTAATCCACCATGGATGTCAACTTGGGTACTCAACATAGCCCTTGCATTATCAAAATTGGCCAATCCTTAAAATCCTCAGAGTGTCAATAATTCTCTTCCTTTTTTCAAGACTATATCATAACATTCGCTTGGTCTTACAGTGACATGCCAGGAATCGATCCCACCATAGTCATCCATAAAATCATTACCAACCTCAATTCCAAGCCTATTAGGTAGAAGCTTCATAAGATGCACCCTCATATCACCCTTCTCGTCAAAGAAGAGCTCCAATGCCTCTTATCTATCAATTTCATCTAACCCATTGACTATCCCCAATGGGTTTTGAATGTTGTCCCTGTCACCAAATCAATAGGGGGACTTCACATTTGCATAGATTTTCATGATCTTAACCTTGCTTGTCCAAAAAATGACTTCCTTTTACCAAGCATCGACCAACTTGTTGATCTTACTATCGACCATGAGATGCTATCTCTTATGGATGGATTCTCAGGCTACAATCATATCTTGATTACCCCTAAAGATCAACATAAAATTATTTTTATCACCCCATGGGGAACCTTACACTATAGGGTCATGACTTTTGGTCTGAAAAAAACTAGTGCAACCTACCAATGCACCATGACCTACATATTTCATGACCTTATTCATAAAACCATCGAAAACTATGTAGATGACCTTCTTGGGAAATATAAATATCATAAAGATCATTTGGCAGTCCTAAAGGTTATATTCAAACATCTTATCCATTTCCATGTCCACCTTAACCCCAAAAAGTGCATGTTTGGGGTCTTGTCAAGAAAGTTTCTTGGTTTTATTATTTCTCTCCATGGAATCAAAGTTGATCTTGCTAAAGTCAAGGTAATCCTTGACATGCCTCCACCAACCAACCTCAAGAAAATCCATAGCTTGCAGGGGAAGCTCCAATTCATTCACCATTTCATCTCTTAGCTATCTGATAGATGCCAACATTTCCATCACCTCCTTAAGAAATATGTCTCCTTTAAGTGGGATAAAGACTATCAAAAGGCCTTTTAATCACTTAATGAGTATCTTATTTCTATGCCTGTCTTTATTCCCCCAAAAGAGGATGAACCTTTCTACCTTTACATTTCCACCACTGACCATTCATTAGGGGCCATGCTGGCACATTGAGATGATCAACATAAAGAGCAAGTTGTCTGCTATATAAGTTGAACTATGAAACTCAGTACACCCATACCAAGAAAATGTGTCTCACTTTGGTCCTTGTGGCTTCCAAACTTCATCATTACCTTCTTAACCATAAAACCTATGTCATAACCAACACTGACCCACTCAAGTATATGCATTTCAAGCCATACCAAAATCAACATATGGCTAAGTGGCTCATGATTTTATTTGATTTGATCTTGAGGTCCTCTAACAGAAGTTAATTAAAGGGCAAGTGATTGCTAACCAATTGGCTGAAGCACCCATAGCGTACAATCAACCTTCTACTCTTGAGTTTCCTGATGAGTCCATCATGACTCTTTCTCAAGAGGACATCACTTATCAGATGACCATATTCTTTGATGGATCAAAGTGTCAACATGGTGGGAGTACTACTATTATTCTTATTCCCCTTGGAAATGAACCTCTTCCTTTATCCTTTAAGCTTGATTTTGATTGTACCAACAACATGGTTGAGTATGAAGCCCTAGTGATAGGTCTTTGAACCTCTTTAACCTTAAGAGTCAAAATGATCAACATTTTTGGTGACTCCAAACTCATGTTCAATCAAATTAATGGCTCTTACTAATGTAAAAATGATGTCTTATAACAATATAAACAACTAGTAGATATACTCCTGATGTTATTTGAACATTACCTTATCCAAGCCACCCTGAGTTCCACTAACAAATTCATCGATACCATGACCTCTCTTGCCTCCTAAATCTGATATACACCTTCTAAATCTAAACTAATTATCACCATCCACCACTTTCATGATCCTTCTTACACCAAATCAGACCTTCTTTCCATTTGTCATGTGGAAGAGGCCCAATCTGACATTTATTATACACAAATTTTTTACTATCTAAACCTAGCCATTATTCCTTCTGATCTCTCTCACAACATTCAAAGATAATTTATACAAATTACCTCTCATTACACCATACTAGGGGGAATTCTTTACAAATGTGGCTTTGATGGTCTCCTTTTTTGATGCTTACGCAACCATGAAATCTCTCACGCTATCAGGGAAATGCATGATGGGATTTATGGGAGACATATTAGTGGTCTAGTTATCATTAAACATATCCTTCACCCTGGATATTATTGGCCTACCCTTAACCAAGACTTTTGTGATTATGTGAATAAGTGTGTTAAATGTCAACAACATGCTAATTTGCATCATGCACCTAGTCATAATCTTTAGGTCTCTAAGGATTTCTGGGCCTTCTCACAGTGGGGATTGGATCTCACTAGTGAAATTAACCCTCATTCTTTGAAGCAACATCATTATATCATCACTGCAATGGAATATTTCACCAAGTGGGTGGAGGCCATTCCCCTTATTTCAACCAAAGCCAAAAAGATTGTTAACTTTATCAACCATCACATTATCTACCGCTTTGGTGTTACTCATAAAATTATCACCAATAATGGTAAATATTTTTAAAATAAAAAAGTGCAAGGTATTTGTGATGGATTTGGTATTAATTTTTTCATTACCTTATCATCCACAAGCTAATGGATAGGGTGAAGCTTCTAAAAAAACCCTTAACAAAATGCTAACAAAAATGGTTAATGCATCTAGTTGAGATTGAAATTTACACATTCCCTTTGCCTTATGGGTATATTGTACTAGCATTAGAACCCCTACAGGTGCTACCCCTTTCTCTCTTGACTTTGGAGTTGAGGCTGTCTTGCCTCTCAAAGTTCATATTCCCTCTCTTTGTGTATCCCTACAAGATATCATTTTTGAGGATGATTATCATCAAGAATGTTAACCCCAACTTGAGATACTTAACGAGCATCATTTAGTCATGCTCAACCATCTTCGTGTCTATCAAGAATAAATCAAGTATGCTTATAATAAGCACCTAAAAAAATGGGAATTCAATATCAGAGACCTCATCTTAAAGGAAAATCAACATGTAACCAATATGGAAAAAATCAAATAGGGCAAGTTTGTTTTTAATTGGCTTGGACCTTATATCATAATGCAAAAGTATATATCAGGAGCTTACTGGTTATCATCTCTTGAAGGGAAACCAGAACCTAAGCCTCTCAATGCTTCGCATCTACATGCTTTCTTTTTTTAAATAAGTTCAAACTCACCTTCTGTCTAACTTAAACTCATCCCTTATTTTATGATATTTTCACCTTTATCCCCTCACTTTAAGGGAAATTGATTAAATCATAGAATCATGTGCTTATCCATCACATTTTTAGCCTTAATCCTAAATATGGGTATCATGACTCTACCCATGGCATGATTCTCATGGATCCTTTTCATCCCTAATAGGATAGAATTCCATGATCGTTGTCTCCTAAAGCATCCCATCACTCATTTTTTCAACCTTCTTGTGCTTTAGTTTTGCCTTCATAAAGGTAAGCCTTTAAGCTTATATAAGCAAGTTTATGTCTACAAGAGTAAAAACAAGATCATATATCCTATGGGTCATCTTTAACATTGTAGATTGCTCCCATGAAGGACAATTGCCACAACAATTCAAAATTGCTTAATATAAGGTAGACTGCTCCCTTGAAGGATAGCTATAAAAAAGCCTAAAATAAATCATAAAACTTATATCACTCCACTTGAAGGATGGATAAGTCAAATATTTATCAAATCAAACAATTTCTTGAAATCTTTCTGCATTGATCAACTTCTCCAACCTTTCAAAACATCAAAAGACCCATAGTCAAAAATCAAAACAAAAGTAAAAATTTGGAAAACATAATAGGCTTTCATCATTAGACTTCCCGCATCTATCAGTCTATACCATATATGATATAGACTTGTTTATACTAGCTCTTTAACAACCCACATAAGGGGCAAGCTAGCCCCATAAGAAGGTTCTATTATTGTCCATCTCCCCTTCATCCTCCAAGGAACAAGGGATGTGGAGCTTACTTGACACTATGTGATCAATTTTTTTAAAAAAAACCAATGAACGTTAATATGAAACATATGAAGGGATTATGTTCATAAGACCAATCTAACTTCTTCTTGTTTTGGTCCTTTTCAATGACAAAGCATTGTGTCTCCTTATTTATCATACCTACTTATTGATACTTTCATTAAGACACTTGTCTTTTGATTGTTTTACCTTTCTTTTCTTTTCTTGCATATAGTTTTGTTATCCATACTTAATCTATATGTTAAGAATTAATGTTTACATCAACCTTCATCCAACTAAATGAAAATCCTTAAAACGTTTAACAAATATTATGTGTTATATTTAGTGATTGTCATTTCTCTTATTTTATTAGGTGTTTTAAATCATGAAAACATTTTAAATAAAATTCACCATCTCGTACATCAATTATCATCTCCTCTATATAAGCAACAATCACATCCATCACAATTAATCACATTTATTCCACTATAACCATTTAATCAATTATTTCATTAAATAAATCAGTCATCAACATATGTCATGCATCACATATCTATCTAGATGAGAGATCACATAGATTCATTTATAAACATCATATTAATCATACATCTACTCATAATAAAATGCTTGATAAACATCATAACCATGTCAAATAACATCATAAATAAGATCATCATAAACATAAGTTAAAACATCATATCATAAATAACCATGACCATAAGCAACATCCATCAATCATAATCACATCACACATCATGATCCAAATAATGAACATATATATAATAATGTCCATGTTTCTCAAAATGGTATGTACATCTAGTTGCATCAGTTCGCAAGATGGTATCAAAATCATATGCATACAAAAAGAGAGTCTCATAGAGTCTATGGTGTTGGCGCATTGTTGCCTTCTAGATCTTGTCCATCTCTTGGAGTGGTATGTACACCTATAGATGTTTCCCACTGACTAGGTGTTGTGCCACTGATTCTCCCTCCCATAACCTACTCTATAACATACTTGCCAAATCAGGGATCATATGGAAGGTGAGTAAAGACCAATGCCTCATATTACTTGAGCTCCTAAACCATGGCCACATTATAATCATGGAGATGGTCTGAGATAGACTTGATGGTGCCCACCCTCCTACCTATATCATGGCATCTCTCTCAACTGATACTAGTGTCACCTGACCCCGTCCCTGGTCTCTCTCTTGAGTAAGAGGAGTAACTTGTCCTTGGAGAGTATCCCTCTCCTATTTCATCACTACCAAGGTTACCTATGTTATATCCATACCACTTTCAACTGATCCCTCTCTATGAAGAGTGCCTTCTTATCTAGGGCATCTATGTCAATCTGGTCCCCATCTCCTTCCACCATATTTACATCAAGAATCACCTACTATCCACCTCCAATTGGTCCCTATCCACCATCTCCTCCAAACTTTATAGCTATGTAGCATCCCTAGAATCATACAATATACTCCTGAGTGAAACCCACATCATTGATATCTATAAACAATGGTAACTCCTCATGATCAATCTCCAACTCAACTAGCTGTGGAAGAGGTACTGGTGTCTCTGCATCCTCTCTCCTGTATTTGGGGAAGGCCCCTGACACACCCTAAACCAATCCAAACTATCTCTTAACCCTATCAAATGAGATCAACTCAACCTCCCATTGATGCCTCCCATGAATCTACCTATAGCTCTACAATGAAAATGTATGCTTGGTATAGCCAGCCCATGCGGGGAATGTTGTGTAAGGTCTTTAAATGACCTCCATGTCAGTAAAAGCATCCAACATATCTCTAAACCAATCTAAATCCTATATCTTGTCTTTTATTGCTTTAAGTGTATGATCATCCCTCCACCTAAAGAAATCAACTCTGAAGCCTCACTGATTCCAAGTATACCACAATAATCTAGCAGGTTGTAGCACTTAGATATGATTATAAGCCCAATAGTACATAACAAAGCTAACAGTCATCCCATACCTATTATGAACCTCATAACCTAGAGCTCATGGTATATCTATACTAGTAACACTAGGGCCCAAACAAATACTATCTGATCCACCATCATGTCCACTCAGATGTCAAGTAGTACCTAGGGGAATATACCTCCACTTGAAAGTGCATAACACATCATAGCTATCATCATTATGGTAACTAGGCATCTCCCCACCCTATCTAGATGGTACATATCTTTGAATTAAAAGCCTCCAATGTGCCACCTAGCCTAAATAAAGTCCTCCTTGAATAATTGGTGTATGTAGGCATCATACTCCTTACCCTATATGTGTTATATAACCTTGACCCATATAGGTAATCACATAATCATGTTTATATCCTTAAAAAGAATAGCAATCTACCCAGTCAGTAAAATAAAGGTTTTGGTATTTGGGTCCCCTCTCTTGATAAGGGCTACCAACATCATAGAATCTCTCAACATGCGTCGATAGTAGTGCATGTCGCTTAGTCTAACCATTGCCATGTGCTCCCAATCTTTTGTAGTTATACCCCTATAAATCTCATGTAATAAAGGTGACACTCAATCCTACATTTCTAGATAATCCCTAACCTACACAATTAAAATTCATCCTTTACTCAACTAAATTTTCATCCGTGTATCACCTATTCTACTTATTACACCTGCCCCTATCCACCTATTTTAAGCCTAAGACTACACACTACTCAATTCTCTCAAAATTTTAGTTCCAAAGCCCATCCCTAACTTAACCCCTTATCCAACCCAATCCTAACCTATCCCTACCAACCCTTTTTCAAAACCTTAGCTTTGTTCACCAACCCTCGATGGTCGAGTTTTGATTGACAATGGTTCCTTTTGGAACCACTGCTGATTGAGCCTCAACCGGTGATAGTTAAGGCTTTGGACCATTGATGATCCACCCAGTGACCATCTGTTAGTCTACTATAGACCATCAATGATTTATATCGACCACTGACAGTCATTATGTAGCAATCTCTAATGACCAAACCCCAAATCCTACACAACTAAAACCCTAACACCCTTAACATTCCCTATTATATCAAATCACCTATTCTATTTCCCACCCCACATTCCTTCCTAAAATCCATTTCCCTCCTATACCCAATTTTACCTATTTAAACCCTAATTT
Organism: Torreya grandis; assembly: GCA_037957365.1. Taxonomy (NCBI): domain Eukaryota; kingdom Viridiplantae; phylum Streptophyta; class Pinopsida; order Cupressales; family Taxaceae; genus Torreya; species Torreya grandis. Next base: position 3,925,080 of record JARHVA010000076.1, read on the forward strand.
TCAACACCAAACCCACCCACCCAAATAAAATAACAAACAAACCAAAATAATAACAAACCATTGTCAAAATCCCCTACATCATTCTACATTTGCCATCATGGTGGAGCCCTCAGAATCACCAATGCTACCTAACCCCACACTCAACCCCTACCAAATTGTATCTTCAACACTAGATATCTAACTGTCCCACCTCAGTCTCTCTCCACCTCATGATTCACCACAGTCAGTCACCCAACTCATGAGAACACTTCAAAAACTATTATCATTTTCACTCATGATAATGGACTATCGGTAGTCAAAAGTGCATAAATGACCAAATTGAATACCTTTTAACCTTTTTTATGATCATGAGCCCTTTTTAGGGTTTTAGGTGACTGCCAACAGTCACCCATCGACTATTGTTGATCGATTTCAACCACCATCGATCGACCTTGCTAGGGTTTTCATACCTTACCCTTCCCTTTTTTTCCACTAGGACCCCTTGTCCACCTTTACCCAATTACCCTTTGGTCACTTAGACCCTTTTAACATCATTACCCTCGAATTTGTTTTCATGACCCTTACCACAATTTATGTTATTATGCTCAACCTCTAACTTTTTCAACAATGACCTTTCAAATGCCTATGACTATGCCCATTGGTGGTTACAACACCTGTGACCTATTCCATTTTTTTAAGCTCGCCCACTTTTTGGACCCTTGATAAAATAGAAATATTTGCATGACAAATTGAGTTTATAAGTACACCCATATCCACTATGCCTAAATATGGTGGCTTGATTTAGTTTTCACTTATCCTCCTTGTAGTAACCTAATTTGCCACTTCGTACCATCACACCTATTTTTCCACCCATATACACTTTTCAAACCCACATCTAACTCTATTTTCACCTCATCATATCTAGGTTTAAGGGGGAACACCTCCTCCCATACTCGGGGTATCCACCCAACTTAACCCCACACTTTTTGTTTTTATTTTCGTAACTTGAGGATGTAAACTATATAACAAAAAGGGGTAAAATGTAGACACTCAAAAACTATGCAACATGGTTCTAGTCATCATCCACACACCTCTTGGCCCCTTTCACCCCCTTGGGTTAGGATTAATTATCAAAATACCTAAACATACACATTTAACCCCTTTAGCTAAATTAATTAAGTTAATTAGTTAAATAGTGCATATTTCCACCTCACCTACCCAAACTGATGGCTAGTTGATCACCACCTCACCTACCTAAACCAATGGTTAGTTGTTCGACACCTCACTCAAAAACCATTTTTACCATGGCATTTTAATGCCCTAACTTCCTAGACTTGTTCCTCACACATCATAATGAACCCATTATTAACCTCAAACCATTTCCCATTATCTCAACTACTACTCATTAGTGAAATTGGTTAATTTTAGCCAATTTTGATTATTTCCCCATAACCTTTGGTGGTCACCCATCGACTGGTGGTGGTTGAATAGGATTGTCTATGGTTACATAATGTAACCCGAAATCCTTCCTTTAGGAGGTTAAAATCATCTTTATGTGAGGTCAAGAGACCAAGTACCGTTACTCTGCCAACGTTGCTATAGGATCTCTTGCAGCTTACCACCCAAATTCAACACTCTTCTAGACTAGCAAACTTAAAGTTACGTATCTATAATTTTTATTAAGTTTGTTAACTAGTTTTATTAGTCTCATTGCTTGTATCTATTTTAATTTCCTTTCATCTCATTTCCTGTGTTGGAGTTCTACAACTCCAAGCACTTCACCTTCCACCCCAGACCACTGACAAACCATTCTTGCTCACCTGACCACCCAAATCCTAGGTTTTATACTTCTAAGAGTTCATTTTTTTCTTGTGACCAACATCCAACTTAGAAACCACCCTAAGGACCTTTCTGTAACTCACCCAAATAGTTATCTTTGCCCAAACTAGATCTCATAGTAACTACCAATGGTCATACTTGACCACTGATGGTTTGCCTTATAAACACTCAAAAACCATGCAATGCATTTTTAGTTGTCGAAGCACCCTATGACCCCCCTTCTATTATCTTGGACCATTTCCTTACCTTTTAACTGCCAAACATAAGTGAAAATGACTAATCCTGGCTATTTTGACTATGTTTCTCCAACCGTCAATGATCAACCCTCGATCATGGATGGTTATCCCTAACCCTCGATGGTTACCTTAGCTCTTGCATGATCAAATGAGTCACTATTTTTTGACTGTAATTCACTTATTGATTACTAGTTGTCTAAATTTAACCGTCTGTTCACATGATCAATGTGTAATTAAACTGTCTGATCAACCATTTGTTAAACCCTTTGATTGGAACCTCTCCTTTTATATTAAGAGAGGTAAATAAGGTTGAAAGGATCAATCATCATCAAGATCAATTAGGTTGGATTAATTTTTTCTAGAAGATATTCTTACTCTCAGGCAAATCAAAGATCTTCCTAGTGAACTAGGAACTAGACAGAGATTTAAGGAACTTCTGGAGCTCATCAATCAAGAACCAGGATACCATTACTCTACAAACATTGCTCCAAGATCTACAATATCTTTCAGCTAGCTTATGCATTCCTCAGACCAATAACATCTAAAATTTAAGTATTTGTATTATTTTATCAAAAGTTTAGTAATTAACTCTATTTGTTTCATTTCTCTTTATCTCCCTTCCATCTCACTTATTTATGTTGGATTTTTCCTGTAACTCTAGACACTTACTCACCATACCCTTCTTCTACCCACAACCTATTCCAATCACCCAAACACCCAATCTCTGAACTAAATACCTCTGAGTATTACCCTTTGTCTTGTAACCAACCTACAACTCGCAACTTACCCTTCCAGTACCTCTTGACAATCTCCTTCAATAGACTTTTTTTCCCAAGTAAAGTCTAATAGTAACCACCAATGATCACCAAACCACAGATAGTTGACCCCTAACCACTGATGGTCACCTAACCACCGACGATCCTACCCTAACTATCAATAGTCTCTGTCTATCATCTATAATATCAAGTCAATTTGACCCATCTACCTATACCCAAATCCTATTTTCTGAGGTTCAATATCATCCCATAACTTTAACCTATTTTATAAATTAGGTTTGATTTATATAGCATGAATATTTGATCATTTATTACTATTTTAGTCAAGATCACTTGTTTTTTTCCAAGCATTTCTTGTATTTGATTCCAATACCTTATGTTATTTAATACAATCATCTACTTTCAACATATCAAAACTTAATTATTTAAAAGTGTGGATTGATAGCCTCCAAGGACTCTTGCACTTCTTGGATCTAGCTCATGCTAGGCAATCCACCCTACTATCTCACTAATCAACCATTCTCTTATAGTGTTTTCTTATCTACAGGTCATCCTCCTTAGATAAAGAGAAGTATTAACAATTGTCTGGATTCACACGTGCACAACATATCAAGTTCTATTAACCTGACACTTCTTTTGAGTTTTATAACTTTTTTTCTAAAGAAAATAAAGCAAAATTTTATTGAAACATGCCCTAACTGTTGACGGTTACTATGTGTTTAATTTTACAATAACAAGTAGATTTCACTTACTAGTCTCTACCTGAATTCTAACTTTTTATTTTTTATTGCATCACAGAGGTTCAACTTATTTTTTGAAATAGGTTTGATTAATTTAGCATTATTCTTTATCAAGTTATTGCTATTTTAAGTAAAATGACTTCATTTATCTCCTACATTTGATTTCAGTACCTTTTGTTATTTCATGCAAGCATTTACTTTCAACTTTTATAACTTAAGCATTTTAAAGTGTCGATTGACAACCTCCAAAGAAACTTAGTGCTTCTTGGATCTAGCTCACACTAGGCAATCCACCTATCTCACTAATCAACCATTCTTCTAGTTTCTTTATTATCGACTAGGTCATCCTCTCCAGACAAAGAGGAGTATCTACAACCGTCTAGATTCACGTACACACAATAAAATTAAGTTCTTCTACCACACCCTTCTTATATTTTCTTCTTACTTTCCTTAAATAAAAATGAAAAAATAGTGAAACGCCCTTAGGCAAAAATTATTTTTGACAAAAACACTTGTTAGCCCAAGGTTAGAATAAAATCTCTAGAAAAGTTGTAGATCAGGTAAATATTTGTTTAGACAAAGACTTATAAACCAAAATGACAAACTATAATTTTGAGAAAAGCTCTAAAATTGTAATTTTTAATCATGCTTTTCTTGTAACTTAGCCAATGCCAGTTATCCAAGATCGATGCTGGTTACATGGAACTGATGTTGGCCACTGTGTGACCTGTGTGTCAATAAAAAATGTCAAGAATATGGGAAAATAATGCTAAAATTTTGATTTCAAGGATTTTTAATGACTTTTAAGGAAATATATGATTTCCAAGGTTTCTTCCTTGCTTGAATGGGTTGCGTTATCCCATCGGGTGTGTCAATATGTAGAGATGGATTACAAATATGATTAGATCAAGCATTAGTCAATAAAATCAAGAAAAATGCATAAGAACATAAAAATCTAAGCCAACCTATTCAAATGGGGTTTGACAAATGACAATAAAGAGCAAATAAAAAAAATCATATACCTTACCTTCCCAAGGGCATCTCACTATCCAAATGCGGCTCAAATGTGATTTTCCCCTTGATTTGGTTGTCAAGTCTTCAAAAATGATGCAAGACAAAGCTCCTCCATCATCTCTTTCTCAAAAATTAAATTAGGCTCATGATATGAAATCAATGTTATGCCTATCAATGAAGCTATCCTATTAAAAATTAAGCATAATAAACAACACATAAAAATGGCATGTGGAGATAATTTTGCATGATAAGTTTACACAAATGAAGCTTAATCAAAGTGGTTTTACCCCTCCTACTTATAGATTTTTGAATTTGATCAGGGTCAACCATGATCGCCCATCTTGAGATCAAGATGTGTGGCCATGAATTAATCCAATTATGTAATTAATATCCATAAATACCCTCATAAATATTTGGAAGGGGCATGAAAGAGGCATGAGAAGCCATAAACCTAATATTTTTGCATTTATGGCTTATGGATGCCACCCCACAAATGATGTCATTTGATGATGTAAATAATAAGAATCAATATTCAATAACTTCCATCGAATTCTTACTTAAGCTCATAATTTGGTTTAATTTGCCTAAGTAAGATTAATCAAAATTTATACAATTTTTTAAAAATTGGTTACATTCAATTAATTAAACTAGTCAAAATGCTATATTACTAGGTCATAATTTGACTGGAGAGGAATTAGAAGGTAATGTTAGTTGTGTATGGACTAATATCCCATTTAGAACTTTGTTGATACAAAATAACACATGCACGTGTCATGTGCTTTTGATTAGAAGAAAAGAGTGATCTAGAGCACCAAAATGTGTTTTCATCATTTTGACTCGAAATGATTTGAAAAAAGTTAATAATCACATAAAATACATTTTTTTTATTTAGGGATACATTAACCTAAATTGACACATGTATACAACAAACTCAAACCATTTAGCGCGTTTAAGTGATTTTGGCCTAAATTATGTATTTTCACAAATTTTGAGTAAGATTGACAATTTCAACACAATGGTGTTAGGAATTAGGTGTATACACCTTCAAGGTGTTATAAGTGGTCAATCCTATAGTGTATATGCTTGCATTGCTACCATTCCTAAGTCTATTACATAATGTCTTCCATGTTTTTTATCTTAAAAAGTATGTAGTTGATCCTTCACATATGTTGGATTAGAATGTTTTCTAGGTTCTGGATCCTGGGGTGGTCATTGTAGATCCAATCAAAGTAATTAACACTCTCCAACTTAGTTTGTGTAATAGAGAGATGTCACAATACAAGGTCTTGTGAGACTAGTACTCTAAATATAATGCTACTTGGAAGGACTATGATGAGTTCTACAAGTGATTTCCACATTTATTTGCTTGATCTAATACTTCATACTGTGTTATTTTTTTACTGAACAATATTTTTAATTCAGAACTTATGTTTGAATAAATGTCATCGGGATGATGACTAGTTTTAGGAGGGAAGGATGTTACATCCTGATTCCTCCTTAAGCAAACTTACTTGATTATTTGTGGATATTATAGTTGGAAATTTAATTTGGTTATTATTAACTAAGCTATGAGTTATATATTATTATGGGACAATTAAATATTACTTTGATTACATGATTTCATTGCTATGAGTTAGCTATAGTATATATTATTTACATTGTGAATCATGTTGACATTTTATCCTAGTAGTATTTTATGATATACATGTCATGATTTTACGGAATAACTACTTGCTTGTCATGAGTTGGACACATGATAGATTCATCCCTCCAAGCCTGATGAAAGGAGAGAATCATCGGAGAGGGTGACGTAGATAAAAATGTTGGGGGATGATAAAAGAATGACTAGAACCCTGCACACACCATATTAGTTAGTACATGTATATGCATAATTGAATGGTTAGCATTATTGCATTTTTGATGATGTGTGCATTTAGATAATTGTTTATCCATAGTTAGTTGTGTGTTAGCTTGGTTTATTGTTCATGTGGAATTAACCTCATGTAATTGTGTTGTGATTATTTTAATTCAGTTTCAATAATATTGTGTTAACTACCATTTTGAATGACATAATGTGATTGACTTACATTAGTCATATTAAAATGATTTACCTTTGCTAAGTTAGTAGCAATAAAATGATTTTGTTATAATTAATGAATTAATTATTGTTACAAAGTCAAAAATATATAAATTGGAAATAAAGCCTCATAAGAGAAATAAAACACATAAAACAATTTGCTTATAATTAAAATAAGCAATTGTATTTTAATATACCAAAAAATGAATTAAAAATAATAAAAATAAAGAAGAAGAAAAGAAATAGAAAAAGAAAAAGAAAAAATTAGAAAAGGAGAAAGCAACACCATATTCTTGGAAGGGGAAGAAAAGTTAAAAAGAGGGGTGCATTTGGAAGGAAAAGGACACAGAGAATAAGAGAAAGGAGAAAGGAGAAAGAGAAATACGACATCAGAGAGGAGAAAAATATAGTTATGAGGAGGATAAGCGGTGTGAATTTGAGGGAGAGCATGTCCTTCCAGCTTGCAAGGTAGGTGGAGTTATTTAGATTTATTTATAAGTTTGGAAAATTTATGTGTATATTTTTATTAAATGATGTTAATTCGATTATGATACCTATTTATATATGTAAAGATTTAGACGTGTAGTGAAATGATTTTAATAAACATAAGTATGGTGATACACATAGGTGTGGTGATCTGTATATATAGAGGAGAGTGTATATTGAACTATGGACTTGAATTTGTAGGGCAAAAAACCATACAATGCCTTGAAAGTATAACATAAAGCCTCCAATATTACCAAATCTATAGCACTTAATTATTTGTTGCTCAATATTCCCTGAATCATAAGGATTGGCAGTTCTTACAATGTATTGAGCTGATCCACCATTAAGAATCTCTGTTTCTACTATGAAATTGGGCCACAGGGTTGGGGTTTGGAATTGGGACTATGGTTTTTCCTAAATTGATTTTTCCTTCACAAGACTTTAAACCTCAAAAGGGGTTTCTAAAAATCTTTTTTTTTCCATCTTTTTCAGGAAAATGCCCTAAATTGACTATCTATTTCCATACTCACAATTGGCATTACAAATTTAGAAACCCTAGTTCTGTCTCAATAATATTGAGGACTGGGATCAAGATGATCAGGGTTCAAAACCCACAGTGGTAAATTGGAAGAGCTCATGAAAGCCATACATCTGGTGTACCCTTTGCAAATTCATTAGTTTTTTTTCAAATGGTGGGCAATCACTACCACTAACACATTAACATGATAGGATAAAACATGAGTCTTCTTTTGTTATGGGTTTTAAAAACATTGACAATTCTTTATCTAGGCCGCATCCATTTTAGTAATCATCACCTGGGTTTCAAAAACATTGATAATCCTTTATCTGGGTTGTATCTATTTTAGTAATCATCGCTTGGGTTGCAAAGATATAGTGAGAAATATTTAGTTAGTCATCACCAGTTTTTGTAATTCTTAGTTGGGTTTTAGATTCAAACTAAGGTTTTATCTATTAAAGGGATTTGGCCTAGGTAAAACTTATTTCTTTAGGCATCAAACTTTGTTTGTTAAGCTTGGAAAACCATCTAGAGTTGTAGACAGTTTTAAAAGGTCAGTTTTTGCTACCCTATTTTGGATTCTCAAGTAAGTAATTATTCATTTTTAAGTTGGGGTTGGCTTTGTTTTCCTTCTATTCTATAGGAAATGTTTGGAATCTCAAGTAGGTTATTTTTTTCCTTGTTGATTTCCAATTTAGGCTTTTTTTCTATGGAAGAAATGTTGATGGGATCAATATTCAGATTTAGGTATGGCGCAGTAATTACTCTATGACAATTGAACTCAGATTATTTTACTTGTAAATGTAAATTCACACTAAAGGAACAAATTTATATCTCTAATCAGGCTCTTACTTTTATTTGATTTTATTGTAGTCTCTCCAGTGGAGGTTTTAAGCTTGCCCAACAAGTTGTTTTGACCTCATATCACTGTAGCCATGTATATATACACTAGCATATGGGAATCAATGCTAATGTGGGTCCATAAACCAATGTGGCTACCTTTAGGGGAAGCTCAGGCTTACTATTTTTTTCTGCTTTCAAGACCCCTTTTATTTGGTAGATTGCAGGCCATCGCTTTAATTTCAATCTGAAGTGACTGCATTACTTGACCATATTTCAAGCACAAATCATGCTTTATTTGGGGATTTATAGACATCACATATAATGCCATCTAATGCTACAGAGATTTTTTTTTAATTTTGAGATGGTGAGGCTTAGAACTCAAAAACTAAATCATGCTTTTAGCATGGCTATGGAGAAACTTTTTAATAGGGGGCACAATCTAGTCCCTGGAGGCACGTAATTTTGGTGTCATGGGGACTATGCCCAATCATAAGAGGAATCACATAGCTCTGTAAACATTATAATCCAAATATCCTCACCTTGCATACATGGCAAGTGGGTTTGCCCTGCGTAATTGACAAACCCTTGGTTTATGGGCTAAAGTGCTCCTATCCCATCGTGGAATTATCTTATTGCATCGAAACTAGCTGTTTAAGGGATGGTTATCTGATTTTAGAGACAAACTCATTTATATTTAATCTTTCTTATTCTATATTATTGTTTTGTTAAATTGAGATTTAGATCTCCACTGAATATGTTATGGGTTTTTAGCGGTTGATTGTATGGTTGGAATTAGCCATAGTGAGGCTGAGAACAAGAAGGGACCAGATAGTTTTTGCCCTGCATTGGCACTTGATATTTTTTTAGATACCTGTGCAGATTGTATGCTGATAGATGAAAGTCACAATTGATAAATCCTTGGCTTTGAAATTGATCTTTCTGTATGTGTTTGGGTGTGCATATGTGTTTCAGCTTATTGTGTGTCTATGGATATTTGGGATGTTTGCTTCAGTTTTTTGGTATTGTTAAGTTGATTGAAGGAATGTACTATTTGTTTGGTGCTTGAAACTCAATTAGAAAATACTCAGTGTATCTTCTATTCTAGCTTGGAAGTTGATGAATATCTGGGTACCATGTTATTTTCTTGTTGTGCAATTCTGACTGGCCATAAAGAGCTTCACTTGTACTGATATTTTTATTTGAATGTTTATAATATAATAGTATGATTCATTGTTACAGGCCTTAAAAAACTAGTGCGCTCTTTGCTTGATGTGAAGTAAATTCCCCTCTTTATTTGTAGTTCTTAGAGTCTTAGACCAAGTGGGAGGAGTGGAGCAAGATGGATATAATACAGATGGATCAGAGAACCTTGACACTTCTTGGGGCAACATGCAGTACAATGCTAACCATGCATTTTATTGTATAGTTGTTGTCCCAGCACTTATTCTACTAGAAGAATCCCAAGGAATAGAGGGCCATTATCATTATCATATTAATGGCCCCTCTCTATGCTATTGATATATTTGTTGGCTTGGTGGATATTCAAGGAAGTGAAACCTTCTTCATTTTCTTGGATTCATTTAAAGATTCTTATGAGGACCTAGTAAGTGGTATTGTCATCTGAGCTTTGGCAATGGACACACAAACAGAAAACCTTTGCACTAAATGGTCAAACTATTTTCAAGGAAGTAGATCCCCATCCTTACATTTTTTAAATTTTCACTACTAGACAGTAATGGATGTTCCTTGGTCATTTAGTGAGACAAATATATTTAGCTACATGGCTGATATTTTATTTCAATTATTAGTTCTTTGAGATTTCCATAGGTTGAGATTATGAATAGTTTATCTTGATTAAACTGTGTTGTATCCTTTTTATCTTGATTGAAACATGTATATATATTGAAGAAAAATGACACATCATAGTTCAATCTAGAAATTTTATTTCATTTGTCAAAAACAACATCTCAGTTTTAGATTCATTCTTTGGTCGAGTTGGGTATTTGAACTAGTCAAGTATTTTCAACAATTCTGTCATGGTGATTGTTGTAATATAATTAATCTTTCCAAGCTGACAAGTTTTTCGAATATTAAAATGTATTGGCAATTAATTTTGTTTTGATCTTTGTGTTCACATAGTGAATGATGTACCTATAATATGTATTCATTATTTAGCATTCAACATAGTTAAGAAACTTGAAATGCAAACATGTTATCTATGTCGTTAAAGACAATCAAAAAACTAATCTCCGCCTAATTATATTTGTCCAGTACCAATTCCTCATTCTTTTTTCTATTGGTTGTTTATAGCACAATTTAAATATTTTTGCTTGATAAAAGTTCACTCTATGATCAATACTTAAATTAAATTTCAAAACTATTCTAAGCTCCCACAGGGACTTGGCGCATGGCGCCTTTGTTTGACTAGCCAAATTAATTCTTGAATAGAGCTCTAGAATATATATATTAAAATATTTTATTAAATCATATTTATATATTATATATATTTAGTTGTTATCAGTGATGCACCAATGGATAACATTCAAAGAGTCAAAATTTGTTGTTCTATTACGTTGCTCTTATGTAGATCAATGTGACTAAATTATTACAAGGACACGATAAAAAAAATTACTTACGAAATTGCGAGCATATATCCATAAACAAATTCTAAATTACTTACAAAATGATAATGAAAGAATCATGATTGTTGCTTTGCCTCTCTCGTGTACCTTAAATCCGCTATTTACAATACATTTTTTCCAATCTAGTATTACAACAATATACATTACTATGATAAACATAAAGATGAATTTAATTTTTTGGCATTAGATATTTGATATTTAATGTTAAGGCTTGAATCAAAAAATTCCATATCTTAAATTTTCTTGAATATACAATCAAATACTTAGTAATATCTATAGTAAAAGAAATTAGTAACTCCAACAATTATTTAGATGAAAGGTCCAATCTAATTTTCTTTAATTTTTGTATTTTAATTTTTTTTAAAGAATATATATATATTTTTTTAAATTTGTGAAAATTATTTACATGAAAAGTTTAATATAATTTTCCCCTTTAATCTTTATGAATTATATATACTAAAAATCATTCCAAAAAAATATATAATAAAATAAATTTATATTTAAATTATAAATTTAAATAATCTAACATTAAATGAATTCAATTTCATTTTAAAAATTAGATTATGTTTTTGATATGCATCTTTTTCTATACGAAGACTTTTTCATAATACTTAAAACTTTTTATTTATTATAAATTTGTTAAATATAAAATTTTAAAATATTTTAATAATTAATATATAAAATATTGTGTTCAGATATACATTAAATTTTGAATAATAAATAATAGCTATATAATTTTTTTTAAGACCGCCACCTAATTTTGTTGTGAAATGTAATGTTGAATGTCAAATTAAAGCATTGTGAGCAACACTAGTGTATACCCTCTCAAATGAGATAAGAAGCCCATAAGTAGTAGATATACAGGTAAAAATGAGTGGGTTCTTTTTTGTCCACTCAAGTTTAAATTTTAATAGACATTGTTTTAGTAGTCTTTTAATTTAAGAGTTTAAATTTTATCAATTTTTATTAAAATTATAAGGTTTGAGTAAGTGATTTTATATATTTTTTTAGGATATATTTTAAATTTTTTATTTATAAGGTTAAAAGTTTTTTATGAATATTTAAAAATGGTTTTTAAATATTTAGTACTCATTAAATTGTATAATTTTATGATGTTTATGTATTTATTGATTATTGGTTTAAATTAAGTAATATTATCATATTTTATCGATTTTTAAATGGTATTTGATTCTTCTTTAAACTCTTTTCAGTTGTCTTCTTTTTCTTCTAATTTCTTTTTATTTTGAACTTCCTATCTAAAGCATATGTACATTTTTGGGGCTTTTCTAAAGTATTGGTATGCTCTTATGCCCTTTTGCTTTTCTTTTTATGACAATAGTGCATTCACTTTCTTTGTCTCTCAATTTTTCTTCTTGCGATTGTTACATGTCAGATTATGTGCCAATAGAGTTCTAATTTGAAATCAATTGTCGATAAATATGTCTGTATTACACTTCATTTTCATCTAAAGAATATGAAAAGAAATCTAGTGAATTCATTTTATATTCATTACTATATGTCATGCAATTAGTGCTACCGATTAGATCACTTTAGCATTGTTATGCAAAATATTTTTTCTTCAATCGATCAAAATTGTGATATAAATCCGACACAAATGTGGTGCATATATGGCACAAAATTTTGATACGAATTACATTGAATTTGTCTATTTTTGGGGGTGGCAATTTGTGCCCAAGGCTTATATAGCCCTTTCTAGGTATCATTTGCATTTTGAAGTGTACTATTCAGCTGTGGAGAGGAGATAGAGGAGTGAGAAAGAAAAAGACTAGAAGTGTGTCCTTTTTTTTTAAGAAAAGAGGATGAGTTTTTCTTTTTAAAGTTAAATATTAACAAATAAATTAGTTAGTCTTATAATACATTAATGTTTGTAATATATGTTGATAAATTAGACATTTTAAAATTTAATATTAGTATTATTTCAAGTTGAAGGCTTTCAAGAGCAATATAATTAAGGTATAATTAAAGAAATTGTAGCAAAATTAGGGTAAATAAGTAAAAATATAGGAAAGATAGGGTAAAACTAAGGAAATTAGGATTAGCTTTTAAAAAGAAGTGTAAAATTAGGTAAATTGAGGGAAAATATTTATTAAATTAGAGAAATTAGTGATAATTTAAAAAATGAGAGAAATTAGGGATTATATAAATTAATTAAATTTGAAGAAATTAGGGTAAAATTAAAGAAATTGAAGTAAAATTGGTGTAAATTCAAGGAATCTAGGAAAACTATGACAATAAGAGAAATTAAAGAAATGGACTAAATTAAGAGAAAATACAAAATTATTGAAATTTGGAGGAATTATGATAAAATTACAGAAATTAGAGTAAAATTAAGGCAAATTTTATAAAATTAGTGATAAATAGGAGAAATTAGAAAAATCAAGGAAATTAGAAGAAAGTTCATAAATTAGTCAACTTGAAGAAATTAGGTTAAAATTAAAAAATTACAATAAAATTAGGAAAAAACTAAAAAAATTAATGACAAATAGGAGAAATTAGAAACATGAAACACATTAAAAAATAAATGAAAATTAATGAAATTTGGGAAAAGTAAAGTAAAATTAAAAAATAAAATAAAACTAAGACAAAGTAATTAGTGACAAATAGAGAGAATTAAGATATAAATAATTAAATTAAAATTAAATTAAAGAAAAATGATGAAATCAAAGAAATTAGTAAGAAATAAGAAAAATTAAAGAAATTGGGAAATTTTGGAGAAATACTATCTGAGTTACAAATGGATTGTTGTAGACAATATTAGTATCATTTTGCATGCATTGATCTCGCCCCAATTGGTAGGATAGAAGCCCCAATCAGATATAATGTATGGGCATATAAAATACTCACCTTATTTGATTGCACCAAATGATTACAAAAATGTCACCATGTGGATAATATTCTCACATTCTTTTCAACATAATCGACAAGAGTAGAAAAGGATATATCTTGTGTAACAATATATTAATATTAGATTTAGAATTTGTATTATATAACACAAAAATGGGTTGAGTATAAATAGGTTGAATTTTCAATTTGAAAATTCATTTGTGTTTGATTTCGGAGCTCACATTGACATAATGGGTGTAAGAGGCCACATTACAAACTAATGCAACACCACCACTGGTATGTCACAAAGATATGTTTATTTTTTAACTTATTTCGTGCATTTAAAAAAATGTTTTTCCATTTTGCTTACTTCGGTCCTATCCTACAACAATGTCTCTTCTATGATGATAATGCTCATTCTGTTGCAGATCTGTTTGAGTTTAAATGCATGTATAGTACCATGATGTTTTATTACAATTATTATTTTTTTAATAATCATCAAATAATTATATTTGTATTGCACTTTTTGATTTACAGGGCAATATGTGAGTCTGAGACTTTAGACATAACTGATTGATGGACACAGTATGAGCATTATCATTGAGTAATGCTAAAAGAGATACTATAGATCAGGGTAGATTAGGTTATATTGGTCGTTTGGACTTGATGTCATATGATTGCACATGATGACAACACTTGTAAAGTAGTGGAATTCAGACACGTACTTTCTGGCTTCCGATGGGGGAAATGACGGTGACACTTGAAGATGTATGGAGGATTATGAAACTACAAGTGGTTTGTACTTGAGCCACTATACAAGCTATAGAGGGATAGGGCCCAAAAGGGAAAGATCATATGTATATTATCAATCGTGTTAGAGGACCACATTATATGGCTAAAGACTATACTATATTGCTTTTGGAGATTGTGTTGTTTGAGGTTTGATGTGTGCATAAATTATTGTGTGTACTATTAACATCTTTCATTGTTGTAGACAAGAGTGCGGTTGTTATCTCATACATAATGCATAATATTAGTCAAGATATTAAGGACCACAATACGATGTATTTGTGGGGGTGCACCATGTTGGCACATTTATACAAAAAATTGTATAGGTTTACCAGAGAGGGCTATAGTGGAGGATTAAGATCAGCTGCACTAGTGCATTGTTGGGCTTATGAGCACATTTTTGTGATTCAATTGATAGGTATGCCATGTGGTGACTGGGCACACCCAAAGATATTTGCATAGAGGTGGGTTAGAACTGCACGTATTTTGAGGAGTGCAACCATGGAGTGTCATAGAATACTTGATCACCTTACACTATATTCTATGGTTTGGTGATTATATGTAAAAATTTCAAAATGCCCTGAGGATAGGGTACAATTGCACAAGATCTATGTGAGTTGTTGATTCCACAATTGATGCCCAAAATTTCCAAATGCCCTGAGGATAAGGTACAATTGAACAAGATTTGTGTGAGTTGTTGATTCCACAATTGATGCCCTCAAGTATATGAGCACTTTTAGTAAGAGTGTGTGACATGTTAATTGGGAATTAGACAAGATGTGCCCTGACTCCATAGGTATGGACACATTCATGCAGAGCGAGCAAATGTTTGAGTGAGTGAGGTTGACCTAGGGCGGTGGATCTAGCGCCCATTCTAGTGACTAAGGTAGATCTAGTTGTTGAGATAACTGATGTGAATGGTGTCAGTTTTACTACGAGTTATACACATTGGTGGATATGGAGTTGCTGGACTACCTTATTTCTTATTGTAGTAGAGGGTGTCATAGGAGCAGAGGATGACAAAGGTGGTGGGAATGGACCGCCAGGTACTTAAGAAAATGTTCACCCCATGGATATATGTATATAAAATTATATGAATCAAAGTAATTTTGTAACATTTTTCCATGCATTTGATAATTTATAGCTACAGCCACATATATGAGAGTTGCATTTGAGTGTGATAATTTGCGAGTCGAGCATGGTGAGTTGAGAGTTGAGAGCCATCAAATGCCCCCTCTAGTTCTTGCTCTAAATTTGGGACAAAGTCTATTGTTTGAGTATGTTTGATTATAGTATGAGCATACAACACTTCAGGCAAGGGTAGTTGTCTACAAGGATTGAGAAAGGAGGAGTCGATCACAACCTAGGTCGATACGAGATGATAGTGGGGCCTCTTCATTACGAGCCTTCATGTTGGTAGATGGAGATGTTGATGTAGAGGGTCATGGTGATCATGGCCCTATCATCGAGAAACTTGATGTATTGAGACACTTTTATTATCATGTTGAAACACTTACTTTTTATGTACGTGAGTTTTTTAATATATTTACTTATATTTTACCATGTGTAATAGCTATCTCGTGTGAGTTTATCATTTTTTTAATTTGGAATCATGATTTGTGTAATTGCTTGCTATTTAGTATTTTGATATTTTTAATATTTGGCATGATGCAATGCAATAATCTAATGAGTTAATGCTATAAATTGGAGTTCGGCACGTGTATAAGCGAACTAAATAATAGACACAAAATCATCTGACCAACTTGATGGAAATAAGAACAGTGCACTATACTAATCCTCATATGAAATTGAATCCTAATAATGTATTTGTGGTATTAAACTCTTAGGAATAGTCACACTTGCATGTACTTGTGTTAATCCTACTTGATATTTTTCACTTTCTTGTTTTTTCTATGAAATGTTCATTACTTGTTCATATCTCTGATTTGTAGCTTGTTTTTTCTTAATAGGAGTTTTCTTGATAGTTGTTTTATCTCATTGATATGTAAGTAAACCATATTTGAAATTGAATGATAAACTTGTATTATCTTTATCCAATTTTGGACCTTTTTGTTGCAACCATGGTTGTACCAAAATTGCATTACTTTGTGCAATAATATGTTGTAAAGACAATAGTGTATTTATTATCTTGAGTCTTAGAGTAATCGATCGAGTGATATGCCCAATTGCATTCACATATCTAGTAATATGTTGTAAGTCTCACTCATTGTATCCTAATTTTCTTAGAAATCCAATTGTGCATGTATTGCATTGTGCCTTGTTATCAATGAGAATGCCCATTCTAGTTTCACCTTCGATTAGAGCATGAATAATCATGGGCTCCTTCATGTGAACATCCTGGGAAAGATCAACCTTTTTAGAGTGTGAATTAGAAGGAGATGGAGAGAGTGAATGTGTAGAAATGTTACTAGATTTTTGAAATTTAATAACACCTTTATCTATAAGTTGTTCAATATTTTGTTATAATGCATAATAATTATTGTTTGTATGTCCATTAATACAATGATGATTGCAAAATGGTCTTGACCCCATCTATTCTAGGCGATGAGGAGGATGATAATGATTATGAGGTAACCTTATCAATGTCCTATTGAGCAATGTTTGTAGGATAACATTTGGCTTATCCTTAAAGCTATCAAATTTGATTGGTTGAATCTTTTTTGACGAAGATGAACTCATAACCTTTAATGCCTTATATGTACTCTTTGTTGGTTTCTCTTTCTTATTCATTGCCTTAGTTTCTACTTCCTCTTTATGAATCTTTTGATTGATACCGATTGTCTCAAGTGTAACTTCCTTTTGATCAAATTCTTTGTTTATATTTTCATGACCCTTATTTGGAATATATGCAAGCTCTTTCTTAAGTGCAATGGTCTCAAAACAAAGAGATTGAAATGATTCATATGTATGATAATGCAATTTATTCTGTAGGGGATAAATAAGCCCTCCATTATTTTGCATCTCCAAATTTATTGGTTAATAGATCAACTGATGCATACGAGTCTCAACTTGTGAGATGTAATCAATAATTAGTTATGACTTTCCTTGATGTAGAGAAGATGATTGATCATATGTAACTCTAGGTCCCTTATTCTAAATATATTATATTAAGAACATTTCTCCTATCTCAAGATATGTATCCAAAGAAACCCCTGGAAGATGATGAAACTAATCCAAAGGTTTACTGGTTAAGGTCTTAGGAAACACTTTAAGTAGAATTCTATCATTATTATATTTATCCATGGAAGCTCTGAAACTCTTAAAATGTATAAAAGGATCACTACTCCCATCAAATAATTTGAATGTCGGCAAGATAAAGTCACAAGGTAATGATGAATTAAGAATCTTACACTATTGACTTCCCATATATGACATTATAATCTATCCATGAATTATATGCTTTTCTTTATGGAGAGATGATGCATTTTGTATTGTAAGGCATCTAGAACATGCATTAAGGTTATGACTTCTTGAGAAGGCATGTTAAGATTTTTGAGGGGTTTATTCAATAGATGGATTTTATTAATAATTGTTGTTGTAGGTACACTATTCAAATAGGGGAATATGGCATAGGCAAAGAATCATCTATACAAGATGTAATAATAATAGATTGATCATAAGCATTGTTATCATTATCTTGCATAGAATCACTCTCCATAGAACATCATTGCATAATTTAAAACTATTATCACATTTGTTTTCTAAGAAGAGGTATATCACATTTGTTTGCAATGCAATTTTAATGTAAAGAAATATCGCATTCTAATGAAGTACAAGAAATATCATTACATTTTGTATCACTATAATCATGGTATGTAGAAATATCATTGCAAGGTGTGGCATCATTTGATAAAGTATGTAAATTTTCTATTTGTTATTTTAATATTTCTTCTTTCTTAAGTGGAACCATACTAAGAAGTTCATTATTTAAATAACTATTGATTTATTCTTGTTCTAATGAATCACATGAGGGAGAAGGAGAATCAATTTCTTGCATTTTATACTCATTATATTCTTCTTCTTCTTCTTCTCTATAATTATAGAAATCACTAGCATTCTAATCTTTAATATCATCATTATCATAACTATCATAATCATTTCCCTCACTTGTACATGCATATTCCTCATCTACATAAGCATTATGATTACGCATACAAGGATGATCATCCACAACTTGATTTGTCCTTTCATTATCATAGCTATAGGGTATCACATGAGTAAATGATAAAGGATCCATAGAACTAGACTTATTAGGGTTTTGAAATTGCATATTCATAGATTTTTTTTCAAACCGTAGAATGATAAAGAAAAGAATCACAAAGCCTACTCCTAATACAAAGGCACACGTATGGATGGAAAATCATGGATAAATATAGAAATATGAAACCTTAGAAGGAAGAAACTCTAAGAAGACCTAGGGTGTACTGTGTTCTGGACAAATAATGAGTTCACCAATATGTTTTAGGATTAAAGTGACCCTAATAGCATAAACCAATTATAATTCATATTTGCAAAGAACTAAACAAATCTGAGTATAACTAGTAGAATATAGTAACTTATTATTTATAGAAAACACTTAGGGATTTGAAACTTAGTTTATTTGCGGTAATTGTAGGGTTGTAGAAGGATGTAGTTGTCAACAATGATAAAAAAAGGTTTGTAAGTGCTTGGATTTCTTAAACAGGGTATCCACATAACTCTGGACAAGTCCACGCTCCCTAGACACTTGTGTAGTACGACACTGTCTGCTAGAGCGCATAACTACCCTGCAAGATTGTGCCACTATGTGACAACTCTGACTATTGCCCCTGCATTTGCTAAAAGTTCCTATTCATGCAAATATCTTCAACCCTTGCAAATGCATTTATTTGTCTTCTCCTTACTTCAAACCCTAGTTGTGCACTACGAACAAATGTGAAAGAGGGGGGCAATGGGTGAAAGGGATGCATTGGACTAACCTCATTTAATCCCCAGTGTCCCATTGAGCATTGCCTATATTGTCAATACTCCAAAAAGGGATCAAACCGCATGTAGTTATCCCATGAACGTGTGTGTTTTCCAAATCACCCCAATGGGATTCTTAAGTACAGTTTCGCTTAGTCCCTCCTTTGGTATAAGCATGCAAATAAAGATGTCTTTATACAGACTTCATAATCGAAATAACTATAAGCTAGATAGTTGTGTGCTCTGAGTGTGTCTTTATTACACAATGATGCCTCTAAGGGCTTTGCATATATAGAGACATCAATTTCGAATTGGAAAATAATGACACACAAAAGCACACTCAAAAGATTCAAAAGGACAAAAGAAAGTGACCCAAAAGAAATCCACAAGATACACCTAGACATTTCTGCATTTCTAGGGCAATTCCGCTGCCACGGATCTATCTGTGACTTGCAGACTTGTCTAGAAGCATAGAAAAGATAAAGACCAATAAAATAAAACCAAGGATCCCTATGATAAGTTTGAGAAAATAAAAAGTAAAACAAAGGACTACAAAATCCCATAAAGCAAAGAGAAGAGACCCAAAGAATTGCACCAATAAGTGCCTTATTCGCCATTAAAAGTCAATGTAAAATCATATAAAAGCATTGTCCAAAGTAGGCTTATCCCAGATTCAAGCATCTATAGAGGGATACATTCTTAATCTTTGGCTTAGTGCTAAGGACTTATGGGAGTCCATTTTGCTAAATTCATTTAGGATTTGAACCCAACCTCATCTCGTTTGTTATCTTGTGGAATTTGTACCTTGGTGGATGGTGTGAAAGTCGCGCTTTACCATTATTTGTACCAATTGGATTACAACCCTTTCAATAAATCTTATAATTTTGAAAATAATCACAAGAGAAGGGGACCCCCAAAAAAGACTAGGCAATGTTTTAAAGATAAGCAAGAGAATGCTAACACCTCAACTAGAGGTATAGGGTGGTAATGACACATATTTCACATGTTGAAGTTTGAACGAATAGCTATATTTCACATTTTATTGTAGTGTAGAAAGGAAACCATGACTAAAATAATCACGTAGTCCCCTATGTACTCTTTCAAATCAAAGCACAAGCTGAAAAAGTTGTTTTGGAGTTCCAACACCTACAAGCCCTACTGTATTAGCGTGGGAGTGCTTCTTGCACACTAGGTACAATTTTGCTAGACATCCCATAACAAGACTCCCCTCCACTGGCGTAGTAGTAACGGCAAAGCCACCCTTATAGTCACTTCTCTACCCCTCCCCAACCGGAAGATTGTAGTTCCCCTGTTCGTGGTAAAACCAACGCTGGACCTTCACAATGGGCGTTACCGGCACATGGTGTTGTGGATGTAGGGGTGGTTGTTCCTCATCTTCAGATTGTGCCTTTGGCTATTTAGGATGGTTAGGATGGTTGGGTGGTGCCAAATCTACTTTTCAAGGAGCCCTCCACTTAGACCTTTCTCCCCCCTTGATAAAATTTGTTGCCTACTTCCCATGTTGTTGCTTGTGGATAGTTTGGCTTTATTATATAGTGGGCCATATTTGACTCTATAAGTATGTTTTTGGGCCGTGAACACCAACTAGCCACCTTTTAATTGTAAACCATCTATGTACTTTATTTTTACTTTTTTTTTAATTAATGGTTCTGATGATGAGTTTCCAATAAAAAAGATCACAAGAAAATAAAGTTGTAGAATGACATACAAATAAAGCAGTCAGATATCTGCATGGATTATAAATCTCTATCTGTACCATGCTTAAGAATCAGCCTGAAGTATCAAATATGCATGCACTAATGCCAATGCATGCAACCATGAGGTCTGCTCAGCTACAAAATCATGCCATTAAAACAAAATTTTCTAGTAGCAATCCATCTACATACAAAGATTAGAATACTCCATATCTATACATGAGATCCCTAAACAAAATTAATTACATTAAAGGTTGATGAAATACAGTTTGAAACCCTATGAGATGTCCATATAGGAGACGAGCAGGTGGTTTAAACTTAAGCAGCCACAAGCATTGTGCTTCGAAGGGCATCATAAACATTCAGGTGCACATGGTGAGTTCATTCATGGTAGCTGCTGATATATACAATAAGAAATGCTATGCATTGCAAGTCCAATCAAGCCAAGATGGTGTGCCATGCACTAAAGTGTATACTCATCCATAATGAAAAAGTCGTTCCCACTTCCATACCCATTCAGGTAGACATGCCTACTTGCCAACTTGTCATCTCATATACAGGCACTAAAGTTAAAGAAACTGAAAAATGACATTAACTATTGATATGAGACTGAAACTACAAAAATGAATTAACAGAGATAGCCTCATGCAGTCTATATACCGTACTCCTTGTGATAGGTCTAATGTTGTGGCCCAAAACATCGAAAACATTTTGTTTCCTCTACACAGGTTCTCCAGAAGCTAATGTCTTTTTTTTTAATGGACTGGGGAAGCCTATTTTCTAATAGTCTATATAGATATAGACACTACTGGCAATGAGCTAAAGCAAGATTCCATGCGACATACTTCAAGGATTGAAATTAAGCAAACACAATAGTACACTTTAAAAGAATAAATTCATTGTGGCATCAGCATAAACTTACAAACTGTAATCCAGAATCTTTGTATATTGCTAATTATATACATAAGGCCTCGTATACAGAAGGGCCAATAAATGGTACAGATATACATATATGGGGAACTGTTCTGATGACTGTGATAGATTGAAACTAGTTCAGAAAATAAATGTTTATGAGTTTTAAATTATTACATACTGTCTATAACTGTATTCATGTCGTCAAATTAGCCTACATCGTAATATTTGACCAGATTATGCCCGTTTGACTAGGACTATCAAGATGACAGCCATGCAAAGCATCAACGAGGCCTTTACAGCCCTCTCTACAACATCTCCATCTTTCTCCGAAGACGCTTTGTCAGCAAATCCAAAAAACTGGTTACAGAGTTCTGTTATTTTCTCCATGTATTCAAACACCTTCAGCTTCATATTCTTGATAGCTTCAATAAAAGGATTCTTCGAGTCTGCATCTTTATTTGTGTCTGATTGCTCTGCTTCACCTGCTATGCATAATCATTCCTCTAAATCAAGATATAATGGCAAAATGTATGGAGATTCATGCAATAATAAATATATGAATTTGTTCTTCTTAAATAAGTCTCAAAATCAAGAGGACAGTAACCTTTCAGGAGTGATTGTCTGAATTCTTGAACCTTCTCGTTTCTCAGCATAGCATCCCAGACAGTTTTATCTGAGGCTAGTGAGACAACCATCCCCTGCATTTGAAAATTCCGTAGAAAAATCATCAATCACTCAAATAGACCTCACAAACCATTCTCAACGAAGGATCCACCAATAAAACAAATTTAGAGTACCTGAAAAGCTATTTGGATATGCTATCTCGAAATTATAAGGATAATATATATTGGAGTAAATGCATATCAATTTTAACTTGGCTTTCAGTATTGCTCCTAACTGCATTTAGAGTCCACTGATGTACCGGGTTCAACAGATGATTCTAAAAATAAGAATTCAGCATGGCATCTCCATATGGCCTTATAACACTTGGAGCAATCTGTTTAGTGAGGATGGCCAGAGAGGTGTAAATTGAGACTGGAAAAACAAAGAAACAAATGTAGCTTAAAGACAATTGAAATTACACATAGATTAGCTACAAGTATTGTGTGACTTTCAGTGGAATATTCAAGAGAACATAAGACAATAATAAGGCATAATTGTCTCTCAGTGCAAAACAAACTAGCAGATTTATTGAGAAGAAAAAAGCATAGTCAAATGTATCAGGTTTTTGGATCGAGTTTTAAAAGGAAAAAACAAGTTCTGTCAATTTTTTTGCAATGTTATTAATGGAGAAGTCCAAAGTATTGCTTTCAACTGGCATAAGGAGCACGTTATAAATACATACACAGCTATAAAGCTCCATTTAGGCAAAAGCTCCTATAAATATTTTCAGATTAAGAATTGCAAAAAGAGGTGAAATGGAGCAGCATAGATCCAAAGAATATTGCTATAGAGAGCATCAGATATTATTTGCATTTTCAAGTATAAATCAAACATAAAAACTAATTATATGATTTTAAGAAATGATTACACACAGAGGAGCCATTATCACTGGAATTTGCAGCAACCATACTGCCAATTGTTAAAATGAAATTTTTCATTTTCTAAAGCAAGTCACTTGCTATGCCACCTCAAATAAATAACGTGGTGGATATTGCTGTCTAGATTCCTAAGCAAGAAGAAGCTGTGTCATAGCACACTACAATCTGAGGTACTCAAGTGTATATGGTTTACAATGGGATTTCCTTCGTGTGGAATGTTTCAGATTTTCTAGCCTGTTTTCCACATTTTATTTTTTAATTGTTCTCTACATCTTCTGAATTTTTACACTACTGTGTTTGTGCTTCCTTTACAAATAAGGATCATTTGGTCGTCTGATCAGCTACAACAATGTAATTAATATCATTCTTCAACTACAAGGAAAAAATACCATTGTTGAGCATCCTCAAACAAGTATTAACAAATAACACTTTGAGAGAACTTTAATTCACTCGACAAATCCCAGAACTAGATTTAGATAGGTTACCACATAAATCCTTGCAAAAGCAAGATCATTTAGAAAGTAAAATCAGGAAACCTGGACAGCAGGACTGCTCTGGAGCAAATGGAATGCGTCAAGAACATTAGAGTACCCAGATTTTTGCACCACTTTGTCACTGTCTTGATCCAATTCTGTCTGAACTCGATCAACTGAATTTTCATAGGATTTTCCCTCGGTCTCTTGGATGTCTGATCCTTTGACAGAGTCAGCCTTATCATGCACTGACAGGAATAATGATGGTATTTTTGAATGACCAATGCTGGAAACAGGGCTGATGGTCCTACAAAAAAATGCTGTACAAATCATCAGTTTGCTCTCCTTGTAGATTAAGTGGTCCAGGTAAGCATTTGGCTGAAATAAAACATTAGAAATGGAACTTGATACACAAGACTAGATACCATAGTTACCAAATCCATCAGGATCCTGATAAGCAGGGTCTGGGTTGGCTCTGTTTATTTTCAATTTTTTTTTTTTTTTTTTTATTTATTTTTTATTTTTTTACTTTTTTATCTTTTTTTTTTTTAACTCTTCTGCAGAAGTAGTCATCAAGCAACGTTTTATATTATATAATATAAACATTTTATATTACATTATTAAAAAAATTCATTGTATTTGTCAATTTTGCAGTGTGTGCACGTGCACGTGCGTGTCTGTGTGAGAATATTCCAAACTTTTTCAAGAATTCCAAATTCTCGGACTTTTTGCCCTCCCGAACATATCTGAATTTCTGGACTTCGTAACTATGCTAGATACAAATCCTGGATGATAAGAAGTTTGAACCATCATAATCATAATTCTATATGTACAGACAATATCTTGAATGCAATTTGGCGTAAAAGGCATAGACCAGTAAATCATGTTAAAACTCAAACACATAAAAGAATAACAAAAACATTAGGCAGGATAATTTCAAATGAAACATTCAGATACATCTGTTCAAAAGAGCATCTATATTATCATTTTAGATCAGTTTATTTGTTTGAATAATTTCGAGTTCATAAAGAATGGTATGAAACTAGTTAGTTATTCTTTCAGTTGATTCCACATGAATAAACAATAATGCAAAAAAAAAGGATTTGACGGTGGGATTATGATGGAACGTGGGGCAATCCTCTCAAATGAACAAGTCACGCAGTGGACAGGGGTCTACACGTAGAGAGTGGGATGTATTCTCCCTTCAGAGGTCCACACAAAGACTTGCGGTGTACTTGTCCTGCCTCACAAACTACAAGCTTGAATGCAGAAGTAGATGAGCAAGATTCCAACTAATTGTATTCACAATATAGATGCCTTTAAAAAGGCCTTCACAAAATAAGTGCAAGTCCTGAAATTTAGGAGGTCTCACTTATCCCTTTGTTGGGAAAACAAAGACGAGACAAAAAATAGAATAGCACATCCCTAATGAATAGGGAAACTCCTCAGAACTATCCATGTGAGCCTGTCTACAACTACCCACTAAATGTAAAAGTAGTTATACACTTCTTACGTAAGATAATACTTATAAGGGTGAAATGCAAACTATAAGCTAAAAACCTATCCTGAGCACCCTAAATATCCATATCAGATTAACTAGCACCCAAGGAGCAACATTTGAAGAAGTAGACAATTCATTTGGAGAGGAAATCGTAAATTTCAGTTTTACTATCATTCGGATCTCATACTTAATGTTTTTCCAAATATATTTTAAAAATAATTCAAGTTTAATCCTAGATTGTTTTCAACAACTGATTACAAGCAACCAAAAGCTAGGAAAATGCATTCCAACTCCCTTGTTACAATAGAACCTGCCATGTTTCCAAGGGCGCACTAATGATTCTTTAGTCAGAAACAAGACTTCTGTCCCTCCTGAAGTTCCTTAACATTTCTTTATTATTGCGAGAACAACACAGCCCATGCCTTGTGACAATGGCCTTTACCAAAAAAAGCTTCCACTTTCAAATATGCTTCTAAAGAAGCCCCCTCTACGGTCAGCATGATATAGCCGAATCTGAAATTGTATCTTCAAATGAACACCTTATAATTGAAATGGACATTTTTGATATTATGTCATTTCCTTAGATTTCATGTCCATCCTTGTTTAGCATAGAAGGATATTCCTAAGCATGTCTTAGGAAAACTGGCATAAACGAAGCTCTTGTAAGGGGAGGGGTGGGAAGGAATTAAACAGGTAAATAGTTTCATCTTATGCATGGACCCAGTATGGGACTACTCAGGGAATACAAGTAATAAAATTTTCAAGTATCCTTTTGCTCAAACAGATATGTGGCACACTAAGTCTACCACTAAATGAGTCCTGGCGTTTTCGACTTTGGGTCTAGCATAAATTTCTTTGTAGTATGTTGTCATGTTACATTAGTTGAAGTACTTGCACTTCATCTAAGCAACTTTGGTCTTTTGGATCATGATTCTACCTGAATTCTTATAGTATCAGGGAGGTGATTTCTAAATTACTTTGGGCCCTTGGGGATATGGGGAGTTTTTGAGTTTTGTATGAATGATATTGATGACTCTGTTAGGCTTCCTTCTTATTCTTCAATGGTATATGCATATAGAAAATTTCAACAGAACTTAAAAAAATCTTAGCTAAAGCACTTCTGGGTTTTCAAATATCATGCTTTCCCAAAAGAGGAAGTCAAATCACTTACAAGATCATTAAAATCTATATAGGCACTGCATTAGAGAAGGAAAGAGATTCCATGCTGAACATGCTTACAAATAGCCGTAGCATTTAGAGAAGACCAGAGGCTGGCTAAGAAAGAGCTTTGGCCTAAGATTCAATGCAAGGATTTAAAACATAAGAATAGCACTCAAAGGAGGATCTTACATGTTGCAAACCTCCTGGAGGAGTAGGTGAGGGTTAATCTGATTCTAAGAGGTGAACTCAAGCCAAAAGGAAAATTCAAGCCTCAAGGTTAAAATTAAACACTGTTGCAGGTGGTGTTTTTAGTTCTGTTGGCAATTGTACTGTACTAGGGGGGATGCTTAATCTATCACTACCAATGAGAAGCATAATGCATGATCCTGTTAAGAGTATAAATGTACAAATAAAAGAGTCTATAACAATACTTATACAACACTATAAAAACAGATCTGTGTTGATTTTAAGATTGCCAATTGACCGTCCTCATTATGGCCACCAGTTGAGTCTACAGATTTCCACGAACCTCATATGATCAGAAACTGAGTGTTCACCAGAAACTAACATTCACCAGAATTTCTTCATGCAATGTTGCCCAACAACAGATTTTCATTTTATTAATCTTTGTTTGTGCTCCTTTCTAGTATATTTACATTACTGTTGCTTTTGGGCTGGTGAAACTCAGGACTCAAATGCTAATCCATGCTTCTTCTGGAGATTACCCCTAATTGCATGAGGACCTCAGCCCTATAGATGGTAAAACTCCAATAATATCACCTTTGTGTACTCAACAAGAGGGTTTACACTAAACAGTTGGGTATTTCCTTTGCATAATTATCCATTGATATGGCTGAGCGTGAGTGCATGGATAATAAACTGGTCAGGGGTTTCTGCTTTGTGTAGGTTCTCATATTTGTCTGCCACAAGTTTCGTTCTCCTGCCAAAGACTTTCTAGTGCTGCATATTTCGTATGAAGCCAAGCAATAGTTTGCCCTCAGTATACCACATGTTGAGATTAGGTCATTATCAGTTTTTGTGGTTAGCCAGTCCTCCTATGCAAGCACAAGAAACTTTCGTTGATCCTCCTCTAATATCGTGATCCAATATGCTGTACATATTTTTAGTATGGCACAATGTGAAACCCTTCCTTGAGGGCTCAAGGGTAATACTACCACTGCATATATCATGTTTCAAATTAGATGGCTGGTAAATCTCTTTTATTCTCTTACCGTGCTGGTTTATTCTGTCATTGGTTTGGTTATTGACAGATCTATGCTGTTGTTCAATCTATTTTGGCATTTGGGTTCTTGACATGTGCCTGCCAAAACCAAATTCATTGTAAAGGCTAAAACCAACGCCGGATTTTCTAATTATCAACTGGAAGCACTTCTGAGATGCACTCAAGAACCATACGACGTACAAATTGCAATTGGGAATTGAGCTAATTATTTGTTGTAGACCTTGAGAATTTACATAGCTTCTAGTAAATCCACACTGAGTTTTGCACAATGGTAGGACCAATCCCAAAACAAATGTAATGCATGAATAATCCAGGAGAACTAAAAAAATATTCACAATAAAATAAACCTCACAGAAAATAAACTTCTACCTGACAAAGATTATATTTAACCCTCTTAGCATCCATTTTTTTTAACTAGTTTTCTAAAAACAAACACTACTTTAAATGAAAGTTGTATTCTCATTATGTCTGCCCACTCAATTACATCTCAACCTCTTAGCTTCAGTTTCTAGAATTTGTTTTTTACAAAGATAGAAACTAATTCTACTACATCGGGCGTCACACAATGCTCCAACTAATTCTACTGAATTAGGTTTTCACACAATGCTTCTCCAACCCAAAAATCCAAATGTAATGCAAGAATAACCACAGACGGTCAAAAAGATCTGAAAAATAAAATAGAACTCAAATACAATAAGCACATATCCACAATATCATCCCCAACTTTCCCTTCATTAAAGGCCCACCTATACCCCTTGTCTTCCCAATCATTACATATCAACCTATTGGCGTCATTTTCTAAAATTGTTTTACAAAATACAAAAACTAACATAAGTGGAAGCTTTCTTCTCGTTCTGTCTGCTCACTCAGCTAAATCTCAACCTCTTCGCAACCTTTCTTAAATTAGCTTTCTAGAGATTAATTCTACTGCATTGGGTTTAACACAAAGCCAATCCCAACCCCAGAACCAGGACAGCCAACAAGATCTGCACAATAAAACAAACCTCAAATACAATAAGCATATACCTACAAACTTATACCTAGCTTCCTCTTTATTAACTGCCAACCTGTACCACTTTTGTCTGCCCAATCGGTACATCTCAACCTGTTAGCATATTTTTTTAATTAGCTTTCTAGTAAATAAATGTTCTATTTTGACTTTGACTACATCTCAATCTCTTAGCATCCTTCTCTATAGATTAGTTTTCTAGAAACAATTTAATCATATTGGGCCTCGCACAATGCTAAATCCCATCCCTAAAGCAAATGTAGTGGAAAAATAACTATGGGCAGCCACCAAGATCTGCACCAAAAAATAATCCTGTCGCTTGTTAGTGGATTTCTGAAATAGAATAAGCATAACCACAAAATCATCCCTAAGAATCCCTTCCATAAATGCTAAAATATCCCACTTCTGTCTGCCCACTTAGATTGCATCACTTAGCATCCTAAAATTAGCTTTCTAGAAACTAATTTTATCACATTAGGATTGGCACAAAGCTTATCACAAGCCCAAAACCAATGTACTGCATGAAAAACCAAGGTCAGCCAACAAGACCTGTACAATAAAATAAACTGCAAATACAATAAGTACACACCAAAAAAATCATCCTGACTTCATTAAATGTCAAATTATGCCACCTCTGACTGCCCACATATTATAACAATCCTTCAAAACATCCTTTTTCAAAATAAGTTATCTAGAAACAAACACTTCCATAAATGGAAGTTTTCT
This sequence comes from Torreya grandis, assembly GCA_037957365.1. Classification (NCBI taxonomy): domain Eukaryota; kingdom Viridiplantae; phylum Streptophyta; class Pinopsida; order Cupressales; family Taxaceae; genus Torreya; species Torreya grandis. Next base: position 3,955,111 of record JARHVA010000076.1, read on the forward strand.
TTTCATTCCTATCCACTATTCTTATAAGTAAACAGATTCCATGAAAATGAGAGGATCAAACCCACCTCATGAGGACTACTGCTACAACACTCAGATCCAAATGAAAAAGCATTTGGGCTTACGACTATTCTCACTTCAAACCAATCTACGAACCGAAATCAGGATCCAGCCCGACAATCATCTCATCCTCTTAGCATCGTTTTCTATAAACCACCAACATAAATGTAGGTTTTATTCTCAATACTAATCTCTACCCTTATTCTGAAAATACAGATTCCAAATTTAACACTAATATTTTACCTGGAAGATGGTGCTTTTTGGGGACTCGGCCATGATTCCTGCAAAAATTACACAAATTTCGCATATTTTTCATTTTAATAATGTTTCATATATATAGATAAAGAAATAATGCCACTTTCAATGATGCTATGGAGTGTTTCTCTATTACTAACAAATTTCAAGTGAAGTCCAATGTCATGATAAAAATTCAAGTACATGTTGAAAAGGTTTGGCTAGAGGTGGAGCACCTCCAAACCTTACTAGACCATTGGGGGAGTGCACCATGTGTTGTTAGTCAAGTCCCTCCAAACGCATCTCGTCACTAGTTGCCCCCTCGGCGCTGTGGCTTTGGCAATAGAGGAAGGCCCGATTCCCACATATAGATTTCCTCACCGGCTCGCAAATTGCATGGTGGTGGTAGTGGTGGTTTTACACAATCGGATCCTATTGGTTGGGGGGCACATGAGCAAGGGAAATTCCCTCGCCTAGCCCTTGCCATTTCTCCAACTAGGCATAATAATATAGAGGAACAAAACAAAAAAAGGCAAGTGATGGTTGGTATCTTGCAGGTGTCATAGTGGCTCCCCACACTCACAATTTTCCTCACTGGCTCACAGTTCGCATGGTGGTGGTAGTGGTGGTTTTACACAATCAGATCCTATTGGTTGGGGGGCACATCAGAGAAATTCCCTCCCCCGGCCCTTGCCATTTCTCCAACTACGCACAATAATATAGATGAACAAAACAAAAAGAGGCGAGTGATGGTTGGGATCTTGCAGGTGTCGTAGTGGCTCCCCACAATTTTCCTCACTGGCTCGCAATTCACATGGTGGTGTTAGTGGTGGTGGTGGTGGTTTTACACAATCAAATCCTATTGGTTGGGAGGTACATTAGCAAGGGAAATTTCCTCGCCTAGCCATTGCCATTTATCCAACTAGGCACGATAATATAGAGGAACAAAACAAAAAAAGGGGAGTGATGGTTGGGATCTTGCGTTGGATTATGCGAATCCTCTTGTTGGAAGTGGCTGTGGGGGCGGGGCGGGGTGGTGTTGGGGTGACAAACCAAAATGATCCTCCATCCCCTCCACCTTTGTTGATTGTTGATCTCATGGGCCTATGGCCTAGTGTTGTGCTTTCGTTGGTGTTGAACCTTTTATCATGCTATCTTCATTTATATCCCTTTTTTGGTTGAAAAGACAATACATTGTAAAAGCTTATATTTAGCTTTTATTAAGTTAATTATATAGCCTTTCTTGGTTGTAGAACCGATTTGATATTTTGGAGTGTGATGTCATCCACTCATTTTTTTTAAGACTAGGCACGTTATTTATATTATTAAAAGAGATGCGTTTTTCAATTAAAAAAAATCCTCGTGCATCACATTGGGCTTCAAATATGAGACCCCACCTTATGATGGATACTGCAACAACACTCGGGTCCAACTGGAAAGGCATTTGGGCTTTGCCACTATTCTCACTTCACACCAATCTATGCAACCAAATGACAATCCAGCACTATAATCACCTCATCCTCCTAGAATCTATTTCTAAAATTTGTTTTCTAAAAAAAAAAAATACCACCATAAAAGGAAGTTTTATTCTCAATCCTGACCTCTACCCTTATTTTGGGGAATTTTTTGTTAACGCTAATCCAAATTTATATTTCTCTACATGACAATGGTTTCAGAAATGAGTTCCTCAATCCAAACTCATAAAGGCTACTGCAACAACACTAGGCCCCAATGAAAAAGGATTCCGACTGCTATTCTCATTCCACACTAATCTATGAACCCCAATCAAGATCCAGCAGTCATCTTGTGATTCTAGAATGCTCATTCCAAAATCATTTTTCTAGAAAGAAACACCACCATAAATGGAGGTTTCATTCTCATTCCTAACTTCTACCCTTAGTGTGAAAAGAACAGGTACTATACTTAACACTAACCTAAATTTATATTCTCAAATATGAAAATGGTTTTAGAAATGAGATCCTCAACCCCACTTCATGATGGCTGCTGCCACAATACTGAGATCCCAATTTAAAAGGACTCAGGCTTACCACTATTCTCACTCCACACCAATCTATGAAACCAAATCGGGATGCAGCACTGTAATCATGTCCCCCCCCCCGGCATTCTCTTCTGAAAATAGTTTTTCTAGAAACAAACACCACCATAAGTGGAGGGTTTGCTCTCATTCCTATCCTCTAACCTTATTCTGGAAAATTAGACTCTAGACTAATCACCAACCTTAATTAATATTCCCCTACATCATCAGGGGCTCAACCACCTCATGATGGCTACAGCCACAACATTGGGGTCCCAATGAAAAAAGATTCACACTTACCACTATTCCCATTTTGTAGCAATCTATGTAAACAAATCAGGATCCAGCATTATTATTGTCGGCACTTTTTTTTAAACTAGTTGTCTAGAATTAAACACTGTCATAAGTAGACGCTTTTCTCTCTTTCCTATCCTCTACCCTTTTTCTGAAAAATAAGTGTCCAAACTTAACAACATAGTCATATGAAGACATAGGGAATGGATATTTCAAATCAGAGTACAGGTGTAAATGAACAAGGGTTCAGTTATACTACATAAAAATATAGTTATCAATAGATGCAAGTTCTGGGGGAGCTGGAAGACATCCTCATCCCTATACTAAAGTTTCCTGATGATTATGCTTAAGACTAATCTAAATTCATATCCTCCTGCATAGTCAAACTGAATTCAAGTCATGATTGTAAGTAGCCCACAACACTGGATTCCAATATAAAAGCATTTGGACTTATCACTATTCTCATTTAACATCAATGTATGAAACTAAATCAGGATTCAGCGCACTATAACCACAGTCAATTTCACTAAATTTTTTATACCCAATTTGCAGTGTCTAGAAAACCGACCCCTAATTAAAAAAAAAAAAAAGGGAAAAAGGGCAGACCCACTCACTGTTTAAGGGCAATCTGCAAATCTGACGTGGCTTCCAGTACCTCTTGCTGAGTGGGTACTGACCCAAAAATGAGGCGATCGCGAATACGGTGTTGATGATCGAGATGGGCATGTGGGTGGGTGTCAAATCCTTCTGCGCCCTCTGCAAGCTCCCAATCATCAATCATTGTAGAGGAGCGAGCATCTGAAGAAGAAGATATCTTCACTTTCTGTGAAGGGGAATTAATGGCTGCCCCAACAGCAGCACGGCCAGTTGCAGTGCCTCCACCACCGATTGCTCTGCCAATACCACGCAGAACAGCCCCTCCTCCCATGGCTTCTGATTGCAATTACCTCAAACACCTCTATCCGCTGTGAGAGCTCTCCGCTAAAAATCGGTGTTGTTGTTATCCACTTAGATGGTGGAATATAAAAAAAATAGTTGAGCTGTCAAGTTGCTTTCATAATACGCCCTCGTGGTCCCATGGAAAAGCAATCTCGTACCTTTTTCTGTAACTTTTCCTCAAATATTTTCGGAGTCTTTGTGTATCTGAACGGTGTCACAATTCATTAAATTTTATATTGTGAAAAATTAGTGATATTTATTTATTTATTTTTTTGTTATTTATTGTTAGATTTTTAATTTATTTTTATTAAATTGATTGAATATAAATTTATAACTGGTAATAAAAAATACAAGTGATTGGTATTTTTTTATTGAAAATTATTTATGTTTGAGTTTGTATTTAAATTTGTAATATCATTTTGTTTTAATAAATTGAATTTGAAAATAGAAATTTAATATTATATAATTATATGTTGTAATTTTTATTTAATTAGTAATAATTTTTTGCAAATTTAAAAATTGTAGATGACAATATTAAGAGTGAAATGTTAATATAATTTTTAAACATTAAATTTAAATAAATAAATATTTTAAATAATAAAATGAAAAAATTTGGATAATGATAAAAAATATTAAAATACAAATACAAATTTAATGAACATGAAGCACTATAATATAAATTAAAGGTTAACACATTAAAAAAGTATAGTCTTTTAAAATAAAATAATATTTTGAGGGTTAACAAATTTAAAAAATAAGTGTCATGATGGAGTACCTACTCAGAAAAAGAATATTTAGATTTTGTGAGGATTGAAACTTTGATTGTAATATTTTCATTATATGAATAATTGTGTGGAAATAATGATTATGGGTCCACATGTTTAAAGTGAAGGCCCACATAGTTAAAAAATGAAATTGAATTCAATAAATTAATTATGTATTCAAGCTAGGTCAACTACACATTTTTAAGGTAATATTTTAAAGTTGATTATTGAGAATGTTATTCTTAATGGATACACCTTTAATTAAGACTAAATTTAATAGTCAACCCTCTATGTGATAATTTTTGTGTGAAGATTATTAAACATTGTCTTAATATATTTATATTAGAAAAAAAGGAAAATAAAAATTCATATATTTATTATATTTTGTAAAAATTTTAACTAATCTAAAATTTCATCTTGCATCTAATACGATTTAATTCTAATTAAAAAATATTTAACAATATGTATTTATAAACCAATATACAAACATCAATTTAGCAAAAAAAAACACTTTAATTTAAAAACTACTGAATTAATATTTATCTATAAATCAATAATTATTGATATTAAATAAAAATCATACCCAAGCAAAGAAAAACAAACTTTAGTTTTAATTAAAAAATATTATATTTATATCTAATAATGTGTATTTATAAACTAACAATTTTTCTCTTTTGCAAACAAACTTATAATTAAATATAATTTTAAATATCTATACACACCCACTTTCCAAGCATTAAAGTTGTCTTTTATGTCTATATGTGTGAAGACAATTAAGATAAAATAAAATAAAGTGTATCGTGATATATAAAATAATATTTGTGAGTCGTGATTCTTTATGCTTATGAAAAATAATTAAATAATAGAAAAAGAAACTTTTGTTTTTTTTTGACAAGATATTTATTTTTTTCTAAAATTTTAAGAGCAAATATTTTAATTTAAGTAAATTATTTTATCATTGCCATCTAATCAATGAAAAAACATATAAACAAATATTTGCAAATTTTCTTTTCTTTTTTAAAATATAATATATTTTACAAAACCAATGTTAAAATTAAAGGAACTTTAAAAATATTTGCATTGCACTATTTTCTATACAAATTAATAAGTCAAAGTGATTAATAATTGTGCAAGAATTAAGTAGGCATAAGAATGTGTGTTTGAAGATATGACAAGATGACATGATATGATGATTTAATGTTATATTTAAAAATAAGTTACAATGCATCGAGCATGGCGAAGAAATAGGTAACATCGCTGCGATTTTGATTAGGCCTTAAAATTTTTATTCCATTGTATTAAAAATGGAAACGAAGTTGCATGTAATTGATAAATGATTATTAATAATAAGAAATATTTGTAGACATTCAATTCTCATTACTTTCATGTCAAAATTATAATCAAAATCAATTTCTTGTAATAATGCATAAATCACCAAAACATCCAAAAATACTTGCACCCCTGACATGCATACTCTAAAACACATTAGAGCATTCCTGATTGGGACAATACACCGTAACCAACTATAGCTTCATCTAAATCACTATAAACCAAATTATTGTTTTGTAAATGGTATTTTTGACTAATTAAATGGAATAATTATTCAATTTTCAATATTGTACAAAAGTTAATTAAGATTACTTAGCTAATCAAATCAAACCAAATAGCTAAGTAGAAAATCCATATAAATTGACTAACTTTATAATTTGTTAAATCCAAAATTTAATAAATATCAGGGTTTATGACATCATCATGACCTCATTTAGAAAGTTGGTAAGCACTATTATGAATGCAAGCAAAATTTGGAAGCCATGCCTCATTAATGTAAACTCTTTCTAAAATATTTATGGCAGTAATCACTCTAAATTGAATTGGATTATAGCCATACATTGCATTCTTGATTTAATGATTATAATCAATATGATCAAGTTATAAATAGAAGGTGACCCCTCTAGGCATAACAATTTTTTTGTGTAGACTTATAATGCATAAATCCTATAAGAGTTTGAGTCATTCTTCACTTTGATTCAACCCAACCACTCGTAGACAAGGGGAGATGCTTCTAGATTGCACTTGAAGACTCCTAGCTCTAAAATCTAGGCACAAATAAACTTGAATCAGGGTTAGACAAAGGATCTATTAGAAAGGTATAGCATTTGGTTATGTTTTTCTATTTGTTTGCATTCTCTTAGACCTTTCCCAATATGAAGGATTATGCTTGAGGTGTCTTATTCGTTAATTTATTATTTTGAATGAGCTAACAATGAACTAACCCCTCTTGTAATCATAATCTACATTTGGCACACCTAGTGGGACCCACACACCCCAAAATCTCCTTAAGAACGTTCTAGCACCTTCAAAATCCAGAAAAATATCATTTTTGAGAATTTTCCATTTCTTTTCTACTAAATTTCTTGTGTTTTTCTTTTCTTAAATTCAGTGGGATTGCTCTGCATATCAATGAGATTGTACACCATAATCGGTGATATCAACCTATGTAACGGTGATATTGCTCTCGTGTTATTTTTTTGTTTGTGTGTTTTGAAGAAAATGATGAGAATGCTCCATGTTTTAATGATATCCCCTACTAAATAGTGGGATCACTCTACTGCATTGAAACTATTAAACAAAGAGATAATGAACCTTAATGATGTAAATGCCCTACAAATCGATGAGATCGCCTTGTAAATCAATGATATCACTAAGGTAATATTTTTTTGTTTCAATCATTTTCTAATATCAGCAAAAATGACCTACTAAATGATGATATCATCTTACAAATCAGTAATATCATCCTACTAATCAGTGGGATCACCAATTTTATGATATTTGTTTTTCTTCTACAAAATAGTGGGATCACCCTACGAAATGATGGGATTACTCTGTTAAATGGTGGGATCACACTATATGTTTTTCTCAAGAGCTTAATACTCAGCCTATTAACTTCCCACACTTGTCAAATACCACATTCCAAACTTTTAACTTGTTTTTAATGGGATCGTGGATCAAAGAAAGTGGATTAAGACTCAAGACAAAGTTTTTATTTTGCAAACATTTAAGTTGGTGCTTAAAATGAACTCATCTTTAACTTTGGGCTTTAAAAACTCGTTTGTTTCTAAGTTATTTGTTTTCTTGTCTTTTATTTAGTTTTATTTCTTCAGATTATGTGTATTCATGAGACCTTCTACATGCATATGCTCTCCCCTTTGTTCTTAGGATCTTGGGTGAACTAAAGACGTGAAGAAACTCACTTGTATTTATTCCTAAAAGATTTAGCAAAGTATGCTCTTCTCTTGTCGATAATGAGATTCCTGAGAGTAACAAATGATGTTATCTTTTCCTTTTTGTTTTTGGCTACAAGATTGAGGTGTCATTATCTTCTCGTGGGTCTTTAGGGCAGGTGACTAGGGCTTGATATCCCAGCATTCACGTGAAATCTCATTTATCTAGCAGGTTATACAAATTGGGGAGTGTACCACAGTAAAATCCTAAGTGATTGAATTTTAAAAACACCGTGACATGAAGAGCCTAACCCACTCCAATACCTAGGGTTATTTGTGGTGCTTTGAATAATCTAAAAATCTAGTAGCGTGATCATTGAGAAGTGAATGTTGGCACAGTTGTGAAGGGACTAGACCATCCCAAAAATAGCCTAATTTTAGTATTTTTATTGACAAACATTGAGCCCATGTATTGAAGGGTGTATCAGGATGATTTAGTAAACCAAATTTTGAAAAAAAATAGCATAAGACCTATCGGATGCAAGATCTTCACTGATATAAGGATTACAAAAGAAAAAGCTCTCGAAGATTGTCTATTGCATACAGACTATGAGAGAGGGTTGGTCTTTCACCTTTAAATTATATTAAACATTTTTCTCTCATAGTGAGTAGATTAATGGGTCAATGATTGTGTTTAAACTCATTTTACCACTAAAAACATGGTTATTTGTGTTTGTATGTTGTTTTTTGAATGTTATGTTATACTCATATTGTATTCAAATCAAGCCCAAAATAAATTCAAAACCAAACCAAGTTTAAATATTGTCATATGACACTTGAGTGATAAGGCATTGTTGTGTCCAATTTTTGGGTCATATTTACTCCATTCTAAAGCGTTATGTTGTTCATTTTATATAGTACTTTATCCTTGTTATACCATTACGTTTCCCATTTCAAATCAATCTCGAATCAAGTTTGTTTGAACCCCAATCATTTTCTCATTCACATCCTAGTCAATTATAGTTTTAAGTCCATTTCCAATTTTGAGTCAATTCCATTTTTCAAGATAAAAATTAATTTCGAGTCAATTTCAATTTCAAATCCAAACTTTCCAGGGTTAACCAAGGTCAAATTTATAAAGTCAACTTTCTAGAGTCAACTAAGATAAAACTTTCAAATTCAACTAAGGTCAACTTTTAAAAAGTCAATTAAAGTCAACTTCTAAAATTCAATGGAAGTCAACTTCCAAAAGTCAACTTTGGTCTCAAGTCAATTTTGAAGGTCAAATGAGAATCAAGTTCAAAGGTTGAGTCACTAATCATATATTTCCAAGATTTAAAATCTAAAATTGGTTAAAAGGCACTCAAGAAATCATTCTTTACCTTTTGGTTATTACATTGCAACCTAGAGAAGGCTATTCGAATCAAGTATTATTCTATCTTTGACATTTTACTTTAACAAAAATTAGGACTTAAATAAAAAATGTGTCACTTGAACCTTCTAATTCGATCATAAATATTCCAACAATATTTGAAATCGTAACTTGACTTCTAATCACTTCTCCAACTCACACATCTAATTTGGGTTGTTAAAAACAAGCATTGCATATGTTCACATCAAATTAACTCAAAATTAAATACAAGGATCACTTGCTTCCAAAATTCCTAGATACACCAGAAGTGGGATAATGTATAACATTAATTCAGAGGGAGAATGGTTTTACGATCCATTTAGGTCCTTCAAAGACAATGGAAACCAAGAAGAAGAGGTATATACACTAGTATATGATGAAGTACCCCTCAGAATAGAAGAGGTGCAAAGTCATGTCCGAATAGAGGAGATACCTCCCAAACCTACTTCCACTCAAGGACAATCTCTTATGTGAACTTCTAGACAAGTTATAGAATCGTCAAGCAAAGGAAAGGGATAACTTGTAGAACCCATCCCTAATAGTCAACTTATCATTGCACAACTACAATAGGATAGTCAACTTATGGCTTATTTGATTGCTTCTTTAGCCGCTACTTCTATGAACAATCCTCCAATTGTAGATTAAAACCCACTCGTTGAGAAACAACAAACAAAGCATTTGGTTAATCTCTCATCAACCATAGATTCCTCTACAATTCTTGAACATATTCTTCCTGTGGACCCATTGTTACAAACTAACACTCCACCACAAGTGTTCCCAAATCCGCATCAAGTTCCTCCTAGGTGATAATAAATCCCTTCCTCTAGTTTGTAATAGCAGGTTATAGAAAATTCTCGATGTGAAGCAACATTGGTAGGGTTGTTGGAAATAGATGGAGAAAAAAATGAGTAGCGACGGGCGTGTGTTGACTGTGAGCTAGGGCTCGCATGCCCTAGCTGTTGGTCCTGTTCCACGCTCATGGTGGTGACCGATTGTTTTGCGGGCTGGGCAAGGAGATTTGGTACTGCTGGGAAGGTGTGGGGGCACTGGTTGTGGGGTCTGCTAGTCCGGTTGAGGGTTAGCGCCTTCCTATATGGCTGGGTGTACTGTGTTGGAGTTTGGTCGATAGTTTTTGGGAGTTGGGACTGTGGATTCCTATCCCATTTTTTGCCAATGGACATTGGGCTCGCCTTATGGAGAATCAGAGATTATTGCCCTTCGAGATTTCCCCTGAGGATATGGAGATGGCTGATTCATCTTCCTCAGCACAGGTCACTGGAGAAGGTCAGAGGAGTAAACCTACAATGGGAGATGGGGTCTCATCCTCTAAAGGGATGCCTCAAATTAAAAAAGTAAATGGATGTCTGGAAAGATTTGAAGACCGACCTGTGCTAGTTATTCAGCGTGAGCAAATCTCAGAGGATGTTGAGTATTGGCGTAAACATGCCCTTATTTGCAAATTTTTGGGCCTTCGGCTCCACTTACCTGTGCTAGATTCCTGGGCCCGTCAGGTTTGGAATCTTGAAGGCGATATGGAGATTATTTTGGTAGCGAACAATTACTTTTTGGTTATTTTCTCTTGTATGTCGGATAGGAATAAGGCATTTGAAGGAGGCCCTTATTTCTTTAACCAGGTGGGACTTTTCATCAAGCCTTGGCACACGGGCTTTAATTCTACTTAAGAGATCCCCTCGCGAGTACTTGTGTGGGCTTGATTTCAAAGACTTCCTTTGGAGTTTTGGAGGGAAGATATTCTTCACTCACTCTCACTACTTCTTGGAAAGCCTGTGGGAGCAGCTACAAAAACTCAAGATTGTAAGGTAATCTCTTATGCTCATATTTGTGTAGAAGTTGATTTAACTAATCCATTACCAGACTCTATGGAAATATGCATGGGATCCTCTTCTTGGATCCAACAGCTAGATTATGAGACCCTCCCATTTAGATGCCGTATTTGCCATGAATACGGCCATTTACTCTGTAAATGCCCCAGATTTAAGCCAGCTCCCTTGGATGACTCAGGGTCTCTTAAGAGGGATAAGGGCAAGGCATCTGCATCCACTGTATCTACGGATAATGAGGGATTTACTCAGGTTAAATCTTGTAACAAAGGCAAAAGTAAAAAGAGAACCTGGATGGATAAACACAATGATGGTATTTTCAACATATTTGAGGTTCTTGAAGACCTGGTACAGGAGGAAGGGATTCCAGTTGAGCTTTCTTCTAGGGATAAGGGACTATAAGAAGTTCAAGAAGAAGGGGAAATGAAGGAGCATCAACTACTTCTTTCAGAGGACCCGCAGAGTACTCAGATTGATATGGATCTACCTATTTTGGCCCAAGATACCAGGGATACTCAGGGGTCACATGCACTGATGAGCTCGATTGTGGGGGTTTCAGATCCCCCTATTCTTAAAGGGGCTTCAAATTTGGTTAAGATCAGCAAAGCCCATCCTATTTTAGGCTTACAATAGAAATCCTTTAAAAAGGGGCCTCTTGATAAACCGTCAAGGAGTGGTAAAAAGTCTGATCAAGAGAAGGTCAAGATTATGGGGGACACTTTGGTTGAGTCAGGGTTTGTGAAACCCATTGATTCCCATTTTTCCCACCCCCATAAATGATTGTTCTATCTTGGAATGTTAGGGGGTTGAACAGCATCCCTAGACAAAAGGCTATTCGTAGATTAATTGATTCTCAGTTACCTGATGTGGTTTTTATCCAAGAAACTAAGCTTACAGTGGATGGTTTTGAAAGTTGTGCTTCTCACATCTGGCCCCAGGGCAATTGGCAGGGGGTGGGAGCTCAAAATAGTTCGGGGGGGTCGTTTGCTTTTGGAACCCGAGGAAAGTTCTCCCCTTATGGTGGATTTCTAGTCGGTCCTCTATCTCTTTGGTTGCATCTTGTTTGGCTACTGGGGAAAGGTGCCTTCTATCCAATATTTATGCTCCTACTGATATTACAGGCAAGTCAAATATTTGGACTCATATTAGCTGCATCTGAGCCTTAGACCCATATCTCCCATGGATTTTGGCTGGTGATTTTAATTTTGTTATCAGTTTAGAGGGAAAACGGGGTGGAGTTGCCAGGTTGGAACCCTTTGCATATCTTTTCAGGGATATGATAGATTCCTTGAACCTCATTGATGTGAAGCCAAATAATGGTATCTTTACATGGAATAATAGGAGATGTGGTGCTGAGGCTATCTCAGAAAGGCTCGATAGATTTTTAGTTTCATGTTATTGGATGAATGACAGGTTGATTACCAATTCTGAAATTCTTGATTGGAGAGGCTCTAATCACTGACCTATCAAGCTCTCAGTTATGGCTTATGGGGTATACAAAAATCCATCTTTTAAATTTTAGTTAATGTGGTTAAGAGATCATTCTTTGCAGGACCTTATGGAAGGGTGGTGGTGTGAGGGGTTGCCTGCTCATGGGACGGCAATGTTTACTTTCTATAAGAGACTTCAGCATGTGAAGTACAGGCTTAAGAAGTGGAATAAAAATTGTTTTGGAAACCTACAGGCTCAGAGGATTGCTGCTCAGACTAAGTTAGACAACATAACTCAGTTGATTCGGGATCAAGGGAGGACCGTGGACCTTTGTGAAGCTGAGTCTTTGGCTCTTAAAGGATTAGAGGAGTGGGAGCTTCGGGAGGAGATCTTTTGGAAGCAAAAATCTCGGATTGACTAGCTTCAGGAGGGCGATAGGAACACTGCATTCTTTCATAATTCGGTCAAGGCTCGAAGACAAGGAAATTCCGTCTCCTCTTTGATCTCGCCTGAAGGGGAACATCTCTCTTCTAATGTTGATATTTCCAGGGCTGTGTTCAACTTATTTTCAAATCTCTTTTCTAAGGAGGACCTTGTTGCTAGGGGTGAAGAGAGGGCGATATTGGATTGCATTCCTCACCTGGTCTCTCCGGGAATGAATGAAGCTCTCTTACGGCCTATTTTTCTATATGAGGTGGAGGGGTGGTGTTTAACATGAAAACTGGTAAGGCTCCCAGCCCTGATGGGTTTTCGATTGAGTTTTTTCAAGAATTTTGGGAAATAATAAAGTTTGATCTCCTTGAGGTGGTTCAAGAATCTCATCAGAATAAATAGATGCTCAAGTCCATGAATTCTACTTTTTTGACACTCATTCCTAAGCAGGAGGGAGCTAATCAGTTGACTCAATTCAGACCTATTGCGCTATGTAATGTTGTCTATAAGATCATTACTACGCTGATTGCGGAGAGACTTAAGTCTCTTTTTAGCACTTTGATCTCTATGGAGTAAGGGGGTTTTGTTGAAGGAAGACAAATTTTGGATGGTGTAGTGGTGGCAATGGAAGTGATTCATTCGATGGCTAACTCTAAGGAGAGGGCTATGTTTATAAAACTCGACATGGCTAAAGCTTATGATCAGGTGAGCTGGGAATTCTTACATAGCATTCTCTTGGCATTTGGCTTTGCTGAGGAGTGGGTGAATTGGATCCTGAGTTGTGTGACCTCTTCTTCCTTTTTCGTTCTTGTAAATGGGGAACCTTATGATTTGTTTAGGGCTTCTCGGGGGCTTCGGCAAGGAGACCCTCTATCTCCTTATTTATTCATTTTAATGGTAGAGGGTCTTAGAAGATTTGTTAATTCTCAAGTGGGATGGGGTCTTATTTACGAATGGAGATGGAACGACTCTCTTCCTCCCTATTCTCACCTTCAGTTTGTGGATGATACCACGCTGATGGGTATTGCCAGAACTAGTGAAGCTAGGAACTTCAGGTGAGTTTTAGACATCTATTTGAAGGCTTTAGGTCAGTGTATTAATGATTACAAATCTTCCATATATTTCTTCAATACCCCCCAGCCTATTCAAATCAGGATTGCCAGGATCCTTAGATTTCATATTGGTTTTCTCCCCATGATATTCCTTAGGGTTCCCTTATTTTTGGGATCTCAGTATCATGTGTATTGGCAAGGAATCTTGGACAAATTCTATAGCAAAGTTAATCACTGGACTTTTAGGTGGCTTTCTTCTACTAGGAGACTAGTTCTTCTTAAGACGGTGATGCAGTCTCTTCCTATTTACAGGTGTTGTGTGCAAGTTCCTCCTAGTTTTGTGAGGGATTTTGATGTTCTATCACGAAAGTTTCTCTGGTCTGGTACACTCCTCTCTTTGAAGTGGAGTCTTGTTAAGTGGGAGTATGTTTGTAGGCCAAAGCATGCTAGTAGCCTTGGGCTTAGGTCTATGGCATTTGTTGTCATGGCCCTAGCTGCTAAGCTGTACTGGAGGTGGTGTACCAATCAGCAGTTAGATTGGGCCAAGATTCTTACTTTCAAGTATTTTCCTGGTGTGGATTGCTCAGAGGTTCCATGACTGGATTTGTTGGGTAAAGGATCTTGTGTTTGGAATACCCTTAAGAAGGGAGTGCAGCTGATTAAGGAGGGGCTTTTTTGGATTTGTAACAGTGGCTCAGATGCTCTGTTTTGGCATGACTCTTGGGATGGCCACCCACCCATGATTTCTAGCTTTCCTCAGCTCCAGCCTCTTTGCCACACTTTTACTAATGCTGGCTGGTGTAAGGTGGAGCATTTTAAGACTGTTAAGCGCTTGGGTCAGGTGAAGGTGACGTGCTGGAAGGATCCTCAGGAGTGGCCCACTGGTGGCACTGAGGAGGACCGTGCTCTTCTTTCTCATGTGCTGGAGGATAGGTTTTGTAGCTCCCTCATTGGTAGAGATGTTTTGGCTTGGAGTCATAGCCTAAAAGGCAAATTCTCTATGGCTCAAGGATACGCTATACTTGACAGGAATCTACATGGTACTGATGAAGTGCACTGGTGGAAGAAGGTTTGGAATAACTTCTCTTGGCCTAAATGTAATTTTTTCTTATGGTTATTGGTTCAGAAGAAATGTCTAACTTGGGAGAATCTTTGCAAAAGAGGCTTTTAGGGGCCCTCTGTTTGCTTCTTATGCATGCACAATGAAGAGTGTACCTCTCACCTATTTTTTCTTTGCCCTTTCTCGAGTGATATATGGTGGGAGGCTTGGAGTCATGGGTGTATTCATGCCACTTCTCTCAGTGACTTTTGGGAAAGCTTGGGCAGACCTCCAGCGAAGACTTCCTTTTTGTAGGTTGCCTGGATGGTTGGACAAGTCTTTATTCTTTGGAATCTCTGGTTGGAAAAGAACCGTAGAATTTTTTATGACTCTAAGTTGGATAGCCTTCGGTTGTGGAGGAAGATTCTTAATAGGCTTAAGGAGACTATCTTGGCAAAATGTGATATGCCTGAAAGTATTGATCCTAGTGATCAAGCTATTGTGAGGAATTTGAACTTGGATGACGCTAACCAGGGAGGTATTCTTAGGAAAAGGCCTTGCCATGGTAAGCAACGCATTTGTAGGACTAGACGATGGACTCGTCCCCCAGCTAGGATCTTAAAGATTAACACAGATGGATCCTCTCGAGGGAATCTAGGTCATGCTGGTATTGGACCGATCGGTAGAAGTAATAATGGGGAGGTAGTTTTCCTCTTCTCTATCTACAAGGGCCAACACTCGAATAATTTGATGGAGGCCCTTGCTATTAAGACTACTGTTGAGAGAGGATGCTCTTTAGGCTGGAAAAAGATCATATGTGAGTCTGACTCTCAAATTGTTGTTGACATGCTGAATAACCAGAGTTTGGAGAATGTTAATTGGAAATTAGCCTCTCTAGCCAGACAAATTTTAAGTATGTGTAGTTCTTTGGATTCTGTTTCCTTTCATCATATCCCTCGAGAATGGAATAGAGTTGTTGATTGTTTGGCAAAGTGGGCTGTTGAAAATGAGGATAGCTGGGATATTAGTGGAAGGGATGAGCTTCCTTTGGATTATCGTGGGATTTTTTATCAGCTTTTACTTGAGGATAGGAATATGTAGTTATGTGGTGGGCCTTTGGCCTTTTCTCTGTAATTTGGTTTTGATTGAATAAATTTTTACCCCTTTTCTTAAAAAAAAAAATATAGGTTATAGAAAATTCCCAACAAATTACACCTAATTCAAAACAGGTTCCTTTAAACCTCCAACAAATCCCTTCCTCTAGTTTGCAATAATAGCTTGTAAATAATTCCCAACAAGTTGCATCTAGTTCATAAAAGTTTATTTTGAACCCCCAACAAGTTCCTCTCATTTCCAATTCTACATCTTCCAATCTGCAACCACAAGTTTCCAACAACCCCCCATTACAACAAACCAAAGCCAATCCACAACAATAAGTTGCAAATCCCCCACATAGACAACGGGTTGTGATTAATCCTCAATAAGTTCATAGTAATCCATTACCTATTCCTTCCAACCAACAACATATCCCTACTTTCTAATAGCAAGTTCCTTTGCGTCAAGCTTCTATACTTTAGCAACAAATTCCACCATACTGAAAATAAATTTCCCCAACACAACATTGTGTTGCTAATCCACCTCCTAATATTATTTAGTGACAACATGTACCTTACCAATAATATAGTCTTTGGTATAGGGTGAATAACCCAAGTAACTCAACTCAAAGGGTACCCATTCCTACTTATTTTAATCCTAACCATCTCGTTTATCCCAACCAAGTCAATCCTCCATTGAATAGTTCAAAACATACCCTTCCTCCATCCCAAAATGCTCACACTCTCCAAGAGTTCCAGGAAATAAAAGACTTTTTTCTAGGGCTTCAAATGGGAAATCAGGGTAAAAAAGTATAATTTTGATGAAATAAGTCCTTATCTGTTTGATATGAGCATCCTTCAAGTCCCCTTTTTGCCTCATTTTGAGGCACCTAAATTTGATAAATACAAAGGAAAGGGTGATCCTAGAGAGCATCTAAAATAATTCTTTATGTTTCCAAGAGGTAGCCTACAATAATGTTTATTTACTTTACTTGTTTCCACGTAGTTTGGGTGGACAAGCTTTAGAGTGGTTCTTACATTTGCCTAAATGACTATTATCACCTTTGATGACCTATAAAAAAAAATATAAAACTTCTCTTATAACATAAACATGAGTTGATCATGGTTGACTTATGCAGTACTAAACAATGTGGTCGAGAAAACTTTTCAACTTACCTACAGTGATGGAGAAGCTTAGCTAGCTACTTTTCACACAATCTTCCTGAAAAATAATTAGCAAATATATTCACATCTAATTTGAACTCAAAGGTGGCTCATAGTTTAATATTATGTTATGCAGATATCTTTGAGGAGATTATAGATAAAGGAATGCAGACTGAAAATGCACTTATAAACAGAGGACTGGTTAAGATCTATTCTTGGAAACAAACACAAGCTCAAGCACCTCCATAAACACATGCCAATACATCAGAGAATCCCAAAGACATTTACAAAAATAAAAACATTGTAGGAAATGGAGTAATAAAATCTAGAGATGTAAAAATGGTAAAAATATGGTCTGTCCAAAATTCTCCACCTATTCCAACCATCACATTGCAAAGACCACCTACAAGAAGGAATATATACCGGAATAGGTTTTTTAGTGACCTTGGTTAACTTATTGAGGCCATATTCCATAAGTTAGTCATAGCTAACAATGGTCATTTAGCCAACTACAAAATCTTTTCCTGAAGACCAACTAGAGCCTCAATGGTATAGAGACAATGAGTATTGTGATTTCCATCATGTCAAAGGAGATGAAATTCATAGATGCATATAATTAAGGCACTTAATTCAAGATTTTTTAGAGTGAGGCAACATAGATTAGAATAATGTTTCTTCTACATCCAACCAAAACATGGGTATTTACAAAAACCCATTTACCAAGCACAACTCTAACAATCAACACCAATCTAGTAATTGACATCTAAATTAAGGGTAGAGTCAGAATCAAGCACATAACCAAATTCAAGGAAATTGTAATCAAGGTCAAGTCACCCAAGCCAATCAAATTTTTTATCATGATGTCTCGTATAATTACAACAATGTTTTAGGTCACATTACCAATAATCATGTAGCCACCATCAATGATTTTTCCCATCAAACTTCCAACACACCTTATAATGTTGCTCCTTCCATTTTAGGACCTCCTTATTCATACCCTAGTGGTTCTTTTATGATAGGTATTAATGTTATTTTGCCTAAATGGCCATGGGTTACCATTATAATTCCTATATTACCTTCCTTTAAATCAACCTTTCCTCACCTCAAATTTACACAGTTACAACTAGACATCTAAAGGTTATGCTTCTAGGTCATTTACCTTCCTCCACTAATAATTCCCTTCTAAACACCTTGCATTCAAAGACCAAACCTTCATCCAATAATAATAATATAAAAAGATCTTTACCTTCTAAAACTAAACCATCTCCCCCTTCCGTTGAGAAGCAATGCGATATTAGTGAACAATTGAACAAAATTCATGCACAAATTTATATACTAGATATTTTACGTATGGTTGAAGTTCACAAGACCATATTGTATGACCTACTTCAAAAATTCAAGGTACACAACCACATTGAACCAACAACCTTTCAAACACTAGTGGGGAATTTATCCTTAAGTCAACAACTTATGTTTGACCAAAGTGACATGTCATCCCTTGGTCCCCTACACAATAACCCTCTCCATATTGAAGTTGTTATAAACCACCATAAGATTAAGAAGGTTCTTATAGATAATGGTCCAAACCTCAATAAAGCTTCACTAAATTTGATAAAACTCTTTGGGTATACTTTAGCTTGTTTGCTTCCAGATACCATTATGATCAAGGCATATGATAATGCAAAGAGGGAATAATAAGGCAATATTTTTTTCTAGTCATCATTGGGCCTATCACCCATGACACCTTTTGCCACATCATTGACATTGAACTACCCTATAATTTACTTCTTAGACACCCTTAGATCTATGAAGTATGTGTAGTTACCTCCACCCTATATCAATACCTAAAAATCTCCCATTCTAAAATGAAGGTCATTATTCCTGATGACTTATAGTCATACCAATATTACAAGCACTTGGAAGCTAAATACGACCAACACACTTACTATACTAGCATCGATCATGTACCTAAAAAGGATAAGGCTGAAGCCCTTGAGTTTCCCAAATCAAATTACATGGACCCAAGTAACCTTGTGTCCACTTCTTCTACTTTGTTTCCCCAATTTTCCTCCCACTTCATTGTTGAAGACATGGGTATTGGTACATATAACATTAAGGATGATTTCCATATTGCCAAATTACCAAAGTCTCCCAAATCCCATGGTAGACCCAAGGTTATTAAACCTCATGATAGGCCTAACATGGTATGGCACAAAAAGACTAAATCTCATCCCAAAGGCCCTCTTGTATTTGTCAATATGAATTCATCAGATCAAGATTAACCCAACAGTTCTAAATATTCCTAGTTGTACAATGACAACTTCACCTCTTATTATCAGAATGCTAAGTATCATATTCCTAACAGAACCCTAGAGCATCAACATTATAAAGGGAAAGGCTTAGGGCCAACTCAACAAGGTATTATTGAGCCTATTTTGGCTTCTAAGCACAAAGGTAGTAGAGGTATTGGATACAAACAGTGACATTGATTTAGCATATATTGAAGATGATCCTGTAGGGACACAAACTCATATTATAGTCTCTATGATGAGCTTTCCAACACAAACCTTTTTGATAACAATATCATTTTCACTATCACTTATTCACCTAAAATTCCTCTTATCCTCCATTATCCTGAACTAATCAATTGGGATCAGAAAATTCACATTATACCATTGAACAACTTCCAAAATAAAAAATCTCTAACAAAGTTCCTAGGTCTTGAAGATGATCTGTTGATTGGGGATCACAAATAAGGTTTGATATCACATTAGACCCTACTACCTACTTTGGATAACATGTGAACTTCCTTGATAAAAATACAAAAGAAAAAAAAATCAAATATTGAGGTTCTCTAGTGAAAACCTCTATGAGGCACTTTGGGACCAAGAAAAAAGTAAATAAAGATCCAAGTCCCTCAATTAAAACTTTTTTCAGGTGCCACTTGATGAGGAAGTTTGCCTTTCTTCTTAGGAAACTCAAAGTCCTATAGGTTGACATCTTACTTTTGGATAAGATATCAGTGTAAAAGAATAAAGGGTATTTGAATAGTTAGTTCAAGACTTTCCAGAAACATATGTCAATTAGTCGCTACTTGAAATGAATGATTCAAATTCTTATTACATGGGTGAACTTGATGGTCCATAATCAGATGAAGAATATTAATTCTCCTCTGTACTTACTTTATTAGAAGATGGTTCTACACTATTAGTGGAATACACCACATAGGATAATATTGGCACATCAGATGATCTTAAGTTGATTAAACTAGGCACATCCCTCTCTACAGAAGAACAAGACTTCATCATTGCCATTCTTCAAGATTTTATTGATATATTTACATGGTCTTATGCGGATATGTTGGGGTTGGATCCATCTCTGGTTGTATACCCAAATGTCAAACCCATTAAGCACAAATTATGCAAGATGCATCCACAGATTACTATCCTAGTTAAGAAAGAATTGGAGAAATTATTAGGGACAAGCTTCATTTGCCCAATTGATTACTCAGAATGGATATCAAATATTGTTCCAGTTAGTAAAAATTCAAAAGGAATTCATTTATGCAAAGACTTTAGGGACATCAATAAAACATGCCTAAAAGATGATTTTATATTACCAAACATCAACATGATTGTAGCTTAGACAACAAGTTATGAGATGTTATCCCTCATGTATGGATTTTCAAGATATAATGAGATCAATATTACTCCAAAGGATCAACACAAAATAATGTTCACCACTATATGGGGAACATTCTACAATCAAGTCATGTCATTTGGATTGAAAAATGGTGGTGCCAATGTGCCATGACTGTCATCTTAAATGACATGATGCACGATATCATTGAATATTATGTTGATAATATCCTAGGAAAGTCACAAACATGTGCTGCTCATCTATAATTTCTATGGAGGATCTTTAAGAGGCTTTATGAATATAAACTTCACCTCAATCCAAAGAAATGGGTCTTTGGAGTCACATCAGGAAAATTGTTAGGCTTTATTATTTATCATAGTGGAATTAAAGTTAATCTAACCAATGTGAAGGCCATCACATAAATGCCTCCTCAGAATTTAAATTGACTCCTTAGTTTGCAGGGCAAAATCTAATATATTCGTAGCTTGTTGATCACTGCCTTCCTTTCACTCATCTTCTAAATAAGAGAACCATTTTTCAATGAGATGTCGACTATCAAAAGGCATTTAAACAATTAAAAACTTATTTGGAACCCACCAGTGTTGGTCCTACCAATGTCAGGTAAGCCCCTATTGCTTTATATCTCAGCTATTGAACATGACTTGAGGGCACTCTTAGCCCAACATGATGACTAGGAAAAGGAACACAAAATATAAGATCTGAGCATGACACTGGTTGGATATGAACACAATCATACACCTATAAAAAATACATGTTTGGCATTGATCATTACATCATAGAAATTGTGCCATTATATGTTAAACAACAAAACCATTATTATTGTGAAAGTTGATGCCATTAGGTATCTTCTTTCTAAAGTAGTATTGATAAGTCATATGGATAAATGGATCATGCTCCTTAGTGAATTTGACATTAAGTATGTTACTCATAAGGCCATCAAAGGGCAAGTCCTTGTAGATCAACTTGCTAAAGAAACCTTGTCAGATATGTATCCTCTAACTATGCATTTCCTAAATGAGTATATCTTCAATCTTAAAGAATCATGTCAATGGAAGCTATACTTTGATAGTTTTTTCATGGCTCAAGGTATAAGGGATGGTATTTGATTCATCATGTTGTAAGGAGATATTATTACAAAGGCCTTCCAAATTACTTTCTTGTGAAACAATAATATTTTCATTTATGAGGCACTTGTTGCAGGGCTCTGCCTAGTAGTATAGTGGGACATTTAGCAATTGGTTGTCTATGGTGACTCATAATTGATCATAAATCAAGTTACAGACCAATATCAAATAAATGATGAGAAAATTGTGCCTTATAAGAGCATGGTTGATAATCTCAAATGACACTTTGAATATATTCAATTTGATCAGATACCTATGGCCAACAACAAATCAACTAATGCCATGGTAACCATTGGATCCTTGATAGAAATATCTTTCAATGTTTAGGAATATTATTTCCTTATTAAAAACCTTCTTATGCTAGTTTATAGTCATCTAGACATGGAAATGGTATGTGATATTACAGGTCTTGACTCCCTTGGTATCAAGATGTATATTCCTATATCCAAGACCTCATTATTCTCATTGACCTATCATGTAACCAACATAAGTCCTTTATTCACAACACATACCAATACACTTTACTCAGCGATATACTCTATCATAGAGGCTATGTTGGGATGCTGATTATATGTTTAAACTTGAGTGAATCTAAATTAGCACTTAAAGATGTGCATGAAGGGATTTATGGGTCCCATACAAGCATAATGGCCCTTGCCAAAAAACTCCTTAAGGTAGGATATTATTGGCCCACCATGGAAGTTGATGTGTGTGTTTATGTCAAGAAATGTCTTACTTGCCAATATCATGGTGATTTAATCCACACTTTCATGAGTGCCTCACCCTATTACTTCTCCTTGGGTGTTTTATTCATGGAAACTCAATCTCATTGGTAAAATAAACCCCATTTCCTCTGATGGCCATAAACATATCTTAACCAATACTGAATACTTCACTAAGTGGGTTGAGGCAATCCATCTCACTTACATAACTAGCAAACAGATTTACAAATTCATCGTAAACCACCTCATCTTCCATCATGGCATTCCCTCTTCCATTATATCTGATAATGGTAAGTCATTCAAGAATAAGGATGTGAAAACCCTTTGTGCAAAGTTCCATATTAAGCATAGATGGTATATGCCCTATTACCCTAAAGGTAATGGCTAATTTGAAGCATCTAATAAAACTATTTTCAAAATCTTTAAGAAGATTATCAACAAAATTGGTCGAGATTGGCAATTTCAATTATTTCCTACCCTTTGGGCCTATTGTACCAATGTCTACACTCCTATAGGTGTAACCCCCTTGTCAAAATTTGGATCTAAGTTTATTATACTAATTAAGATTGAGTTGCACTCTCTACATATTTCATTATAGGGTATCATTGATGATGAGGATTAGAGAGTGGCCAGATTGTGAGAACTGAAACTCTTGGATGAGATTAACTAGCCACATTGAGTCACCTCAAGGCATATAAGAATAAGATATGACATAGTTATAACAAGTGCATCATCCCAAGATAATTTGAAGTGGGTGATCTTTTCCTAAAAGAGAATAAAAAAAATACTTATGTAGAGCATGAAAAGAAAGGGAAGTTTGAACCTTATTGGCTAGGTCCTTTCATTATCATTGTAAATTATGGTTCTAGGGCATACAAGTTAGCTATGCCAGAAGGATATGAGCTCAATAAACCCTTGAACACTATGTATCTTAAGAATTTTCACACTTGAATTATTTGAACATTATCTATTGTGGGCCCTACTTGGGGGCATTCCCTTCATATATATTTCCCCCCTTACTTTCATTTATCATTATGAATTCAACCTTGTCTTCTTCCCATTTCCTCTTCACATATTGAATCTTGATTACAAACTATAGGTATTGCAGGTGGCTTTGGCAGAGGGTTTTTTAAACAATTCATTTTTGGTCATCATTGACAAATTCTTACCAACAACATTTCAAAATGTTAGCATGTTTTTTGCATGATTTCCCTGCTTGGTAGTCCTTAACACAACTTAGTTTAGTTCCTTGGTAATCTTGCATTCACATTCTAACCCATTGCTTTTTACATCCTACATTATTGTTGAAAGGTAGTTATTTTTTGCCTTAGTGTTTATGTGGGACAATAATCCTTTTATTTTTCACACTCTCACCATTTTGCAAGTCATTTCCTCCATGCTCTCACCATTTTGTGAGCTTGCCCCATTACAACCAGTTTAGATGTTATTTGAGCCCCTATCTAAGGTTATTTTTCCTTCGTTAGATGGTTCCTTATACATATATTTATATTCCCTTGTAAATTCTACTTGAATAATACTCATATATATATATATTATCGTAGAAAAGCCCAGAAACATTCATAAATTCCAAAAAATCCTAAACATTCAAAAATTAGAAAATCCCCAAAAGAGATGTAAAGCTACAAAAACATTTGCACAATTGGTCATCCTATTGGATAGTGGCTTTCCCTATTGGATCTATTCTGAGTGAAATTATTTGAGTATCAAATGGATACATCATTATGCTAGCATCAAACAATTCACATGTGGACAACCTTTTTATTTCACACCATGATATCTCCATTACATTCAATCAAAATTTGTCATTCCCACCATCTTTGGATAATCCCGTTCCCTTTATTTTAACTTATACCTTGGGGGCAGGTATTATTTATTCTAAAAATGATATTTTTAATCAATAGTGTTATCCATTCATTACTTTCCCATTTCTAAGTTAACTACATCAGCCTAAGGTTTACACGAACTATGTAGGCAGTGCTTGGCTACATGGGGTAGCTTAGGACAATATGATCACTATCATTTCCATTTTCATTTTCCCCTTTATTCTCACTTTACTTTCTCATCATTTTATAAGTTAACCCTATTTTCTTCTTTAATCAATTTCATTCTAATCATTGTCATCAATTTTCTTCTTTCACATTCCTGGGAGAACCACATTTGGCGTGACATTGTATATGGACTATGTAGGCAGCGTTCAGTTACATGGGGCAACTAAAACTAGCTCAAAAACCCCTCCTTATTATTATATTCCCCCTTTTCATATAATTTGTCACGCTATATTATCTATCACTCCCCAAAATTGGGAACATATCACTAAGAGTAACATCTTGTTTCTACATTCATGTTCACTTTGATTACTTGTTTATTTCTTATTTTCCGCTATGATTTGTATTTGTTTATTTAATTTTTTTGCTTTTTTATTTATTTATTTTTAATCATATTGCATTTTTTTCTTGGGTGCATTATGTCTTACACGTAGGTCTTGATTATTCACATCTTGATCCTAAGTTGTTAACATGTGTATCTTTTTCTTTGCTGGTTTTTTTTTGTTTAGTGCATTATGCTTTACACTTAGGTATTTATTTTCATATATTGATCATGAGTTGTTAGTATTTTCATGTATATTGATCCATACGTAAGTGGAAAACATTGTTATCTTGATTTATTTCTATATTATGATGTATATTGTTATTTGTAAAATTAAACAATCAAGTGTTAGAGAGACTCATTCATCAATGTCGTGCAAAGAGAAAGCATCCCCTCACAAGATGGTTAACACATGCTCATATGCCAAAACAAAATTAGAAACATCCTCACATTTTTATTCATCAAAATAAAACATTTGGACAACATGGATATATCTAACTAATCAGGGCGTGCATCTCCAAACTAAGCATATAAAACTAGTCATAAATATTTAAGCCTCATGATCAAATGACAAAACATCTTAAAATATCAATCAAATTTGATATATAAATCAATTACAACATCAACATGGAAATGAAATACAACATAATCATGGAAAATAAATGTACATCCACATCAATACCATAGATCTAAAATGTGTGCCAACACTCATGAATCAAGAGACAACATCATATATACCAAAAGAATATCAGAGTCCACATATATTAGGTGATTAAAAAAAATTAAAAATTGCATACACCTCAAAATTAATGTCTATACATTGAGATATACATATACATCACCAAAAATACAAAATGTAGAGTTATAATCAAAATATTAGCTCTGGATCTAGTCGTCTCCTAGATGAGTATGATGAAAACTCTGCCTTGTGCATGGTGCTAGTGGTGGCATCCTTATAACCCTTTGTTGTAGGGGCAGTTAGGCTAATGATCCCTCTAATGCAAAAGTATAGTATGACTTATAGGTATGGCTAATATTTTGACTATGTGTGTGATCCTTAAAACTTGGTTCCTAAATCCCTATCGGCATAATTATTTCATTGAGGCTCCTATGAAACCCAACCTCATCCTTGGCCTGAACCATATCTACTAATGCCCTAGATTATCCTTGCTCAGTGACCAACTATCTCTCCATGTCTCACTCCCCATAAAGCCTATGCACATTTGTATAATGATTTTGGGCATCTCCCCTAGCCCTATCCATCTCATTAATCATTGTGACCAAATCTGCATCTTTTTATGTGAGTTGTCCCTATATGGTGGTCATCTAGGCCATCTACCCTCTCAGAGTTACAATCTATGTGTCTCTCTTAGTAATCAAGCCCTATAGTTTAGTGGTCTCACCTTACTCAATAGCTAGTTATCTCTATAAGTGAGTTATATCCCCCTCCAGTCTAGATATCTCAGTGACTCTGACTATAATCTCTCTCTCTCTCTCTCTACCCTGTCTATGGTGGCCCTAAGCCTCATCTGACACCCTTGGCTAAGATGGCCCTACCTGATCTTATGCCTATGTTGACCCTCATACAATATTAATGGTCACCTAAGTATCCTAACCATCAATATCCTCCCCTTATATATATTGATCAGGGCCCTCTCCCATATCAACATCCTACTCGAAGGATCCCCCGTTATTGTTATTGCCATTTTTGCTGCCATTGCTACTCTCACTATCACTTCCAGTGACCTTTGATCTTAAATCTATAATCATTGACATAGCCTACTCTAATGGAACTTACTATAAATGCACATGTTGTAAGGGTACTTGATACAATGGTACTTGTATAAGAATGGTTATTGGAGTTGGACTCTCTTGTCTATGTTGTCTTTATCATGGCTTTAGTTGCTCACCCTGGTAGCCTCAACTTGGTAAACCAAATTAGTCTCATTTATGCCCACCACATTACATAATCCACATTGAATCCTACATCGTCCACCCCTCCCTCATAAAGCTAGGTTACTACCTTCAATGTCAAAAAGCTGGCCATTATTGTTGCTCTCAAAATAGGGACCCCCACTCACTAATCTCTCATGTGACATGATAAAAATAGTGGACCTAAATAACATCATACTATATCCAAAATTACCTCTGTATGTGATCCAATATGTATTACTCAACTATAAAGTCATGACACCTTATAATATAACATAGGGTGGTCATGTATTGGGTCACCACTACATCCTCAAGCCATCCAAAGTGAATGTGCATATAAGGCTATCAGATGAAGTTCCCCATCTACCATATCATCTATGACTCATCTATAGTAATATATTCCTCCTTTATGGCCTTACTAACCCCTCTTATCACATACCACTCATATATCATTGGCTCCTCAAACTGTCATTATCATCGATCACCCACTGATCACTCTATAATGATGTACTCCCAGGCTTAGATCTAGAGCAATTTAAAATGTCTAATACTCTTCCCTCACTGATAAACCATCATATGTAAATCCATATGTAACTAGGCCAATACTATTAGGCCCCAGGTGAACCACGTAGTCAAGTCCACCGTATCTTAAATAACACCAATTAGGACAATGTGAAAATAATGACTACTCTTTGCTAGGCAATAATATGCTACTAGAAATGGCCATCAAAATCATAACTACCTCTTAGTTGATTAACGACTATGATCCATCTATCGAGAAGACTAAATCCTCCAAAGAATTGATATCCACCACTCCATTAATTATGGTGTCATACATGATGCCAAGCATGTCCTCTTGTATAATCAACTACCCTTGTAACATCTAATGAATCATATGCCCTTAGGTGGTAATCTAGATTATATGTCATACATCATCCAATGTAACAGTAGCCTCTCTAGTAGGCAAGTGAAACGTGCTAGTCTCTGAGTGCCAACATTTGACTAGCATTGATAATAAGGCTTTGTGCACCTAAGTTAGGGGCATTTGCATGATGTATCTCAATCCAACCACACCTAGAAAGGCCAAAAACTCCTCTATTTATAATCTAGGCATATGTAGGATGTGTAAACACTACTCATGAGTGATCAACATAAATACCCACTCTTTCCAAACATAAACAAGTTAACATGCTATGTCAAAATAATGATCTATCTAATAAAAGTGGATAACAACCTCATATCACATACAAATAATTTTACCTAGATAAATTAGACCTTCATCATTCACATCTAAGACAATTACTTCTTATAATTTTAGTCCCTTTTTGTCACTTGGGAATTTTTTCTATCATTGGGGATCCCACCATTTTGTAGGTCATTATTGATATTTACTAGGGTGATCTTGTCATTCCACAGGGTGTAATCACCATTTCCAATCTTCAAGCGATTTTCACGATATCACCATTTAGTAGAGTGATATCATCATTTCCTTTAGAATTCTCATCATTTTTGGACCTTTTACCCATTTTGGTACTCTCATTGTTTGTCAAGGTGATATTGCCATTTGACAGGCCAATCTCATCATTTTCCTCACAATATGATCTTTTATGTGTTTCCTCTTCGAATAGGCATTATTTCCATTTCAATATTTTTTGATGATATCATCTATTTATCATGATACTACCATTTATAATCATAATATCACCATTTTATGGGTGATATCACATTTATGTGAGTGATATCACCATTTATGTGCATGATATCGCACAAATTTATACTTCTAATGCATAATAAATGTATTAAATGCCAAATTTCACAAAAAAGAAAGGTACTTACCAATGCCCCATTCTTTGTTGGTCACTGATATTCTCACACTCATTTGTTAAGATGCCTTCAGTGTGGGATAAATGGCATTTTATTTGTAAGTCTCTTGTCAAAATCCAAAGCAAATTATCAACAAGGGCCCTAGGGGTAAAATATATAGCTTTAAATTTGAATTTCATCCTAACTTTCCATTGCATTATTTTTCTTCTTTGAAGGCCTATAAATGGATTTGTGGGTCCATTTTTCCTCCTATTTTCTTCTAATTAATCCATTTCTTGACCTCTTTGGCCATAAAGTGTCACATTTTATTCCTTTCAAGGGGCCATTCCTCAACCCTAGTTTTTAACCAGTCCCTTGAGGGGGAACATTTGGGGTATCATTATGAGCTTATTTTTAGTATATTAAACAAGATTTAATACAAGGTAACACATCATTTTTAATCTTTAACAAATTATTTTAGCAACTTTTTTTATTCTTTGAAAATCCATTGCTTCATTTAGTGTTTTGCAACACCTTATCAAATAGGGGAAAGTGTGGACACTCAATTCTCATCACTTTCATATTGAAATTTTTACAATTTTTTTTTCTTGTAATAAAGTACAAATCACCAAAACATCCAAAAATACTCGCACACCTTATGTGCATACTCTAAAATACATTGGGGTATCCATGATTTGATAAATTCATTGTAACCAACTATTACCTTCATCTAAATTACTTTGAGCAAAATTTTTGTTTTGTAAATGGAATTTTTGACCAATAAAATGGAGTAATTATTCAACTCTCAATATTACACAAGATCTAACCTAGATTACTTAGCTAATCAAATCAAACCAAATATATACGTAAAAAATCCATAGCAATTGGATAACTTTCCAATTTGTTAAATCTAAAATTCAACAAATATTAAAATTTATGACATCATCATGAACTCATTCAAAAAATTGGCAAGAACTATTATGAATGCAAGAAATATCAACATAAATTCAGAATTTGAAATCCATGCCTCATAATTACAACCTATTTCCAAAATATTTATGGCATTAATCACTCCAAATTTAATTGGATTATAACCACACATCTCATTCTTAATCCAATGACTATAATCAATCTGATCAACTTATAAATAGAGGGTGACCCCTCTAGGCATAACAAGTTTTTTTTGTGTATACTTATAATTCATAAATCTTATAAGAGCTTAAACCATTATTGAATCGAGCTTGGAGAATGGATCCATTGGAAAGGTATAGTATTTGGTTATGTGATATAAGAGCATCACCTAGGAAAACATTTGTAATTTATGTAGGAACATGTAAATATTACGTAAAAGTTTATTGTTTTGGTGTGTAATAGGTCTTAGTACACATTAGGGGTAAATAAGGATCAAATTCCATGCTTTTTATAGCTTTTCTAGGTCATTTAATAGCATTTTGAACTTTCCCTCCAAAATGGATCCTTTTGAAAATTCAAAATTTCCTAAGGATTTCAATGACTTATCAAGTTATATTGGATATAGTTTTATTTGGAAAAGGGTCTTTGAGATATAGGGACATTATTAAAATTTTATTCATCCTTGTAACAATTTTTACTATGCCTTAAGCTTGGTTAAGACACAACCAAAGTTTGAGGTCAAGAAACAATATGCATTTGGAGGGAATAGTTAATTAGTTAGAGGATTTTTAGGAACATAAAAATTGTAGAGACAAAAAATGGAGATACATTCGAGGTGAAAGGTGGAAACAAATGAATAAAGAAAGAAAAACAAGAAGGTGTTAATATATAGGAAAAGAGAGATTATGCCTGTAATCATGTGTTGCATGTAGTTTTGATGTAAATGAATAGAATGATGAATTATCAATGTTATTTATGATATTTAATAGCTTATTGGTATAAAAACAATGTCATGTGTTTTTTACTCTTAAATGTAGTGTATTCTTGTTATAGTATTCATTTTCCAAGTAAAAAAATACAATATAGACAAGATTTGAAGGTTCTATTTTGACACAGTTTGAGCAAGGAAATTGAAGATATATTTTTGAGGTTCATTTGAGTGTTTACATGGTGAAGGTATAGTATAAAGTATATAATTGATGAAATTTTTCCTTTTTAATGCTCAAAATAAACTTAGAGTTTTATATTTAACCTAGACCTCCATACAAGTTGATGCAGTCCTGGAACAAGACACAAAACTCTGCTAATTACATGAAATAAGTTTTACACATATTGTTGAAAGATAGAAATCCATTGGAGAAGATGAGGTAAGATAGAATAGGTCTAATAAAACCTTGAAAGTGTTTGAAACTATTTCAAATACAAGCTATCCCATTATTAAGGCTCTCAGGTACCTGTAGACTTGTCAAAACCTAAACTTGGGGTTTGAATTTAAAATTTGAATAACTTTTGTTGCCACTAGTAAAATTTATCAAAAATTTGAAATATAAAGTAATTTTTTGTGATATATAATAATTAAGAATTTTTAGGACAATAATTTTCCATATAGTATGGAATATAAGATTCACATAGTGAATTAGGCCCAAGTAGGCCTAAAAAGAGTAGAATCTATAAGAGAGACCTAATTTTGGGAGTTTTCCATTAAAAGTCTAGCCCTAAAAATTTGTGTGAAGATGTAAAGGATTAAAGGGTACTCAAAACTATTTTTAATTTGTTTGGAAAACTTGTATATTGTCCAAATCTACAAGCTTTGAAGGGCTATTAGAAATTAGGCCTAAAAGAAGAATCCTATAATTTGATTGTGCAAACTCTCTCCCTATGCATCAAATGAGTATCAGATCAGGTTGGATACCTGAAAGAGGCTTGAAGGAATGTGACACTCTTTAAGGTCAAAGAGAAAATTGATTGTTTGTTGGTTAGTTGGGTTAAAAAGCTAAAATGCCACCTAGAAGGAACACAAGAGGAGGTAAAAGAACAAGTATCCAGATGGGAGATACTATCTTAGAGGAGTTGAGAACTTGAGGGTAAGTTTTGATGTAAGGCTTACAATAGTAGAGTAAAATAAGAAAAGAGGAGTTATAACATAAGGTATAAGTGACAGAGAGGAAGAACCACAAGCTCAAGAGGAGGAAGAAGAAGTTGAAGAGCATGAAGAAGAAGCAATAAATAGACTACTAAAGTAGTGATGGGATAGGGGTCTAAACCAAAGATAGAGCTTCCTACTTATGTAGATAATTTAGATGGTGAGGAACTTATTGATTATATTATAGAGTTATACAAATATTTTGATTATGAAAATGTACTAGAAGAAAACAAGGTCAAATTTGCTTGCACGAAATTAAAGGGACATATAACCCTTTGGTGGGATTACACACAAGATGAAAGGAAGAAAAAGGATAAAACCAAGATCAAATATTGGGACAGGATGCTAGAAAAATTAAAGGCCAAATTTATATTAGTGACTATAATACAAATCGTTTCAAGAAATTTTAAAATTTGAATAAAAAAGAGATGGGTGTTAAGGAGTATATTAAAGAGTTCTATAAGTTAACAATCAGATCAGGACACGTAAAAGAGGATGTGGATAATAATGTTATACATATTAATGGATTAAGGTATAATATTCAAGATAAAATCAACTTGGTTAACCCAAGGATACTTGAGGAATGCTAGAAGTATGCTTTGAAGGTAAAGGATAAGCTAAATAGAAGGTAAAATCAATAAAATAAGGGCAAGGGCAAAATTTATAGAGGTAGAGGATAAGAAGGAAGAATAGGTACATCTCAAAGGACAAGTTCAAAACTAAGTACCTTTCAAGAACAATCATCTAATTCAAGAGGTGGATTCAGAAGAAGGAGACCTTACTTCATAGGAGAATACACATAAAGAGGAAGAGAACTTAATGGATTCATTGACAAATGTTTTAAGTGTAACACATTTGTAGGTCATAGATTTTAGGAGTGCCCAGATGATTCTCAAGCTAGTAGCTCTAGAACTAAAAGTAGAAATCAGGTAGTCAAATTGGAGGAAGAAAATTTGGATTCTCCATATCACATAAAAGAACCAGAAGTTGGTGAGTCCTTGATGAGGAGGGTGCTGATAAAACCACCTAAAGAGAAAGAGCCTTCCCAAAGAAAGATATTATTCAAGATAACTTGGAAATCCCAAGGTAAGTGCTTTAAAATGGTGATTGATTTAGATAGTACTGATAATCTAGTGTTAGTAGAGATGGTAGAAAAGCTTGGTTTAAAGAGGTTGCCACATCCAACCCCCTATAAGGTCTCAAGGATTTAGAAAGGGTAGAAAGTTATTGTGAATGAATAATGTTGGGTAGATTTCTAGATTAAAGGATATATATACAAGATTCTATGTGACATAATTTCAATATATGTGTGTCATGTGATCATAGGGAGGCCTTAACAATATGATATAAAGACTACTCATGATGGAAGGAAGAATGTTTACACCTTGGAGAAGGATGGCATAAGTCACACACTGTTGCCTATGAAAGAAGAAGGAAATGAATGAAGGACTAGCTCAAGTGTTATGATGGTGAGTGAGGAGTTCTTGAATGTCAGTTGGGTTTTGGAGTGGTAATCAGATCAAAGACTGTTATAATAACTACCAAGTTAAATGAGCTACCTTAAGAGGTACAAAATATGTTGGAAGAATTTGTTGATATTATGGTCGATGAATTGGCCAATGAGCTACCACCTATCAGGAGTATTAATCACAATATTGACTTTGTATTAGGTGTAATTTTGCCTAACAAAGCTACCTACAAGATGGCCCCTCAAGAGAATGCAAATATTAAGAAGCAAATACAAAAACTCTTGGATAAAGGAATGATCAAAGAAAGCCTTAGCCCATGTGTAGTATCAAATATATTAGTGCGAAAGAAGGAGGGAGATTAGAGAATGTACACTGACTCTAGGGCAATCAACAAGACAATAATAAGTTATAGATTCCCTCTTCTAAGAATTGAAGATTTAATGGATTGTTTGAGTGGTTTTAATTACTTCTCTAAGATTGATCTCAAGATTGGGTATCATCAGATAAGGATAAGGGAAGGAGATGAATGGAAGATTGCTTTTAAGACTAATGAGGGTCCATATGAGTGGCTTCTTATGCCATTTGGTCACACTAATGCCCTAAGTACATTCATGAGACTCATGAATAAAGTTTTAAAACCTTTCATTGGTAAATTTGTCATTGTATATTTAGATGATATATTGATTTACAGTCCAAACAAGAAAGAGCATATTCAACACCTTAGAATGGTGATGCAAAAGTTATAAGAGGAAAGGTTATTGATTAACCTTAATAAGTGTTTATTTATGAAGATATAGTTGGTGTATCTTGGGTTTATGATTTCCCAAGGTGTCTTGAAGATGGCTAAAGATAAGGTGAAAACCATCATTGATTGGCCAACTCCCAAGACAACTTATGAGGTGAGAATTTTTTGTTGTCAATCAGACTTACACCCCTTTCAAGGTAGTTTCAGGCCTTCATAGTCTGCTGAAACATGAAAACAATCCTAGGCTATGGGTGACCTAATCAGTGGATTGAATCTCTAGATTATAAGGGCTAGATCCCTTTGGTGTATCAATTAGTATCTTTGCTCTACTACCAAACTACTTGGGAAAAGAGAGAAAGAAAACTTGAAAGAAAATCCTATCTAATGATGGTGATACACTTGAATGATTGGTTGATCCACTCAACTAGAGCTCCTAAAAACACTGATTTAAACAAGAGAAAGGCTAAACTTTCAACTCTAATTGACTAATATGCATAAGTATTTCATGTAAAGGTTCTATCTTGTGATCAAAGCTTGAGGGAAATGATGGAATAGGCTTGATTTAAGGCACTGACCAACCACTTGTATCCACTAAAACTCAACCAAAAGACATTAAACATGGGATATGACCTACATAATCTGACCAAGTAGTAACTAGGTAAGAATCAAGACTTGACAAGGAAGAAAACTCTATCACTTATGCAAATCAATGACATAAATACACTATACCAATGACTAGAATCTAAAAACAACAGTCCTTTTAATCTAAAAAAAGGTTACAACTCAATCTTTGGTAGAATTTTGTCTTGTTAAAAGAGGGATACAATTCAAGGCTAAAAAACCAACTTATATAGAAAAATACACAACCACGAGGTTGGCATTGAAAATAGAAGAAGAAGACAACTCTTTCATTAGCCCAAGTCCAATTTCTATTATGCCGAGATAAAAAATCCTTCTAAATTTGTCTTTTCTTGTCTTTTGTCCTATATGAAAATCCTTTGGCATTAAAAAATAGATGCTAGGCTGATCTTGGACTGCTATTTCAACATGCATGAAATCCATGCCCACCTACAAAAATGTAACTCTTCTTGAGCTGCTAGAATGTTTGAAAACCTTGGAACCAACAAGAGTGCATGCATATAATTCATGTTAAGCTCTCCAATGTTAAATAACTTGAGTCCTTCATGCAAATGAGTCTTCATCTTTAAAATTAAAGGTGTTGTGTTGAAATGGTAACACCTAGATGTATCTAATCTTGCTTGGACCACTTGCATGAATAACCCTTTAATCTATCTATATTCACTGTTGACATCTCTCACTTTATTTGGCTCTTCATTATTATGCATGTTCATTAGATGTTTGTCTATATCTTTTCCCCCTTGCATGTATTTCTCTCAGGTTTATTCTTGTGGGCCTTTTCATCTCCTGTGCCTCTATAATTCTTCCTCAGACTTATGTCTTCAGATAAAAATTCTAAAGTTTATCCTTCCTGGACCTTATCTTAGCCCTTGGCTTATTTCCATAGACTTTTATTTCAAACAAATTCTTTTGGACAATTTGTTTGAAAGAATTCTTTTGAACTATTTGTCCATGTCTTTGTGTTTTTTCCCACAAATAATTTATCTGTGGGAATTCTCTTGAGATTTCCCTCTCTCTCGAGCCCTTCCAATTGTCCTTCAGGATTTAAGAAATGTCCCTTCGACACTTTGAAGTGAGCCTTTCTTGAAAGGAAGAGCCCTTCAAGTTTCTCGTATAGTGTCTTTTTTGGCCTTTCAAGCTTCTTGGAAAAGTCCTTCTCTCCTTTGAAATGGTCTTTCTCCCTTGTGATGTCTTTCAAAGGAATTCCTTTAGACAAAATGTCTAAAGGAATTCCTTCAAACTTTTGCAAAACATCCATCAGTTTATTTATAAGTGACTTTCTCGAAGGGTACATACCCTTCAAGTTTCCTATTATGAACTTTCCCAAAGGGCACATACCCTTTAGCTTTCCTGCAATGGTCCTTCGAAGAAATTAAATGAACCTTCCCAAAGGGAACATACCCTTCAAGAATTCTAAAATGACTCTTCGGCCTTTCGAAACTGCCCTTCGAGAAAAATGAAACAGTGCCAATTGACCCTTCTCTATGAAGTGCCCTTTGGGCTTCCTTAATGAACCCTTAGAATTTTGTTTTCAACCTTCCTGAAGGGTATGTACCCTTCAATTTTTTTGATATGTCCTATTTCCTTCATATTTTTCTTAATTGTCCTTTTTTAAAGGGCTAATAACCCTTTAGACTTTTCATTTTGAATATTCTCGAAGGGTATGTGCCCTTCAATATTTCTACAAACATCCCTTCAGAACCATGATGAGCCCTTCAGAACATAGACCCTTTTCCAAGTACCCCTTAGGAAAAATGTTAAAGTCATTCAACCTTTGGAAAATAATCCTTCAGATTTTCTATAATGAACCATTCCTCTTGTATTTCCTTCAGATAAAAGTCTAAAGGAATTCTATCTTAAGCCTTTTCAAAGTATTGCCTTGACTTGGTCCTCTTCCCCTTCTTCAAAAGGCATGTTTAAGCAAAGTTTTGAATGATAGAGGTTAAAATTTTGACCTGTAGAGTAAAAAATTGTCAACATTTTTGGTGATTTTGCTGGGAAGCATGCCTGCTATGCTTAAGAACCTAGCCATATACATGATATAGAACTCACAAAAATAATGGTAAAATTGGTCCGTGACTGTAAATCTCCTTTGACCAAACATGAAGTAACCTTCATCCTTCAAAATAGAAGGGAAACACAAAATGGGAAAGGTAAATAATAAAGCAAATGTGCAAACAAACACTTATTGGAACAAAACATAATGAAACTATTGTGCTTAAACAACACTTAGAGGAAAACAAACTAACAAAGAACCTAGCTAACCGTGAAAAAGCATGATCCACCTAGATCAAAAGGGAAATTCATAAACTCATTCACTCTAAGAGATGGTACAAGTTGAAAATAAGGATGTTTATTAATCATAACCTTTGATGAGGCATTTTTCTTGTCCACCAACTATATTAGCATCTTCTCAAATGAGTCATTAACAACAAACCAGTCACCAACAAAGACAACCTCATCAAGTACTTCCTAATCTTTTTCATAGTACTTATCATCTACCACCTTGTCAAGTGATAACTCATCTATCCATTGTCCTTGAGTGACCTCATCCTTCTTATCAACTGTTGTAAGTTCATCTAGCTCTTCAAGGAGTTTTGAATAGGTAACCCAATCTGTATTATGAACTTGAATAGGTGATTCTTGATTACATTTCTCATAAACACTCTTTAATAGGCAACATACCCCTACAGAGCTCTTCAATCTCTTGCAAAGATGAAAGGTATAGCTACCAATCATCTCTTTGTTCCTCATTTTGATCAATTTAAATAGGATCAACTTGAAAGCTATCTAGATCCTTCTCAATAGGAGATATGTCTAACTCAGCTATGACCTCAATTGGCACCAACTCCTCTTGGAGTTCCCCCACATCAAGATTAGCCTTCTCATTCTTAACTATAATTAGATTCTCAACAACAACCTTAAGTGAAGTATCAATGTGAAACTCTTCCTCAAACATACCTGAAGCATCTTCTACACACTCTGCAAGAACTTGACCTGTAACTACAACCTCTTTTTCAATCTTCTAGATAATGGGATCCTCCTAAAGAATGGAGATGGTCAGAGGGTGATGAAATTAATTTGTTTGAGAGGGAAAATGAAGCATGGGAGGTTGATCATGATCAGATTTTGGAATCTAGAGAACAATGGAATTATCTAGGGAGTTTTGGAGAGGAGGGAAAGATAAGGCCTTAAAGACCTTTATATTCTATTCCTTCAACTTGGCCATTACCTTATCAAAGTCTAAAATCTACTTGTCCTCCTAGACAACTTGTGCTTGAGAGATGAGTGGTGAAGAAAGGGGACTATAAGAAGGCTTAAACTTATGAATAAGATCTTGAATACAACTAGAAAGCTCCCTTGGTACACACTGGGCATGATTAAGAACTTTAGGAGAATAAGGAACACAAGAACCCTATAGACAAGTGGTTCAACTCAATTTTTTTCCTCTCCCAAGCCTCCATCTTCTCTAATATAATAATACACAACTCATTTATCTCTTATGGATCATTGGACACATTTTGAAATATACCATTCACTTCATCATACTAATAATTTGAACAAACTTTTCTTGCATATGCTAGTATTCTAAGCTATATTTCATTCACTCTTTCTTGAACACAAGATTTCTCATATGCAACATCATAGCCATATGGGAAAGATGAAATTTGGTCTTGAGACTGATATGGCTCACAAGGAAGGTAAGTGTCATGCTCTTGATAATAAGGATTATGAGAAACTTGATAAAGTTTAACATAGCTTTGGTAATACTCTTGGTAAGGCTGATTAGGATCATAAAGAGGCTCATAGGTACCATAATAAGGCTGGTATGATTCATCATAAGGTTGATAAGGAAACATAGCATATGAATTCTCTTCATCCACATCCATCAAAACTCATTCATGATAATGCAATAAGAATAAACTTACATAGAAATCATGCCTAGACTATTAGAATAATCGCTTGAGCTTGGAATCACCAAATACTTCATGAAGAACACTACTGCAACTACAATTTCATCAAGACCAACTCCAATTGGTCCCACTGGGCATGCCAAAAACTATTTGTCAATTAGACTTTCACCCATGTGAAGGTAGTTTCAGGCTTTCATAGTCTACTGAAACTTGGAAACAATCTTAGGTTATGGGTGACATAATTAGTGGATTGAATCTCTAGATTGTAAGGGCTAGCTCCCTTTGGTGTATCAATTAGGATATTTGCTTTGCTACCAAATTGCCTAGGAAAAGAGAGAAAGAAAACTTGAAAAAAAATCCTATCTAATGATGGTGATACACCTAAATGATTGGTTGATCTTCTCAATTAAAGCTCCTAAAAACATTGATTTAGACAAGAGAAAGGCTGAACTTTCAACTCCAATTGACCAATATACATAAGTATTTCATGAAAAGGCTCTATCGTGTGATCAAATCTTGATGGAAATGATGGAATAAGCCTGATTCAAGGCACTAACTAGCTACTTGTATCCACTAAAACTTAGCTAAAAGACATTAAACATGGGACATGACCTGCATAATCTGACAATCTAGGAACTAGGTAAAAATCAAGACTTGACAAGGAAGACAACTCTATCGCTTATGCAAATTAATGACATAAATACACTATACTAAGAAATGAAATTTGAAAACAATAGTGCTTCTATTAATTTGAAAAAAGGATACAACTCAATCTGTGGTAGAATTTTGTCGTGCCAAAAGAGGGATACAATTCAAGGCTAAAAAGCTAACTTATATAGAAAAATACATAACCAAGAGGTTGGCATTGAAAATAGAAGAAGAAGACAAATCTTTCATTAGCCTAAGTCAAATTTCTATTATGCCAAGATAACAAAGCCTTCTAAATTTGTCTTTTCTTGTCTTTTGTCCTACATGAAAATCCTTTGGCATTGAAAAATAGATGGTGGGCTCATCTTGGGCTTCTCTTTCAACATGCATGAAATCCATGCCCACCTCCAAAAATAGAACTCTTCTTGAGCTGCTAGAATATTTAAAAACCTTATAACCAACAAGAGTACATGCCCGTAAATCATGTTAAGCTTTCCAATGTTAAATAACTTGACTCCTTCATGTACATGACTCTCCATCTTTAGAACTAAAGGTGTCATGCTGAAACGGTTACACCTGGACGTGTCTAATCCTACTTGAACCACTTTGCATGAAGAACCCTTTAATATATCTATATTCACTATTGACATCTCTTACTTTATCTAGCTCTTCATTACTATGCATGTTCATTAGTCGTTTGTCTATATCTTTTCCCCCTTGCATGTATTTATCTCGGGTTTATTCTTGTGGGCCTTTTCATCTCCTGTGCCTTCAAAATTCTTCCTTGGACTTATGTCTTTAAGACAAAAAGTCTAAATTTTATCCTTCTTGGACCTTACCTTGGCCCTTGGCTTATTTATATAGACTTTTATTTTGAAGGAATTCTTTTAGACTATTTGTCCACATCTTTGTCTTTTGTCCCATGGATAATTTGTCCATGAGAATTCTCTTGGGCTTCCTTCTCTACTGAGCTCTTCTAATTGCCCTTCGAGCTTTAATAAATGTCCCTTTGGCACTTTGAAGTGAGCCTTTCCCAAAAGGAATATCCTTTCGGGTTTTTGATATAGTGTCTTTCTGGCCTTTTGGGCTTCTTAGAAAAGTCCTCTCCTTTGAAATGGTCTTTCTCCCTTTTGATTTCTTCTGAAGGAATTCCTTTGGATAAAATGTTTGAAGGAATTCCTTTGGAATTTTGTAAAAGGTCCATTGATTTATTTATAATTGACTTTCTC
This sequence comes from Torreya grandis, assembly GCA_037957365.1. NCBI lineage: Eukaryota > Viridiplantae > Streptophyta > Pinopsida > Cupressales > Taxaceae > Torreya > Torreya grandis. The sequence continues at coordinate 3,995,447 of JARHVA010000076.1, forward strand.
GAAGGGTACATACCCTTCAAGTTTCCTATTATGAACTTTCTCGAAGGACACATACCCTTCGAGTTTCTTGCAATGAGCCTTTAGAGAAATGAAACGAACCTTCCAGAAGGGAACATATCCTTCAGGAATTTTGAAATGACCCTTCAGCTTCTTAAAACTTCCCTTCGAGAAAAATGAAACAGTGCCAATTAACCCTTCTTTGTGAAGTGACCTTCGGGCTTCCTCAATGAACCCTCAGACTTTCATTTTGAGCCTTTTTGAAGGGTATGTGCCCTTCAAGATTTTTTTAATGTCCCATTTCCTTTAGATTTTTCTGAACTATCCTTTTTTGAAGGGATAATAACCCTTTGGACTTTTCATTTTGAATATTATTGAAGGGTATGTGCCCTTCAAGATTTTTACAAATGTCCCTTTAGAACCGTGATGAGCCCTTTGGAATACGTAGACCCTTCACCGAGTACCCTTTAGGAAAAATGTTAAAGTCATTCAACCTTTCTATAATGGACCATTCCTCTTATATTTCCTTCGGGCAAAAGTTTGAAGGAATTCTATCTTAAGCCTTTTCAAAGTATTGCCTCAGCCTAGTCCTCTTGCCCTTCTTCGAAAGGCATGTTTAAGCAAAGTTTTGAATGATAGAGGTTGCAATTTTGACCTGTAGGGTCAAAAATTATCAACAGTTTCTATGGCTTAGTGTTGTCCCCCAAAAATATCAGTCATTTTTTGGACAACATTTGAACTATTTTGGCCCCATAGGCCAAAATTATCTCTTCCCTTCCCAAAAATTGCTCTGTGCATTCAAATTCTCCATTTTTCAAGCTTTTTTGAAAATTACGGACTCTGCAGGCCCATTTCTATAGACTCTATAGGCCCATTTCTACGGACTTTTTAGGCCCATTTCTACGAACTCTGTAGGCCATATCTACGGACTCTGCTAGTTTTACGAACTCAAATCTATGGACTCCCCCAGTTCTATGAACTCATTTTTATGAACTCTGCAGGGTGGAACTACGAACTTCACAGATGGTTTCTACGGACTCCGCCATATAGATTTCTATGGACTCTTTCAAAGTTAGAGAAAACTACAGACTTGGTTTCTAGAGACTCTACATGCAGACTCAAATCTATGAAATCTCAAGACCTTAAAACTATGGACTCTGTAGGCCAATTTCTCACTTCTACAAACTCCCTCAAATCTATGAACTCATTTCTACAAACTCTGTAGGTTGGTTTCTATGGACTCTGCTAGAAAGAAATAAGTTCAACACTTAGTCATTTTTTCAATCGAGAAGTTCAAAGGGGTCTTCCAAGAGCCTGAAGGACAAGTGCCCTTGCAGAGGGCACTTAGGAGCCAGAGTGGACCATTGCAAAAATCTGAAAGGGAAATGAACTAAGCTGAATGCCCTTATGAAGGGTAGGCAAGGAACAGGTGGACTGTTTCAAAGACCAAGTGAAGAGCAGGGAATTCTTTCAAAAAAGTTCATGCAAAAAAGTCAACAAGGCACAAGTCCTTCGAACAAAATGTCTAAAGGAATTCCTTTGGACATTTTGTCTGAAGAAATTCACCTGAGGAGAAAGCCCGATGGAAAGCAAAAACCCACCGAAAGAAAGAATTAAGGAAAGGAACAATTCCTTCAGACTTTTGTCCAAGGGAAAAGCTTGAAGCAAAAGTCTGCCGATGAAGACAAAACCCATCGAGGAGAAAGAAGCCTGAAGGCCATCTAAAGACCACTCGAAGGGTATGTGCCCTTACGGGGGGCTCTCACCAAGAAAAAGGGACCTTTCTCAAGACCTCGAAGGGCAGGTCCCCTTCAGGAAGGATCAAACAAGAAAGCTGAAGGAATTGCCAAGGAATATGATGTCCCTATAGACGTCAAGGTTAAACACCATGAACTAGCCGTTGGGATCCAGACGTCTAGTGACGTCCCTACAGCTGTCAAATTTAGGGTAACAAACTAGCCATTGGTTTTCTAATAATGATGGGCCTGAAGATGTCAAAGTCATGGAAATGAAATAGCCGTTGATCTTTGAAAGCTGAAACGTGGACCTGAATGCAAAAGGCCAAAATGCTAAAGGGAAAAATTGCTGATGGAAGAGTGTAAGGAGCCAGCAAAACTGAAAGAGATAGCCTGAGAGCTCAGATCGCATAGATAAGGATGAAATACAACAAGGAAAGGGGGAATGATGGAGAAAGATAAAAAATATCTGTGCATAAGATATGTTTTTGGAAGGTAAAGCAACCCACTAGGTGGACATTGGAAGAGCATGAACATTCAATGGCATGACCCATTTTTCTGCATTGAGTAAAACAAATAGTTGCATGCACATCAAGAAACACATCAAGCGGCCCATATTAAAGACCGACGCTTGATTCTAGCATAGCCCATGGATAAAATTTAAAATGCATTAAAGGCATTGAATGCATCGTAACACATTTTTGTGAAACAAAGCACCCAAGTCTTTCTTGGAGCACTATATATTGGACTCTCTCTTATTATTTTAGGGATCTCAGTCTGTAATCAGAAATGAAACTCTACCCAAATTGAAAGGCATTACTGAGACTATGAGCTCAGATTATTGATCATATTTCGTTATTTGAATCAGAAAACAAGTGACTTTTCAGACTTTATGCTAGAATAGCTTGGTTGTTGGGGAAATTGTTCTTATGTCTATTTCCTATATACATTTTTTGTCCATTTGATTAAATAAGCAAAATTAGTAAAAGTGATCAAGAAGGTGTCCTGAAGCTGGTTGTGGAGAGACTTTGTGCTGACACAATTGTCTTTAGTTTGTCTATTTCTTTATTCCTGTGTAAAGGATCTTGGGACGACTTTGTGCCCTCATTATCCTTTGTATTCTATTTTTGTGTAAAAGACCTTGGGATGACATTGTGCCCTCATTGTCTTTCATATTTCACTCTTTGGTAGTTGAGGTGGAGACTTTGTGCCTCATTTCATCCTGTTGTGTTACAACGCCCTGTTACAGTTACTTATCATCACCTGAAAGATTTCTTTTGTCTGCTAAACATCACTTCTAAAAGAAGAGGAGTGTCTTATGTCATTTCATCAAGATTTGTCCTTTGATTTGTGAACATCATCTCTAAAAAAGAGAGATGGATGGTTGATCCTACCCTTGAGTGTTATTTTCTATATATATATATATAGTATATAACTCTTGCATATCTACAGTGAACCTCCCCTTGATGAGAGAAGAGATTTGTCCTCTTTTGATGTAGTAAACCTACACATTTGGATGACCAATTTCCCTATGCTGTGGTTAAAGAGACCTATTTTGCTCATCAGTTAGCTGATCGATAAAATATTCATCCAATAGTTTTTGGTGACTTCGCTGGGGACACAGTAGTTTTGTGCATTTTGAAGCCTCAAGCTTCAGATTGAAACATCACCTATGTCTTACCCATTATCTTTATACCCTTATCCATTATAGATTTTGGCGACTCTGTTCCACTTCTTACTCATTATAATTATAGCCTTACCAGCTTTATCCATTCCCATTATATAATCTAGTCTACAAACCAGATCTGCTGGGATAGAACATGTAGTTTAAAGCCTCAAGCTTCAAGCTGAAGCAGAGCCAATTCTTTCTCATTTTTGTCCTATAATCTGGTAGATACATGTTATATGCGAAGCAAAAGGGCTAAAGGTATTGTTGACCCTGTATTTGAGTTAGTACAACAAAGTAATTTTGATCCGTTTCCTTCACCATCTCACCTCCAATGAACCAGGAGCTTTCCTCTTACTAAGGTCAAGTATCCATTACCAAGCAAAGCATCCATTTATGCTATTAATAAACCTTTGTCAATACTTACCTCTCTGGGATTTTTTATTCCACCTTTCCATAGTCATACTATGGCAGTTTGAGTCCCTTGGGGTAACTCTTTTGGCCCACTCAATTTGACTCCACCTCTGCATGAACTTCCACGCAAATCAAGAAAGAATTTCCCCAAATTCTTTGGGGATAGAAAAGTTCATTCTGACAAACACATTACAACCTTTAGCATAGCCTATGGCATAATAAGAGTGGAATTTGAGGATGTAGTAGTCAGGATTTTCATAGAAACACTACAAGCTGCTACTACAGACTGGTTCTATCATCTGCAGGCTAGATCAGTGACTGACTGGGATACACTTAAAGCCATGTTTGAAGCCAGATTCAAACCTATTGAAGATGCACATGCTTTGCTGGCCCAAATCACACAGATGAAGAAAGAACCTCATGATCTTATGAGGGATTTCATTGCTAAGTTTTACAAGCTTAGAAATTGGATACCTATCATTGCTCAGCCTACACTTGAGAATCTCAAGTGCTTCTTCATCAACTCACAACTGCTTGATGTGAGTTTTCTACTAAGATGTGCTGGCCAAATAGACCTTGTTGTAGCTCAAGATTTGGCTACTGAGGTAGAAGATGACCTTATCTTGGTAGGAAAGATAAGGGGAGACCCAAATAGAAGTAAATCTTCTTCATCTTCTGAATACTCACCTACAAGCAACACTGATTAAATGGTGCAAAAGCTAGCAAATGAACTGCTACCCTTGAAAAGTCAAATGGCTAAAGGTATGTCTGCTCATCCTAATTGAGATATGCCAAGGAGGACATTTCAAAACCAGTCATATCAAGGCAATGCTGCTAAGAATCAAGGGTAGCCAAATCATCTTCCTCCTCCATAGAGGAACCTTACCCTTGAAGCACCTCTAACCAACTTAGCAGTTGGATATCTGGAAACTAAACATAATTTATCTTTCCAACCTGAGTTTGATCAAGAAAATAATGTTGATCTCTTCATGGAGGACCAAGAAGAATCAGCTGGTGACTCAAACATTAGTTTCCTAAATTACCAGGATGAACCCAGAGGTAAAGGTGAAGTAGTTGATGGATCATATGCTGTATTCACCTAGTCCCAAAACCAGTCAGCCCAGCAAGCTGATAAAGAAAAAATAGGGGAAAGTTCTCAGCCTATAATTTAAATTGCAAAATTAGGAACTTCTTTGCCTTTCCAGCCAAAAGACCCGGTGAGTAATAAAAAGGTAAGTACATCAAGCATCCCTCCATCTTCAACTTCAATTCCACAGACCAGTACAATCCCTCCTAAAAACTAGAAAGATGAACTACCTTCCTTTGTTCCTAGTCTATTTCAGTCATATGACATAATCGACCATGTCAAGAAGACCAAAATTCAAATGCCTGAATTTGAATTCTTACAATCCAATCCTGAGCAGTTGGATAGGTTAGTTCAGTGTGTGAAGAATAAAGTTGTCCCTGCAAGACAAGATGTTAAAAAGGTAACTCATGATTCCCCAAAGAACATGCCCATCCCAAACAATCTTGTCATTACTCCTCCAGCTCCCCCTGGGAAAATAGAGCCTTTTTATGTTTCTCTATTGATAAATGGTTACAAATTGAGCAATTACATCATAGACTCAGGTGCTTCAGACAATGTCTTGCCTACCAAAGTGGCAGAATCTCTTGGTCTCACATTGACCAAGACATTTGGTAGATGTTTCTCCATGGAGAACAAGAAAGTACCACTACTGGGGTAAATCAAAGATGCCCAAGTTTCATTTGCAACATTTCCAAATAAAAGAATCAAGATGACTGTCTTGGTGGCTGACGTCCCAACATCCTATAGTGTTCTGCTTGGATGAAATTTTTGCAAGGATGTAGGAGGAGAACTAAGCATGGACCTATCTAAGGCAAGGATCCCCATCAAAGGCATAATGAAGAGATTTCTCCCTAAAAAGGAGGCAAAATATGTTGTCACACAGACATCAGCGCCTGAAGCTCAAATTCTATTTGAGTCTTCAGGCAGGGGTAATTACTTCTTATCCATAGAAGATGTTTTGGTTTCAACTGACAAAAGTCCTATAGGTGGAGATCCAAATATGGATTCAAACAAGACATCAAAAGAATTGGTAGGGTGTAGTATAGATGAAAAAGGATCTTCTACCTCTAATATGTTGTCACACAGACATCAGCGCTTGAAGCTCAAATTCTATTTGAGTCTTCAGGCAGGGGTAATTACTTCTTATCCATAGAAGATGTTTTGGTTTCAACTGACAAAAGTCCTATAGGTGGAGATCCAAATATGGATTCAAACAAGACATCAAAAGAATTGGTAGGGTGTAGTATAGATGAAAAAGGATCTTCTACCTCTAATGAAAAGAAATTTGATAGAATATCAGTTTTCAATGATGTTTGGATCCTAGAATTCAATGGCAGCGATTCTTCTACCAATGTTGAAGCTGAGATTGTGTCAATATCTCCATAAGGAGATGTTTTTCCTTCTTCATGTAAGTTGTAGTTCAACAAAACCAACAACACTCCTGAGTATGAATTGTTGCTGCCTGGATTGAAGGCTACTTAGGATGAAGATGTCAAACTTCTTCATGCCAAAGGAGATGTTGAACCAATGATTTGTCAGGGGTTTGAGGGGGACAATCAAAACATGTGCTAGAATGAACTAGAAGAACATCAAGCTATGGTAGTAGACCATACTATTGCATGCCAAAGTCAGGAAGAGGATCTCTTTGCCAAGAGAGCAAGGATTTATGGTTTTCAGATTAGAGACCACATCTTGCCATGGGGCAAGAAAAAAGAATCAAAAGAAGTGCACAAAAAATATGATTCCTGGTGGAGAGTTCCATTCACCCATCACCAATTTTGGGGATAAAATGGTTTCCTACTGGTTTATCCAGATAGAACACCATCTTTATTGTCTCACAATGGGTGGCGTCTGAATCACTTCAGTTCTTGAAGTATCAGATAAGTTCACCTGTACATATGTACATTTGTATAATCTTTATTTCTTTTTTGTGCTTTTCATTTTCATTTTTTTTGGAGCCTTTCTTTTTGGGTAGCCCAATGGCACACTTCAAGGCACTAGAGATTCTAGTTTCTACTCCCTCAGCTGTTCCAAGTTTTCAACTGAAGAAAGTTCCCCAACTAGAGCCTGCTGTTGTCCCCAAAAAATATCAGTCATTTTTTGGACAACATTTGAACTATTTTAAACTATTTTGGCCTCACAGGCCAAAATTATCTCTTCCCTTCCCAAAAATTATTCTGTGCATTCAAATTCTCCATTTTTCAAGCTTTTCAAAAAACTATGGACTCTGCAGGCCCATTTCTACGGACTCTACAGGCCCATTTCTACAGACTCTATAGGCCATATCTACGGACTCTACCAATTCTACAGACTCCCCCAGTTTTATGAACTCACTTCTATGAACTTTGCAGGGTGGAACTACGAACTTCATAGATGGTTTCTACGGACTCTGCCAAATAGATTTCTACAGACTCTTTCAAAGTTAGAGAAAACTAAGGACTTGGTTTCTACAGACTCTACAGGCAGACTCAAATCTATGAACTCTCAAGACCTCAAAACTATGGACTCTGCAGGCTGATTTCTCACTTTTACTGACTCCCTTAGATCTATGAACTGATTTCTATGGACTCTGCAGGTTGGTTTCTATGGACTCTGCAGGAAAGAAACATGTTCAACACTTAGTCATTTTTTTAATCAAGAAGTTCAAAGGGGTCTTCCAAGAGCTCAAAGGACAAGTGCCCTTACAGAGGGCACTTAAGAGCCAAAGTAGACCATTATAAAAATTTGAAAGGGCAATGAACCAAGCTGAGTGCCCTTGCGGAGGGTAGGCATGGAACAAGCAGACCATTTCAAAGACCAAGTGAAGAGTAGGGAATTCTTTTAGAAAAGTTCCCATAGAAAAGTAAACAAGGCACAAGTCCTTCAGACAAAATGTCGAAGGAATTCCTTCAGACATTTTGTTTGAAGAAATTCACTTGGGGAGAAAGCCCGACGGAAAGCAAAAACCCACCAAAAGAAAGAATTAAGGAAAGGAACAATTCCTTTGGACAAAATGTCTAAAGGAATTCCTTCGAACAAAATGATTGAAGGAATTCCTTCAGACTTTTGTCTGAGGGAAAAGCCTGAAGTGAAATTCCATCGATGAAGACAAAAAATGCCAAGGAGAAAGAAGCTCGAAGTCCATCTGAAGACCGCCTGAAGGGTTGTGCCCTTGTACGGGGCTCTCGCCAAGAAAAAGGGACCTTTCTCAAGACCCCAAAGGGTAGGTCCCCTTCGAGAAAGATCAAACAAGAAAGTTGAAGGAATTGCCAAGGAATATGACGTCCCCATAGATGTCAAAGTTAAACACCATGAACTAGCCGTTGGGATCCAGACGTCCGGTGACATCCCCGTAGTCATCAAATTCAAGGTAAAAAACTAGCTATTGGTTTCCTAACGATGACAGGCCCAAAGATGTTAAATTCATAGAAATGAAATAGTTGTTGATCTTTGAAAGCTGGAACACAAACCCAAATGCAAAAGGCCAAAATGCCAAAGGGAAAAACTGCTGATGGAAGAGTGTAAGGAGCTAGCAAGACCGAAAGAGATAGCTCGAGAGCTCAGATCACACAGATAAGGATGAAATATAACAAAGAAAGGGGGAACAATGGAGAAAGATCAGAAATATCCATGCATAAGATATGTTTTTAGAAGGTAAAGAAACCCACCAGGTGGACATTAGAAGAGCACAAACATTCAATGGCGTGGCCCATTTTTCTGCATCGAGTAAAGCAAAGAGTTGTGTGCACATCAGGAAACACATCAGGTGGCCCATATTAAAGACTAATGCTTAATTCTAGCATAGCCCATGGACAAAATTTAAAATGCATTAAAGGCATTGAATCCATCGTAACACATTTTTGTAAAACAAAGCACCCAAGTCTTTCTTGGAGCACTATATATTGGACTCTCTCTTATTGTTTTAGGGATCTTAGTCTGTAATCAAAAACAAAACTCTACCCAAATTGAAAGGCATTACTAAGACTTTGAGCTCAGATTGTTGATCATATTTCATTATTTGAATAAGAAAATAAGTGACTTTTTAGACTTTGTGCTGGAATAGCTTGGTTGTTGGGGAAATTGTTCTTATGTCTGTTTCCTTAATACATTTTTTATCCATTTGATTAAATAAGCAGAATTAGTAAAAGTGATCAAGAAGGTGTCCTGAAGCCAATTGTGGAGAGACTTTGTGCTGCCATAATTGTCTTTAGTTTGTTTGTTTCTCTATTCCTGTGTAAAGGATCTTGGGATGACTTTGTGCCCTCAGTATCCTTCATATTCTATTTCTGTGTAAAAGACCTTGGGATGACTTTGTGCCATCATTGTTTTTTGTATTTCACTCTTTGGCAGTTGAGGTGGAGACTTTGTGCCTCATTTCATCCTGCTGTGTTATAGTGCCCTGTTATAGTTACTTATCACCACCTGAAAGATTTCTTTTGTCTGCTGAACAACACTTCTGAAAGAAGAGGAGTGTCTTCTATCATTTCATTAGGATTTCTCTTTTGATTTGTGAACATCATCTCTAAAAAAAGAGAGATGGATGGTTTATCCTACCCTTGAGTGTTATTTTCTATTTATATATATAGTATATAGCTCTTGGATATCTACAGGGAACCTCCCCTTGATGAGAGGAGAGATTTGTCCTCTTTTGATGTAGTAAACTGGCACATCTGGCCGACCAATTTCCCTATGCTGTGGTTGAAGAGACCTATTTTGATCATCAGTTAGCTGATCGACAAAATATTCACCCAAAACTTAGCAAGCTTTTCTAGGAATTTTATCATCAATTTTAGTGGGATTTGTGCATCCGTCATTGATAGTATAAGAGGGGATAAAAATAAATTTGTGTGGACTGATATTTCTATGAAAAATTTTCAATTCTTGAAGAAGAAAATTATAGAGTAACCTATGTTAGCACTTCTTAATTTCAATAAGGTTTTTCAAGTTGAGTGTGATGCAAGTGGGGTGGCCATTGAAGCTATCCTAAGTCAAGAAGGTAGACCTATAGAATACTTCAGTGAGAAGTTAAATGAGGCCAAAATTCTACCTATGATCTAGAATTTTATGCTATGGTTCAATCCTTAAGGAAGTGGATGCACTATCTAATGTCAAAGGAGTTTGTCATATTCACATATAATCATGCATTTCAATTCATAACCAGTTAGCGCAAGCTAAGTGAAAGGCATATTAAGTGGGTAGAGTATTTTCAAAACTTCACTTTTGTTATTAAACATAAAAAAGGCCAAACTCATAAGGTAGCAGATGCTCTCAGTAGGACTTTGATCATAAAAGAAATTTTGATTGAGAGTGGGTGAATAAAGGAACTCAAAGAGTTATATGAAACTAATTTAGACTTACAAGAATCATATGAGGCTTGCAAGTATCTAAATACTAGAAACAAAGAGCCTTGGATGGAGTATATGTTATAGGATGGTTTGTTTTTTAAAGGAATTCAACTTTGTGTGCCAATAATTTTTATGAGAGAGAATATAATTAAAGAAAATCATTGTGAGAGTTTAGAAAGTCATTTTGGCCTTGACAAAACTTTAGCTCAACTAAGTAGTCATTATTATTGGCCTAGAATGCGAACATATGTAAGGAAATTTTTAGAAAGATGTAAAGTATGCCAATTTTATAAAGGAAGGAATACTAATGCAAGTCTTTATCAACCGTTACTAGATCCAAATAGACCTTGGGACTCCATTAGCATGGATTTTATAATGGGGTTACCAAGAAATCAAAGAGGGCATGATTCCATTTTTGTAGTAGTGGACATATTTTCAAAGATGGCCCATTTCATACCATGCAAAAAAACTAATGATGCTACTCATGTGGCTAACTTGTTTTTCAAAGAGGTGTTTAGATTGCATGGGATTCCAATGAGTATTATTTAAGATAGTGACACTAAATTTGTGGGACACTTATGGAGGACCCTATGGAATAAATTAGGAGCAAACTTGAACTTTAGTTCAACATACCACCCTCAGAGTGATGGACAAACTGAGGTGGTCAATAGGAGTTTGGGTAATTTTCTAAGGTGTTTAACAAGGGACAATACTAAACAATGGGATTTAGTCTTACCACAATTAGAATTTACCTGTAATGAATCACCCAATAGAATCACATGAATGAGTTCATTTAAATTTATATATGGTATGCACCCAAGAGGAGTATTTGAGTTTAAAGACCTAGGTAAGATGGAGAAAAGAAGTGCTGAGGGAGAAGAGTTTGTTATATCTATGCAAGAGGTGAAGGAGCAAGTTAAGAAGCAATTGGAGTTAAATGTAAAAAAATACAAGAAACATGCATATATTAAGAGGAGATAATTTAGTTTTTAGGTTGGGGATATGGTGTTATCTCATCTGAGGAATAATTTTTTTCCAAAAGGTGAGTACAATCAATTGAAAATGAAAAAGATTGGCCCTTGCAAAGTCATTAGAAAGTTCTCCAACAATGCATATGAAATAGAGTTACCTAGCGGTGTGGGAATATTTAATATATTTAATATTAAATACTTGTATCCATTCAAATAAGGGGATGATAGTGGTCAAACAACTAAAAATGAATAAACAACAGTCCAAGAAAGAGGAATTTGAATTTATTTTGGATAAGAAGGTTAGTAAAAGAACTAGAGGCAAGGAGTATTACCAATACTTGGTGAAGTGGAAACATCATATTTTAGAGGATTCCACTTGGATGAATGAATTGGACAACATAAAACATGGATTTACTCTTGAAGACCTCATGAACAAGAGTTCATGAGTCAATTCTTTGTTCCTAGGGAGTATGATATAAGAGCATCACCTAGGAAAACATTTGTAATTTTTACATAGGAACATGTAAATATTAAGTAATTTTTTTTTGTTTTGGTGTGTTAGAGGTCTTAGTAAACATTAGAGGTAAATAAGGATCAAATTACATGTTTTTTATAGCTTCTCTAGATCATTTGATAGAATTTTGTACTTTCCCGCCAAAATGGATCCTTTTGAAAATTCAAAATTTCCCAAGGGTTTCAATGATTTCTCAAGTTATATTGGATATAGTTTTATTTATAAAAGGGTTCATGATATCGTGGAAAATTATTTAAATGTTATTCATACCTGTAATAATGTTTAATATGTCTTAGGCTTGGTTAAGACACAACCAAAGTTTGAGGTCAAGAATTGGTATGCGTTTGGAGGGAATAGTTAGTTAGTTAGAGCTTTTTTAGGAACATAAAAACTGTAGAGACCAAAAATGGAGATCCATTTGAGGTGTAATGTGGAAAAAAATGAATAAACTTCAAGAAATAAAAATAAGGTGTTAATATATATGAAAACAAAGATTCTAATTGTAATTCTATGTTGCATGTAGTTTTGATGTAAATGAATAGAATAATGAATTATCATAGTTATTTATGATCTTTAATATCTTATTAGTATGTAAAAAACATCATGTGATTTTTAATATTAAATATAATGTATTATTTTTATTAGTCTTCATGTTCCAAGTAACAATATACAATATAGACAAGATTTGAAGGCTCTATTTTGACACAGTCTGAGCAAGGAAAGTGAAGATATCTTTTTGAGGTTCATTCAAGTGTTTACACAGTGAAGGTATATTATAAAGTCTCTACTTGATGAAATTGGTATTTTTAAATGCTTAGAATAGAATCAAAGTTTCAGATTTAATCCAAATCTCCATACAAGTTGATGCAATCTTGAAATAAAACACAAAACTCTACTAATTACATGATACAAGTTCTACACAGATTATTCAAAGCTATAAATCCATTAGATAATCTTAGTTAAGATATAATATACATAATCCAACCTTTAATAGTGTTTGAAACCATTTAAAATTCAAATTAGCCCTTATTAAGGATCTCAGGTACCTGTAGGCTTGTCAAAACCTAAAGTAGGGTTTTGAATTTAAAAATTAATATCTTTTGTTTCCACTAGTCAAATTTATCAAAAATTTGAAATATAAAGTAATTTGTTGTTATCTATAATAATTAAGAGGTTTTGGGATAATAATTTTACATATAGTATGAAATCTAAGAGTCACATAGTGAATTAGGCCTAAGTAGGCCTAAAAAGACTAGCATATGCAGGAGAGACCTAATTTTTAGAGATTTCCCTTGAGATTATAGACTTAAAAATTTGTGTGAAGTTGTAAGGGATTAAATGGTACTCAAATATATTTTTAGTTTATTTTTAACCCCTGTAGATTGTCCAAACCTACAAGCTTTATATAAAAGAAGGGCTACTAGGAAATTAGTCCTAAAAGAAGAATCTTGCAATTTGATTATGAAAACTCTCTCCCTCAGCATCATTATGTTTTTCTATTTGTTTGAATTCTCTTAAACCTTGCCCAATCTAAAGGATTATTCCCGAGATGTCTTGTTCATCAATTTTTTATTTTGAATGAACTAATAATGAACTATCCCCTCTTGTAATCACAGTCTAAAACATTAGATGAAGAAAATATTGTAATCCACATGATGAGTTACCTAATTTTAACTCCAATTTTATAGCCATAAAATGAAGAGCATTTCAAGTTTCATTATTTTAGGAGACACATGTTAATATTACATTAAATCTAACTGAATATGCTTAAATAACATCTATAGAATATTCTAAAATCAATATGTCAAACTTTAGGTAAAACTTTATAATTGTTAATGTTATATGTATTTTAAGCATTTTTATTGGTTGAGTGAGAAGTAGGGTAATTAAAAATTAAAAGCTATAGTTCCCTGCCTTAGTAATGACTAATAAGAGCAGGACACATTTTTTGAACCCTATTACTTCCCAGCTCCCAATATGATGATGTATGGAACCATTGTAAGCAAAATTTAGATGTAGACCATAGTATGGACCCCTACCTAAAATTATTGTTTGCCAAAATTTGAAATAAAATTATCCCAAATGTTATGATGGATATTTATAATTATAAAATTAATTAGAATTAAACTTAGTAAGTCAATTGTTATTAAGATGTTATATATATATAGTAGCAAAATTTTGAACATGCAAGTTATTTTGATGTCAACATACTTTATAAGTTTGAGCATTAGTTGCCCTACATTGTATGTTTAAAATTTAGTCACTATATATATATATATATACATATATACATACATATATATATATATATATATATATACATATATACACACACACACACACACACACACACACACACACACACACACACACACACACACACACACACACACACACACACACACACACACACACATATATATGTAAAACATCTTAATAGAAATTAACTTCTAAATTAATTTGAGTTAATTATAAACATTTAATATCACATATTAATGAAATACTAATAAAATAGAAATATTTTTATTAATAAAAAAAAAAAAAAAATTTTATGGTTGAAATAGAAACAAGTAAACTAGAAATTAAATTCTAAATTTATTATAATAATAATAATAATAATAATAATAATAATAATAATAATGGTGAAAAAAATGGCGAGGAAGAGCGAACGCTGTAGTTCGCAGAGAAGCTAGGGCAGCCGTGCCCTAGCTCTATAAGGCCTTGGACATTGAACGGGAGGGAAACACAAGCAGGTTGGTTGGGAAGGCTGAAGCTGATAAGGACACATGGTGGGAAGGAAATTGCATTGTCTAAAAGGGGAGCGAAGGGGTAGTAGGCGCCACAATGGAACAGGGGGATCAAAACGTCCTGAAGGGAGATAAGAGCTTCAAAGATGTGGTGGGCAAGGGACCTCATGGGCAGGATGCCAGACTGAAGGGGATGGCTGATGCCATTCAGTTCTTAGGAGTGCAAGGTAGTGGATCAAATGTTGGTTCCAAAATTAATAAGGTAAATGGCTGCTTGGAGTGCTGTAATGAAAGGCCAAAATTAGTTATTCCTTTTGACATGATTGCAGAGGATGTGGAGTATTACTCCAAACACTCTCTGTATTGCAAATTCTTGGGGATGAATGTCTCTCTCCCCTTCTTGGAGAAGTGGGCAAGGAGAGTATGGGAACCAACTGGAGAAACGGAGATGATGCTGCTAGCTAACAACTTTTTCATGGTGACTTTTAACTGTTTGGAGGATAGGAACAGGGTGTTTGAGGGTGGACCATCTTTTTTAATCAAGCTGGTCTCTTCATGAAACCATGGCAGGCTGGGTTTAATCCCACAGAAGAGCTGCCAAGCAGGGTACCTGTGTGGGTGCGTTTACCTCGAATGTCGATTAAATGTTGCTGTGAAGATGTATTGCTTATGATTGCTTCAATAATAGGAAAACCGGTGGGTGCATCTAACAAACACTGGGGAAGAAAATCATGATATATGCAAGAATTTGTGTAGAAGTTGACCTAAGCAGACCGCTGCCAGACGTGGTAGATATGTGTGCAGGAACATACTCATGGCTGCAGCAACTGGATTATGAGACCCTGCCTTTTCGATGCCGCCTTTGTCACGAGTATGGACATTTGGTTCGAAGGTGTTCAAAGAATAAAATGATAGAACAACAACCTCCTCTTGTGCCTCCCTTGAACAGGGCAATGCCTGAAGATAAAGGAAAGAAGATGGGAAGTGGGGGTAGAAAGGACTCTGAAGGATTCATGCAAGTGAAATCCAAGGGTAAAAACAAAGGACTTAAAAGGACGTTTCTAGAGTGACAAGGGGAGGATTCCTACAATAGATTTGAGATGCTAGAGGAGTTGGGACAACAAGAGGTTTTGTCGGGTCTAACTAGTGGAGAGGAATGGATGGAGGAGGGTGAAGGGACTGTTAGTGTCACGCCATTTTCTCCTAAGCAGATAGTAGAATTGCCTACTCTAATGCTTTTGGATAGACAGGGGGAAGCGCTGAATCTAGCAACAGGCATGGTGGCAAGGGGACAAGGCACAGAAATTGGGGAGAAGGACTCACAGGCTGGGGAGGATGAGGGGGAAAAGCAAGGGAAAGCCCCACCATGCTTGGGATTCTACAAAAGGATAGCAAGAAAGGAGCTACAGACAAAAATGTAAAGGTAGGAAGAAGGAAAGATTTGGATAGACTCAAAATGATTGGAGAGAACTTAGTTGAATCAGGGTCGGTAAGGACCTTAGAAGCACATTTTCCTCCTCCCTCAAAATGATTGTGTTATCATGGAATGTGAGGGGCCTAAATAGCGGGCCTAGATAAAAAGCTATTCACGAATTAGTCAGAAGTCAACATCCTGATATTCTTTTTTTGCAAGAAACCAAAGTGTCAGTGGATTTCATGATGGACATTGCCCTGTGGATATGGGGACAAGGATCATGCCAATGCATTGGGGCCCAAGGGACTGCTGGTGGCTTAGCTTGCCTGTGGAATCCAAGAAAGGTCAAATCGGTGGCATGGATGGCATTCAAGTCGGTTATATCACTGGTTTCCCTTTGTATGGACTCAGGAGAGTATGCTTTGTTCTCGAATGTCTATGCCCCCAGTGATATGCAAGGTAAGATTTTTGTTTGGAATAACATTAGGCTGATCCATAATGAGTATCTTTATTTACCTTGGATAGTAGCAGGAGATTTCAATGCAATTCTAGACAGCTCGGAGAAGATGGGTGGGAATACCAGATTGGAGCAGTCTTCTTGTCTCCTTAGGGACAAGATCTCAGAATTAAATTTGGTGGACATCAAGCTGAGTAACGGCTGATTCACATGGAATAATAGAAGGCCGGGGCACAGTAACATTGCTAAGCATATAGATAGATTTTTGGTGTCTTGTTTTTGGGTTGGAGGTAGGTGGACGCTTAGCTTTGAGATCCTAGATTGGCAGAATTCAGACCACTGGCCGATCAAATTAAATAGTTCTTTCACTTTTTGGCATCAGAAGCCACCTTTTAAATTCCAGATGATGTGGCTGTGGGATCAAGAACTATACAGATGGATCACAGAATGGTGGAGGGAAGGCCGACCAGCTGTTGGGACAGCCATGTATGTGTTTGCTAAACTTCTTTAATTCGTCAAATACCAGCTTCAGAGATGGAACATGTACAATTTTGGCAACATCTTCCAGGAGAAGAAGAAGGTGCAAGAAGAGCTAAATGACACCACCAAAGTAATTAGGGAAGAGGGACTTACATGAGTTTTAATGAATGAAGAAGCTAGGGCAGTGAAAACCTTGGAAGAGTGGGAGTTGAGGGAGGAAATTTTCTGGAAACAGAAATCCAGGATCGATTGGCTACAAGAAGGAGATAGAAACACTGCTTTCTTCTTCAACTCGGTCAAAGCAAGGCACCATGACAATGTTATTAGTTCGCTGGTTACAGAAAGAGGGGAAATAGTTTCATCTACAAGAGAAATATGTGATGAGGCTGAATGATATTTCAGTGCTTTCTTTCATGAAGAAGGGAGGAGGGATGAGGAGGCGGAGGACTTGATTTTGGGTTGCATTCCCTCCATTGTGACCCAAGACATGAAGGAGAATTTGAGAAGACCTATTTCGGAGGAAGAGCTAAAGAAAGTTGTCTTTATGATGAAGAAAGGAAAGGCTCCAGGACTGGACGGGTTTTTGATAGAGTTTTATCAGGAGTTTTGGGAAATTATTAAGGGTGAATTGCTAGCCGTGATGCAGGAGTCCCAGACCAATAAGTAGATGTTGAGGGTGCTAAATGCTACTTTTTTGGCCACATTCTAAAAGAGGAAGGGGCTGATCGCTTCAGCCGATTTCACCCCATTTCTCTTTGTAATGTTATATATAAAATTCTTTCAAAATTGATTGCCGAAAGGTTGAAGAAGTGCTTGAAGGAGCTGATTTCAAAGGAGCAAAGCGGTTTTGTGGAAAGAAGGCAGATCTTGGATAGTATCATGATGGCTATCGAAGCAGTTCATTCAATGTCCAAATCCAAAGAGAAGGCAATGTTCATGAAGCTTGATATGTCCAAGGCGTATGATAGGGTTAGTTGGACTTCCCTGCATAAGGTGATGGAGGCCTTTAGCTTTGAAAAGGATTGGATGGAATGGGTTATGAGCTATGTTACTTCCACCTCTTTCTCCATTCTGGTCAACGAGGAACATTCCAACCTTTTTGGGGCTGCTAGAGGATTGCGACAGGGAGATCCACTATCCCCTTACTTGTTTCTTCTCCTGGCTGAGGGCTTAGGGCGTAGGATCAGAGATGATACCAGAAATGGGGAGATTTAAGGATGGAAGTGGAGGGTTGGCCTGCCGGGTCTCTCTCACCTTCAGTTTGTCGATGATGTGGCCTTGCTGGGTGCTGCCTCCTTAAGAGAGGCAAACAATATCTGCAGGTGCCTGGATACTTACTTAGTGGCCTCAGGCCAGGTAATCAATGAGGAGAAATCCTTCATATTTTTCTTTAATACACCTCAGGCTATTCAGAGAAGAGTGGCGGATGTCCTCTGATTCCAAATCGATAGCCTTTCGGTGATGTATTTGGGCATGCCGGTTATGATGGGTAGACACTCTAAGGAGTCCTGGAAGGGGATTCTAAACAAGTTTAGAGTCAAGGTCAGCCATTGGACTCATAGGTGGCTTTCATTTGTAGGAAGGGTGTAACTGATCCAATATGTGGTCCAAACACTTCTAGTGTATAAATGTATGCTGCAGGTGGCGCCAGCTAGTTTTGTGAGAGAGCTGGACTCATTGGCATGACAGTTCTTGTGGGCTGGCAATTTATTAGCTACAAAATGGAGTCTTATCAGATGGGAGGTAGTTTGTAGTCCAAAGAGATTCGATGGATTGGGATTAAGACAAGCTATGTTGGCTGGCTGGCTCTGGCAGCCAAGCTATACTGGAGATTGTGCATAGAGTAGGACCGGAGCTGGGCTAAAATTGTGGCATAGAAGTATTTTCTAGGTAGTAGCCATAAGGATATTCCTAGATTTGGCCTGGTGGGAAGCGGATCGATGATTTGGGATACGATGAAGAAGGGGGCAGACTTAATTAAAAAAGGCTTGTTCTGGATTTGTAAAAGCAGGAGGGAGGCATAGTTTTGGTATGATTCTTGGGACGGGTTCCCACCCATTGTGATATAGTACCCACATTTACATAATCTGGCACAACGATGCTGTGAGGTCGGATGGTGGAAGGTAAATGATTTTAAAACTTTTGGTCACCAAAATTAGCTTTTGGAAGCAAGCTAGAAAAAATAGGAAGAGTGGCCATTTAAGGTAACGGAGGTGGAGAGCATGGAGATGAAGGAGATTTTGGCTGGGTGCACCTGTTGCGCCCTTGTTGGTGAGGATGAGCTGGCCTGGTTCCCTCACCCCAAAGGGAAATACTCTGTGTCAGTGGGGTACCAGGAGCTGGTGGCGCAGAAGCTCAGGGAGGTAAGGGAGGTTACTTGGTGGAAACAGACGTGGAATAGATTTTTGTGGCTGAAGTGCAATTATTTTGCTTGGACACTCGCTTGGAATCACTGCTTGACATGGGACAACCTCAGGAAGAGAGGTTTTGAGGGCCCTTCACAGTGTGTGTTGTGTGGCGCTCAAGAGGAGAGTGCATCCCACCTCTTTTTTGGATGCCAATTTATGAGCAAAATTTGGCATGATTGGTGGGGCGCTTGGGGTGTCAGCTGTATCCACACCCCCACACTGGCAAAATTTTGGTGCAAAATTGAAAAAGTGCCCCCTGCTACGAGCTTCTTACAGGAAGTTTGGTTTGCTGGTCCGATTTTCCTACTTTGGCAGGTGTGGTTGGAGCGTAATAGGCACATTTTTGAGGGGGAAAGGATGGAAGTGGACCAAGTCTAGAATCAGGTCATCAGGATGATTCAGGAAATAGTTGAAACCAAATGTGAGGTGGTGTTGCTGATGGACAGGAGGGACGCTGAGTTGGCAGATAGATTAGGAATGTAAGATCTGTCTCTAGGGGCAGCGTGTGTGAGGAGGAGTGGTGCTATAAGGCAGAAGGTGAGGCGTGATGGCAAGTGGACGCCTCCTCTTGGTGATTTTTTGAAGATCAATACCGATGGGTTTTCAAGAGGTAACCCAGGGCAGGCTGGTATAGGTGGGATTGCGAGAGATGTCTCAAGTTCGGTTATTTTTATGTTTTCAGCTCACAAGAGCGTATAGACGGTTAACAAAATAGAGGGCATGGCTATTTTATTTGCTTTACAAAGAGCTTACGAGCTTGGATGGCATAAAGTGATATGTGAGGTGGACTCGCTGGTTATGATTGATATGATCTGGGAACGACAAATTACTGAGGTAAGCTGGCAATTATCCTTGATTGTTCAACAGATTTTGCAGATTAGTATGCTCATGGAGACCGTGATTTTTGCCCATGTTCTGAGAGAGTGGAATCAGGCGGCTGACTGCCTGGCTAGATGGGCGTCGGAAGGGATTGGAGAGAGGCTGGTAGAGGAGGTCACGCTTCTACCGTTGGAGGTTTAGGTAAATCTGGAGAGAATTTTAGCAGAGGAGAGGATCTGAGGAGTTAAGGCGCTTCGACGCGTGGTGTTTGTTGTTTTTGTTTTTTTCTAGTTGTGGGCTCGTTGGAGCCTTGTACTATGGTTCTTTCTATTATTAATAAAGTTTTTACCCCCTTTTTTTAATTTAAAAAATAATAATAATAATAATAATAATAATAATAATAATAATAATAATAATATTATTATTATTATTATTTATTTATTTTATTTTTCAAACACAATATACAAGTTTTCTTGAATCTTATTTTTTATATTTATACTTATTGTTACATTGCCAAAGAATGCTACTATGCTATAAATTAGAATTTTATTGGAAGTTGGAACTAATTTTTCACATGGCCACATGCAGTGGGATTGTCTCTCATCCAAAAGTTGAGGTGTCTATTTATCATCTCATCTTCTCGAAAAGTAGAGGTGTTTATTTATTGTCTAACTACTAAAAAACATGAATTAAAAGATTTTTTTATTATATTTCTCTCGTTTTGCATTTTTTTATTACTTTTAGCTTTATTTATTTTTCCATTCCCTCATTTGATCAACCAAACTAATTCTCGAATAGAGCTTTGAAGTATGCATATTAAAATATTTTATTAAATTGTGTTTATATACTATATAGATTTAGCTGTTATTAATGACTGATGCACCAATGAATACCATTCAAAGAGTCTTGAGACCTTTGTTGCTCTATCATGTTACTATTATACATCGATGTGATTGAATTGTTACAAGGACATGATAAAATAATTATAGATAA
Source organism: Torreya grandis (assembly GCA_037957365.1). Taxonomy (NCBI): domain Eukaryota; kingdom Viridiplantae; phylum Streptophyta; class Pinopsida; order Cupressales; family Taxaceae; genus Torreya; species Torreya grandis. The sequence goes on from JARHVA010000076.1 coordinate 4,016,474, forward strand.
AATAGTGAACATTTACCCATAAATAAATCCTAAATATAGGTAATGAAGGAATCATTATTCGTGATTTGCCTCTTTCATGTGCCTTAGATCCTCTAATTACAGTATATTACTTACAATCTATTATTACAACAACATATATTACTATGTTAAATATAAAGATGAATTTAATTTTTTTATTTATTGGATATTTGATGCTCAATGTTGAGTCCCGAATCAAGTTGAATCTTCATAAAATACTCTTATAAAAGAAAGTTAAATCACATCCATACAAAAATATTAAGTAACTTGAACTACCTATCTTAATTTTTCATGAAAATACAATCAAACACTTAATAATATTAATAGTGAAGAAATTTATTGGCTCCAACAACTATCTATATGAAAGGTCTAAACTATTTTATTTTAATTTTTTGTAAAAATATTTCTCCAACAACAAACTAAATGAAAGATCCAATATAATTTTCATTTGTTATCTTTATAAATTATGCATACTAAAAATCATTCCACAAAAAAACCTTTATAACAGGGTAAATTTGTAGTTAAACATTTAAGGAATTTAAATCCACTCCATTTCAACTAAGTTTTGCTTTTGATATGCATCTTTCTTCCACTTAAAGACTTCTCCACAATGCACAAAGTATTTTATCTATTATGAATTTGATAAATATATATTTTTTACATTATTTTATATATTTTTAATTATTGGGTTATAAAATATTATTTTTAGGGGCACATTAAATTTTGAACAACAAATGATAGCTATATAATTTTTTAGATTACCACCTAATTTTGTTGTGATGTGTAGTGTTGAATGTGAAATTTAAACACTAAGAGCAATAGTAAAATGTACCCTCTTAAATGAAATAATAAGCCCATAAGTGTTAGATCGACTAGTAAAACTGAGCAAGTTCTTTTTTGTCTACTCAAGCTTAAATTTTAATGGACATCTTGTTACATGTAAATTTAATAGTAAATATGGTTCTTTTGGAATCTATGTAACAAAGTTATTTTCTAATATTTCAAATCTCACTACTGGATCCATCTTCAATGAAGAGAAGATTGAAGCCAATATTTGAATAGGAACAAGATACATCAATATCCTAAATAGTACTTGTGATACAAATAAAACTTAAAAAGGACTCAATTCGACCGACATATAAAGAGAAGAATAAAACTAGAAAAAATATATAAAATAAAATAAAATATTAGTAAAACAAATAAAAATAAAAATGAAATAAATAAAATAATAATAATAATAAAATAAAATAAAATTAAAATAAAAATAAGTTGTGTGTATGTGTAAAATACGCCAAGAGATATCAATCTCAAGACACATATATTATATTAGATTTGTGACATAAGTGGAAGAGGCACATTGAGAATGCTATAGTGCAGTGTCTTTTACATAGATTTACCTAAGATATATATATGCTAGTAACATATGTGAGTATTGTATTTTTTCTAAACATATAATATATAAAAGATAAAAATAAATATAAAGAATTATTTAATATTCATCAAAATGTCCCATACACACCACATAAAATGTCAAATAATAATCATTTCATATTCATAAAAATAAATTTTTTATAAGTATGTGATATTATTTATCTTCTAAAAACTTTAATGTCTCTTCCTCAGCCTTCTGTTGAGAAAGTTGTTTTAATTTTTAATTTTTTTCATAGTGGTCATAAGTAAATGTCAGCAATATTATGAGTCCTTCCAAGGACTTTACACATGATATAACTACAAATGTTTAACTTGTTATTTATTTTTTCATATATCAATTGTAGCTTTTGAAAGAGTCTAAACCTTATGATATGTGTATCATTAATGCCCAAGCTAATCCTAGGGGTGGTTGGTGTGCACGTCCCCTTTGTATTGGTGCAATCAAAATTATATGTGGAGTTTTGTATTCATATGGTATTCTAGAGTAACTATCAAACTTGAGCATAATATATGTTGGTATTTTGATGGGTCAATTACAAGTTTGTATATTATATTTAAAATATACTATAGATATCTAATTACAAGACTTGATTCTATCTACAGATTCGAGGTTAACATGACCCTTACATCCTTAGCAATTAATAAGTCCACATCAAGTTCATCATTTTGACCTCTTGTTGTTACATAAACATTGCCTACTTTGGTTGCAATGCTACATGCAACAATTTTTTTCAATGAATGTATTTTTTTCTTCTATTGTAATTATACACATTATCATTTGTGGTGAATAGATGAATACTATTGTAAACTTTTTAATTGGTGGTTCTATCTAATCCAACATTGGTTCTTGTTATCAATAACTTCTAGTCATCAATAAAAAATATATTGTGGAAGGGTAGTTGAGGTGAGAAATTTTGCATGAACCACTTTAGTTTTTCACAATTAAATATTAATCTCAATAAGTTTGTAGGATCAAGGCTAGGAGCGAGATGTTAAAGGAGGGACGGAAGGAAATAATGAATAATTGTTGGAAGAGAATAAACATTGAATGCATAACAAAGGAACACACTTGGGGTAGATGATGAAAAATCACTCAAAGAAAGAAATTAAAAAATGATAAATTTAATAAAAATAAAAAACAAAACAATATATCAATGTTAAACCTTGGACTATTTTGCTATTTATTCTATACTCTTCTTTGCTCTCTATTTCTCTTGGAATTTTTCATTGTTTGTTTTGATTTTAATCTTTTAAACTGAAGCTTTGAATTGGTAGATGGGAAAATCGAATAAATAGTTTTTGATTTGTATGAATTTTGTATAAACCTATAATTATTCAAAATGTTTTTGAAATTGGTAAAGACATATATTCATGATAGGTGGTAAAATGAAGGGAACAAAATGAAAAAGCAGATATTAAAGTTATATAGGATATACGAAGGTGGAAGATGCCAAATTCAATTATACATTAAAACATTTTTTAAAATTATTATATTTATCATTTTCTTTCTCCATTTATGAATTAAAAATGTAAATTAAAGGGGATGCTTATCACCCATTTTACTATTGGAATGCTTCACATTATATTAAATAACAAAATATAATTATAGAAGGTTATAAAGTAATGTAGTTAGACATATCATGACCCAAACTCCATGTCAGGAGAAAAATTGGCTCAAAACATCAAAAAATAGCCAATCAAAGCGTGATGAGAGTAACTACAAATAACCAACCAGATAATTAAGCACATGCCACCACCATAGGAGGCATAAGCGGAGGCTTATCCTTAAGAAGTGTTGATCAAGTAGGTGGTTCCATGTCAGGAATATCTAGATCATTCTAACCATCTAAGTGGTCATGATGAATAGTGATATGCCAACCATTAATGGGTTGCATAAGAACAATAAAGCTCACCATAGACCACTGTGTAGGACCAACATTAGATTTTCCATGAGAAATCTAATCACCCCCTAGGAGAGGGCAATATAAAAAGTGGTCCCTGAATTTGGACCAATTTTTGATTTAAAGCCCCTTGGGAGAAGGTGGCAAGGGACTACAAGGTGGGTTGTCTAGCAAAACTCTACTCGTAGTGTATGGGTAACTCCCCTAGTGGTTGAGGAGCTCCTGTAGGTGGCATAAGTCCAACACCATCTTATCAAATTGAGCTTGAATATGCAAGTAAACTAATGAAATAACAACCTTTTCATTAACAAAAAATTAAATTCCACTTGCCTCATGATTAAAAATAACATTATTTCTGAGCTTCCAAAGCTGAAAGAGGATGATAACATGAAAAAATTGCTAGAGAAAAGCAATAAAAGCTATCCAATTAGAAAAGACCCAAAAAAGTGCCTACCACTAAGAGAAAGGTTCATGATGATAAGGTTAGAATAATGAATGATCCATCATTAGGTAGATTGAGCTTTAGGACAAAACCAGAATGGATGCTTGAAAGATTTTGGCCATTTGTAAGCTAGACAAAAGGGCTGGGGAATGTAGAGGTGGAACAACCTCTCATTGAGGGGAAGCCCCTTATAAATTAAACACCATAAAAAATGAGCCAACTTGGGCTCTAGGATAGGTGCCACACATGATCTAAATGGGTGAGCTAGGTTCTAAGAGAGGACTAAGGACCCCAACATCTATTGATCTTGTCAAGAGTCAAAGAGAATGGACTCATCACTTGATAAATAATCTCAAGAGAGTATGTTTTAAAGTGTGTATCATAGTTCCACCTCCAGTCTTTCCACCAAGCCTTAGGAAGCTGAATGCCAAGCTTATGAAGCATAACATCAGGGAGTAATTCCTAAATGTGAAGGATGGAAGGTAAGTTGGCATTATTTAATTGAAACTTGTTTTTTAAATTAGGCTAGCTAGGTAATTCAATCTCTAGAGGTAACCAAATCATGGATAGTGCAAATCCCTTTATGGAATAATTACACCACTTTAATACCAAGTAATTTAGTTAGGGGTGGAAGAACAAGTGAGAATAGGAGACCACCATAAGCTATGATCATTAAAATATAACCTTGTGTGAAAGCTATCCCCTACACATTTTTAGTGGGGTTTGACTACCTTGAAAGCCTTCTAGATACTTTTGACTACAAAGGAGATCGTAATATTAACAAATACATTAGTGATGAGGAGGGATTGAAAGCCAATATTTTGCCAACTAGTTTTGCCATAGGGAGAGCCTGATTATATAAAATGGTGGAGGAGGATTTTCCAAGACTCATTGCCTTCAATATCCTGAACAAAGCATTTAGTGCACAAGACCATACTTTATTGATAGGTGTCAATGATGCCCATGCCACCTTTATCATGAGGAAGGAAGAAAATATCCCAGGCCACCTGATGAAAACCCTAAGCCTTGTTAGAATTGGCCTAGAGGAAATCTCAGAGAAGCTTTGAAAGATTATCATAAGAGGATATAGAGGGTGCCTAATAATAAGAATAGTAAACATGAGTGACAACCAATTTCTCGGTGCAAATATGGAACTTGCCCACCAGATCAAGGGGCTTAGTGATCTAATACTCAATCTTCCTTTCAATCCTATTGAGGACATATTGCCAAAACTCAGATGATAAATTGTCAAAAGTGAAGGGGATACCTAATAATTTGAATTATTCCCGCAAGAAATCCATTTCCTATTAAGCTTCCTAAGCCACTCAAGCACATGCATCATGCTTTGATGGAAAATTTGAGTTTTTTTCTATTGAAGGCTAGAACTAGAAACCAAATAAAAGATATTTAGGCATTGCATAACTTCATTAAAAGTGGCCTCTTGTTCTTCAAGCATGAGGAAGGTGTCATCTACAAGGTGGCCATTGATGAGTTGACAGGTGTGATTAAGAAACACAATGCCTTGAATGAGCCACTATTAATCTTTAGAAGCTAAAAGGTAACCCAGGGCTTCAACAACTAAAAAAAGGGCATTCGAGCAAGGGGACAACTTTGGAAAATAGAACACTAGAGCTTGATCCCCAGGGTTTTATGCCCATTAATAGTGAGGTAGGCATATGAATCATGAAGTAAAGTCTGTACTACATAAATGAGATAGGGGCCAAAGTTGAGAGCCTTGAGCATGGTAAGAATAAATTTGTAATATCCCCAAATGGGAATATTGCTAAAACACTCAAAAATATAATAAATCCCACTCAACACTTATGCTCTAATACCACTATAATATCCCTACTTGGGAATATTGATGAAAAACACTCACACTAACATAAACCAAACTCAACACAACTATAAAATATAGATTATATTAAAATTCTTAAATTACAACATACAACTTAGAAAATATGATCACAATGTGATCACAATTTTTGCATGAGATTTTCCTATTGAACCAAAGGGGTTTCATCTTATGATTCAAGAGATCAATGGGGTTTCATATAATGATCTAAATATTCAATGGAATTTCATCCATAAAAGAGATGAAAGAATGAACATACAGTTCAAACCTTACAAAGGGGGATTTCATAATATATCCAAACATGAATTTACAAAGGGAGAGCCTGCTAATATATAACATTTACAAATGAGAGAGAGAAAGAGGGAAAATTAATGGGCAAACAAAGAAATTCACCCTCCTTCTAATGGGATCACTATTGATCAATAGGAGAGAGTTTTTCACTTGTGCAATGGTCCATAAAGTAGAGAATCTACTTTAGACAAGATCCACCACCTCCATGTGACCTTATTGTCTTTGTCTTCCACTTATCCACTAAGGTCCAAAACACTTTTAAAATTAAGACAAAACACATAAAGCATGGGTCCTCTATAGAATTTCTATCGATACCTACTCATGTGAAGACAAGCACATAGAGATATCCTTTGTCCTTATGCACATAATAATTAATAGATTCCTAAACACCTTTTGACTCCACTAATACCTCTTCACATACACCCCCATCATAATTGCACCCCACTCCCTCTCAATTCAACTTTAACACATGTGAGATCCCCCATGGGCCATGCCACATCATCCAAAACCACCTCATCTCTTACATCATCAGTTACATCACTTGCTACATCACCATGAATAGTGATAGTGAATAGTAACACATGAATAATAACTAATGAATAGTGACTTGGCATAATTATTCCTTTTATATCACCCAACTTAGCCTATGGGAATAAAATAGGCTAACGATCTTTTAAAATTGTCTCATAGGGAAATAGGGACATTACAATCTTCCCTTCCCAAATATTGCTTGTCCTCAAGCAATACTTATTCATCTCTTGATTCTAAATACTGGGATCCCAAATTAGCTATGAAAATTTGAAATCCCTAATCCCTGACCCTAATGGTGAGATAGTTAACCCAACATAATTTTGTTGCACTAGTCTAATATAATCAAGAGTTGGGAGCTACACGCTAAGTGATGCTATAGTAAACACTTTCTCCATAGTAATTATAACAACTACTTCCACACCACTTTCTTGGGCTGCACATGTAACCTCACCATCTAGAGATAAGATCTACTTCCACATGGTGAGCTCAAGAGTCTCACTCTTCATACCTACAACATCACATACTTGAGCTAATCTCAAATTTGGTGGTTCCAATTCATCCATATCCAGGATACAATCTTGCCCCATGTTAAGCTTTGGATTCTCAAAGCTTGTATCTTTATTCTATCCACTCTTTAGGACAATAGGTGGTTGTTCTTGGGATAACTCTTCTTCCACACACAACTATAAATAAATGTCTTCTTTCCCATTGAACTCTTCAAAATGCATGGGGGGTTCCTTTTGATCTTGCTCCATGATATCTTGTGGCTTTGAATTTGGCTATTATTCATGCTTCTTGATTTATTCCTTAGCCTTCTCTTGAATGGTGGACTCCTTCAAGGTGATGTGTGATCTTGGGCTATGAACAACAATAAGTTCATCTTTAGATAATTCAAAGGATGGTACTTTCTCCTCCACAAAATCCTCTTCTAGAATCATTTCTGAAGCTATCTTATCTACGACCTAACCTACATATTATACAAACACATTATGAGAAACATAATTTCCCTCAACATTATGGTGGAAATAACATGTGTTAGAGGTCACTAATTCATATTCTTTGCCTTTCCCACATAAATGACTAGGTTCCCAAGATTCCTTGTATGAGAAGCATATATTTTTATTTCTAAGATCATTATTCTCCTCTGTATCCACATTGGTTTTCTTAGGCAACTCATTTTGAAAATCTTTCTTAGAAGGGAAATATTTGCTCTAAGCTTTATTTTTAAGAGATGCTAAAAACTCAATATCCTCTATATCAAACCTGGTAATTAATATTTACCTAAATTCTACATAAGATGTGATACTTCCATTTCCCAAGTTCATCAAACCATGGTACCACCACTTATGAGCTTCCCATCTAAATGAAGTGTGGCATACTTGATGGCTTCCATTCCTATCATTGGGTTAAGTTAAACATATCTATCTAATTTACACACCCAAAAATGTTCACTATACTTATTAGAACCATCAAAAAATGGAATAGATAGCTTACCCTCTTTCCTCTACAACTCATTGTTTTGGTGTTCCACCTCTATGGGGTCTATGCCTTTGCTTGAATTTTAAATAGTCATGGAATGACATTTCAGTCTAGAAATATAACCCTAATGCTCTCCAATATCTCATTGCTTGGGCATGAAATTATTGATTAGTGGGTTCATTATTCTTTTTTGGAGTGTTATTCCTTGAAATGGAAGTAGGCATGGTAGGTCTAGATTTAACTGAACCACCAAAATCTTGTAAAGGAGAAACTCTATTTTGGACTATATTAGATCCTTTACCCATCATTTGAGCAAACAAATGATTAAGTTGTTGTTGTGTTTGAGCCATCTACCACATCAAATTATCCATATTAGATGACCCTCCTCTTCTAAATCCCATTTCAAAAATATCCTTATTCTACATGCAATAGATGAATCTACACATGCAATGGTTAACACTTGACATGTTATACTAAAATCCTCAACAAGTGATTAAACACCATAGGCTGGGAGGATCATAGTGCTTTGATACCACTGAAATATCCTTGAATGGGATATTTACTAAATACTTAATTTTATAATAAAATTTCTTACAAAATTAACCTATGATAATAGAAAAGATCTGATACCATTGTAATATCCTCAAATGGGATATTTTAAAAAAACACTCACAATATAAATATCCAAACACTTATGTTAATAGACTCAAATATGAATCTGGCATCACTCAACACTTATGATTTGATACCATTATAATATCCCTAAATGGGAATAATAATAAAACACTCAAAAACATAATAACTCACACTCAACACTTATACTCTGATACCATTGCAATATCCCCAACTGGGAATATTGCTGAAAACACTCACACTAACATAAACCAAACTCAACACAACTACAAAATATAGAATATATTAAAATTAATGAATTACAACATACAACTTACAAAAGATGATTACAACTCTAAAGCAAAATCACAATCTTTGCATGAGATTATCCCACTGAACCAAAGGGGTTTCATCCTATTATTGAAGAGATCAAAGGGGTTTCATCTAATGATTTAAATCTTCAATGGGATTCTATCCATAGAAGAGATGAAAAAATGAATGTATAGTTCAAACTTCACAAAGGGGGATTTAATAATATATCCAAGTATGAATTTACAAAGGGAGAGCATTCTAATATATAAAATTTACAAAGGAGAGAGAGAAAGAGGGAAACTTCATGGGCAAGTAAAAAAATGTGCCCTCCTTTTAATGGGATCACTATTGATCAATAGGAAAGAGTTTGTCACTTATGCAAAGGTCCATAAAGTAAAAAATCTACTTTAGACAAGATACACAACCTCTATGTGGCCTTTTTGTCTTTGTCTTCCACCTACCCACTAAGGTCCAAACACCTTTAGACTCAAGAAAAAACACATAAATCATGGGTCCTCCATAGAATTTTGACCCATACCTACTTATGTGAAGACAAGCACATGGAAATATCCTTTGTCCTTATGCACACAATAGTCAATAGATTCCCAAACACCTTTTGACTCCACTAGCACCTCTTTACATGCACCCCCACTAGATTTGTGTCCCACTCCCTCTCACATAAAATTTATCACATGTGAGATCACCTGTAGGCCATGCCACATAATCCACAACCACCTCATCTATTTCATCACCTACCACATCACCGTGAATAGTGATAGTGTATAGTAATACATGATTAGTACCTATGAATAGTAATTTATGAATAGTGACTTGGCATAATTATTCCATTTATATCACCGAAATTAGCCTATGGGAATAAAATAGGCTAATGGTCTTCTAAAATTATCTCATAGGGAAAATGGAGACATTACAAAAATGCCACTTAATCTTGTCATAAACCTTTTCAATGTCCAATTTAAGAAAAATAGTTCTCTGAAAAGAGTAACAGGCCCAAGCCATGCCTTCCATCAAGGTAATTTTGAAGAGCTTGGGACTGCTCATCCATGAAAGGCTAGGCATGGAAAACTTGCTTGTAATGCTCAAGAAAGGTTGAAGAGATATTAGACTAGGAGGTGAGCCAGAATTAAATAACTTGAATGGATTTAATTTTCCTATGATCATTGCTTGGATTTCAATGCTTTGAAGAACTCCTTAGAGCCTTTATCACCTATTTTAAGCTAATGCAACCAAGTGTGGATTTGGGCACCTCTAGCTGTATAACTATCTACCACCTTGAGGTGGTGTTTGAGGGAGGCAACCAACCTCTATAATTTAATCTTTAAAGGATCCATCTTGAGGGAGGCAAAGACCCATTTGAACTTCTTGAGCATGGCCTCCTTTGAATGCTTGTAGATCCAAGAGACATGTTTTCCACAGTGGTAGAGGAAGGAGGTATTTGCATAATGGCCTCATTATACCACTTAGTCTAGTTAATGGTATATGGGGGATGAAAAACTAGGTTCTAAAGCTGTTGGATGAGTTATATAGTACCAACATGACTCAACATATAGGTATTATAATAAACTGATTACATGGCACCTTATACTACCTGAAGGTCCATTCTACTTTACAAGAGATGGGTGAGTAGTTTGATAAAATAATACCCAAGTGGATATTGATAAGCTAGCCATCAATGCTAAAAAATGGAAAAAATATTTTGCTCTAACATCATACAGTGGTCGAGCCATTTGATCATGTGGTGATCCCTAGATTAGTAGTTGGACCACATAAACCAAGATATGGGATTAAAAATTCCACCACTAATAGGAGAGGGTATGTTAGTCCCTAGTTATTTTTGAAATAGTACCAAGCCTCACATTCACCAACACACTAATGTATAAGATGGGCCCTAAATTTTTCTTAGGGGTGTTCATTCATATTGAAGTCATTTGCACACAATCCATGTGGTAGGAGGTAACCCATATAACAAAGATCACCAAATCAATGAAGGGTTAGGGTCATCATTAGGAGCATAAATGTTTAGAATGCCAAATAGATGGCCATCAATGTCAAGAATAATCTAGACTACCTAATGTGATGGGTCCTCCCCTATGATAACAATGTCAAAGGAGACCTTAGGAGTAAATGAAATGTAGGCACTACCATGTCCTACCTCATACAATGTGGTGATTTAGGTGGCATCCAACCAAATGTTTCATAAGGACATCTGGAGGAGAAAGCCAGATATTTTAACTTCCTACAGATAGAGAATGTTTATAAAACTAATCTACTGATAGGAAAATCATATAGAGTATTTATGGTTAGAATATATAATACCCCCAACATTCCATGATAAAACATTCATAGGGAGGGATAATCCATTTGAAGCTCCCCTTACCCATCCTCAAAATATGCCAATGCTACAAAGTTGTGTTAGTGAGGGTGAGAGATTTCATCACCTGTAATGAAAATATGTTTGGCATCATTCTCTTCCCAAGGAGATTTGATGTCCCCACAAGGTGGGCTATGAGCCTGTTAGGAGAATGAGCCACTATTCGAGATAACGTCAACCATAATCATCCTAAAATTTTGGGAGGTTGAAGAAATGCTTTATGGATTGAGAAGAACTAGGTTGGTAGGGGGTGGTAGAGAAGTCCTATAAAAGGGTGTGAGAACTAGAAGATAATCCTCCTAAGGTGGAGTCTGGGGTGTGTTTTGTGGCTTAGGGCCTAATGATTGTTTAGGGGTACTATGATCCAGCCATCACCTTGGTCTATCAATTTTGGCTTCTCAGTTTGAGGAGGTGGCTAAGGAGGTTTGGGATAACCCATATGAGGACAATCTTTGATGCAGTGGTATAAAGCCTGATAATGGAAGCAAGTGTTGGGAAGGTTGAAATATACAACCTTTTATGAACATTGGATCTCCCCAACTTAGATTTCAATGAACTCCATTAGCTCTTTGGAGAGGTCAACCTTGACACAAATTCATTTGTTAGGGCGATGGGAGAACCACCTATCTAGTTCAATCATAACCATGCATCTTATGGGAGTGATGATTTGGGGAATAAAAGCATATAGGTGAATTGGTAGACTGAGAAGCTTAACCCAAATAGGGACACAAAGGGAGGCATTGTCAAAAACCTTAAAATCATGGGACCAAGTACACAAAATCATAAACTAGTTATAAAGCAACCAAACATTAGACTTTGCAATATTAAGTTGTCTTAGAGGGATCCTTAAAGTTAAATAATAACAAACCTTTGGTAAGGTTTCAGATTCTAGAGACATGGACACCTAGTGGATTCGGGTGGTTGTGCATCTAGTTATGGAGGTAATATTTTGAGGGGATGCAACCAATAAAACAAGTAATGATAGAATAATTTTGATACCACTTGCAACATTATTCAATAGTAACATCAGGAATGCTTACCTCCAAAAAGGAGTGGGCTGAGGGATTACCTCATCGTAGACTTTCAAAACAAACTTTTGAGCTCACTTGGGTGCTATTAGCTCCATCTCCTACATCAACAGATGTATTATAGTGTAGAGAAGCCATAAATATAGGGATTGCCTACCTAAAGGGTAATGCACTAAGCATAGTTAGTATGATACAACCCTCAAAATATTGTGGGCCTGGTCGTATGAGGAATATGGGCAAAATATGCAAGCAGGAAGACACAAACCATGAAACCCTAGCAGAATAATTTCTCTATAGGTGATTTTGACAACACCAAGTCAATTTATTATCACCCATTTTACATTATAACATTATAATCATACATTCCTTTCGTTAATTATTTCAAACATATATAACTTAGCTTCTTAGCTAGATAAACCTGTCATGCCATCTTCCAAATAATTTTGACTCATAAATAACAACAAAATTAAAATTATGAATTAATGCAAATACCGAAGGATTGACGGTGCTACATTTATCGAGTTGAGTGTGTTGTACATACAATATTGATTGAACTTTATAACTTTGAAGTGAATAGTAAATATAAAATAGAGAATAAACACACACACACACACACACACACACACACACACATTAACACACACACACACACACACACACACACACACACACACACACACACACACACACACACAGATAATTTTTTTATTTCACTTATTAAAAGTGAGCACATTCATGTCATTATAACCTTTCACCACCTCTTGAATGTCACAATAAGAACATATTTCAATGTAATAAGTATAAAATTAGTTAGTATATAAAATTTAAATAATAATAATAATAATAATAATAATAATAATAATAATAATAATAATAAATAAATAAATAAATAAATAAAAATAAAAATAAAATAAACCAAAAAAGGAATAGAAAAATAAAAGAGAGAATGAAAAATAAAACCCAGGACAAGCATGTAGAAGACTAGAGCAAAGGTAATAAGAAAAAAGGGGGAAAAAGGAAATGGATAACACCAAGACTTGGATGGGGTGAGCTTGTAGATTAGGGGTTTCAAAGAATGACTCAATTTGAAGTCATCATATTTGTTAAGGTTACAGGGCCTCTTTTCAATTTCAATCAGTTCTCTGATTGTTTTATCTTTCTAATGACTTTCTAAGGCTAATATGTTGGCATCATCTAGAAACATGGAGTGTTTTATTTTTTATTCATGCTCATCAACATTGATCTCTTAATATTTTCTTGATGTAGGTCTTGAACATGTTATTTGAACATTGTTTGAAATTATCTACTGGTCTCACCGATATATGGAATACCAAATGAGCATTGTATCTTGTAAATGCCTTTGTTAATCCCAGGTTCTTATGGATCCTTCCCACTTCTTAGGTAACTCCTAATGGTTTTGATGGGTTTGAAGTACACTTTGATGTCAATTATTTAAGAATTATTGCTAATTTTTATAAGATACCTTGAACATATGGTAGGTAATATTTCTTACCTTTTGATTATGCACTAGTACTAAGTGTAGACACCAAAATCGTGTCTACTCCTTGGTCGACTCCCACCCTTGGTCCCCTTGGTCCACTTCTAACACATTCCTAACCCACACACTTATTAATTTAAAATGATAACTTATTTTAAATTAATAACACCCCCCTTGACACATCACCCATGCCACCTCACCCCACCTTGGATACCTCTCTTTGGATGCCCCCCTCACCTCATACAAAATCTTAATTACTTAGACCCCATTTGAACCCTCCCACTAGCCTCTCGTGCTCATTTAATCCGCGTTGGACCATTTTCCAACGGTAATCAACCCTGGCAGTTGCAAGAATGGGCAGAAGGCTTAAAATAGCCTCTTTTCCCATTTTTCAGCCACTGACGTTGGTCATTATTCGGCCGATGTCGGTGGTTTCACCGACGTTGATTCCTTTAAAATTGCGTTTCTACTTCTGTTGGCCCCCCCATGAATGTCAATTCTCTCACTCCAGGCTTTAAGCTCTCTTGCTCCTCAACTTCTTGCAGGTATTAGTATTTCAACAACAATCTCCAGACTCAGAGGTTCTGCACCAGTCATTCCACACTGGATTGAAGATTGCACGACATCTCCTGCATCAACCACAATGGAAACAGACCTCTTGCACTTTTGCCTCTCCACCTATAGTAAGTATTTCTACTGGTTTTTATTTTAGTGTCTTTTTAAATACATTAACAATCATCCCATTGTCCATTTCCAAGCATTCATGACACAACCCAACCTGTTCTTCCCGTAGAGGTTGAAAAGCCTTCCCTCATCCTTATCTCCCTTCTACTCCTCTCCTCTATATGGTCCCTCTTTTAGGTCACACTCGCTGCCCTGCAAACCTAGCACAACCCATTAAACTTCCATAGACTTCCCAAACCATTTTGTTGACCATAGACAGACCTGAGACTCGTCCAAAGCCCCATTTCCCCGATCGATGTCAGCCTCCAGGCCCATTGCCCCTATCGACATCGGCAAACTAACCGACATCGGCAACCTGATCAACTGACAACAACTGACTAACTGGCATCAGCGATTGTGGAAGACCAGCAATAGAATATAGGTATGCATTGTCTCTATTTCTTTTGCTTAGTCTTTCATTATTTATCTTTATCCGACATTCTTTTATCAACTAGTGGACTGTCATCCCTCAAGGAAGTCTTTGCACTTCTGGGACCGAGCTTTTGCTTGGCAGTCCACCTTACATCCATCTAACAATCTCTGTGTTTGAGTCTCTTTCTTCTACAGGTGTCATCCTCCACAGCCAAAGAGGAGTCCCTTCAAACATCTGGATAACGGTGCACAAACTTCATTTGAGTACGTACAAACCCCTGACCATTTATCTCAGTTTCTTACTTCCTTTGAATGTGGAAAAGCGAAAACAATTAGAAACATTCTAGCATGCCCGGTGGGACCCTAGGAGTTTTCCTTGGGTTCATACTTTTTCTTCTACAAGCAAACTTTTCATATAGGTGCATTAGGTCTCTTCTTGCATTTTTTTCTTCTATCTTCTCCGAAAAGACATCATAAACAAGTTAAAAAGAATCTTTCTTTTTCTTCTTGTCACATTTCCTTCTTGCATCTTAGAGTTCATGCTCTTAACCTTTTCTCAACCTGTTTTCATCCGAACACACATTTCAATTTGGGCTTAAAATCTATTGCATCTCATTTCTGCCTGAATGCATACTTAGCTCTCACATCTAGTAATTAAAACCGCATTATGAATAAATCTTAGTGCACTTATGTTACACGACCAAACCACTATCACAATAAAAACATCTAAACATACCTGAGACAAGGTTCGACTAGGATTTCATCACCTAGCGGATACCTTACCCTTCCTAGTAATCCCACTTGGACTTCACTACCAAGGGGAGAGCCCACTCTGTTCTCTGGTAGAGTATAAACTCTAGAGAAAGTATATACTGGCTAAGTGACCCACCTTATCTCTGGGCTCGTGAAGTGAGGGGAGCTTGCTCCTTAGCACCAGGCCACGTATGGAACCTAATACAGACTTTTGAGCACGAAAACTAACCTGAAACCAACCTTAGACTACTTCTTCTAAGACCCGTTCTAAAAGCCAACTTCCCAAACACACTCTAAGGCATAAGCCAACATGATTCTAAAAGTTTATTCTTAGGATTTAATGTCTAGGGTCTATTTGTCTTCATCTACTTTTCTATTTTTATCTAGTTTTTTGAGCTAGTAAGGACGTTTTCTTCTTTCTTCCAAAAACTTTCAAATTTTTTGAGTTTCTAGAATAACACAGTAACTGACATCGATTTCTCCACTGACATCGGTAACCATCTTCACCGGCATCAATTATCTGACTGACATCGGCAACCTATTTCATCGACATTAGTTTTTATACCGACATCGGTCACTGTCCAAAAATTTTCTTCTTAAAACAGCAAGCTTAAAACCCGACTTTCTTGTTGTTAGACACACATTCTGAGTTTTTGAAACTAAAAAAAACATAGTTTCTGAAACCCAATCCTTTTTGCCTTGAATGGTTTTGACACGTAGTCAAACCAAGACTCTTATTGACCATGCAAGACAACAACCACTTCCGCCTTCGCCTTTCATAACTAGTCCTCTAATGGAGTATCATTCAGAGACCAAATGAACTCTTACCCAACCAACCCCGACTCAACCCCCTATTGTCCTTAAAGGGGACCAAGACTTTGAAAGGTTCCTTGACCTCAATGTCAAGGCCCTTCAACATTATCTCACGAGAAGTCAAATGCGAGACTCTTTAGGCAACCCGATTTATGGGATGCCAACCTCCTTAGTTGAGATGACAGTCATATCAAGAGCCTCTGTGATTCAACCCATAGACACCCAGGCTGTCACCTCAGCTAGTAACTAGACCATGACTAATCTTCAACGTGTGGCTTTTCCTTCTATCTCTGGGTCCAGTTCCATTGGGGCTTCAGCCCCCCATCAACTGCAGACTATTCAACAAAGTTCTACCCCTTTCCAAAACCTAGTTGTCTCCATCCCGCCTACTCTTGCCCCCATCAACACCAGGGTGGCTACTCATCCTTTGGCTAATGTCACCACCATCCAACCACCTCTGGCAACATCAAGCCTAGTCGTGCCTTCTACCTTCACAACACAACCACCCCTGGCTTCAACATCTGTCCCAATGGCTAGTTATCAATATGTTGTGCCTATACAAGCGCAACCAACTATGTCATACGCCCCTCCTAATACCTTCCAAATGCCCTACAACCTAGGGGGTGCTCCACCTACAAATCTATCAATTGATCTAATCGAAATGTTGATGGACAAAATGTCTAATCTTGAGACCTCCATTTCTGGTTTGAGCAATGTTCTCTCTTATGGACAAATTTGCAATGAGCCCATTCATCCCTCAGTACCAATCCGACCATATCCCAGTCAGTGGGAACTTCCCAAGTTTACTCATTTCCAGAGTAAGGAAGACCCACAAAAACATCTGTGATCATTTAGACACGCTTGTTATCTTATAGCCCATGATGATGCGTTATTGCTACACACATTCCCCATGTCACTTTCTGGTGCTGCCCTCGATTGGTATAGCTCTATTACCAGTCACTCCCTTTTCACATTCACCCAACTGGCTCAACTTTTCCTTGACCACTTTTCAATCATCATCACCAAAAAGGTCTCAATCATGGACCTATACTCTATCAGATAGTTTGACGATGAATCCATAGCCGATTTTGTTGCCCATTGGAGAGGCTTAATCAACCAACTCTCTTTTTCTTTACCTCAACCCGAGCTCATTGAGCTATTTTCACAGGCATGTGCCAAACATATTTCATCTACTCTATGGGTCCAAACATTCCGCACCTTTGACAAAGCTTTCACGATGGCTAGGAAGCTTGAACTACGTGCTATTAAGGAAAACAAAGTCAAATTGCAGAGTAAAAACCCCAACGCAAAGTCAAACGACCCTTCTTCCCAACCTTCTTCTTCCAATTCCAAATCCAAGGAGTCGACAAACATTGTAGTCATTAGACCATCATCTTCAACAACAACCAACCAATTCGAACCTTCCACATCTCAAAGCATCACCAAACAATTCCAACAAAGATACATACATCATCGATACACTCCAATAGGAGAATCATACGCTTCGGTGTTGGATAAACTTTCCAAGCAGGGGGTCCTCAATCTCCCTCAAATTTGACCACCTCAATTTGACCCCTCAAAAGCCATCCCTACATGGTATAGGGAAAATGACTTTTGTCATTATCACTGTGTCAAAGGCCATGACATAAACAACTGCAAAACTTTTAAAAACATTGTCCAAGACATGATAGACAAGGGGGATCTTGTTTTGGATAACCTGAATGTGCCACCCAATCAAAACATCGACATCTTTAAACAACCTTTTCCTAACCATCCCCTTAGCCAAAACAATGTGCAGACCATGACTGATGACTCCCAAGAGTGTAATATACGCACAGTCAACACGGTCTCACCTCTTATGCCTAACCAAACTCTCTCATAGTCTGAAGAGGTTAGCCCACTTATTGGTCCTTCACAGGTGGAAGAATCTTCTTTTCCCATTCATCTTCCACAGGTGGATGAACCATCTTTTCCTGTTAGTTCTCCATTGACCTCTCTTATATTGGAGGATGCCTTGACCATACTAGCGCCGGTAGTCTCGCCCTCATCCTTCCTATCATCAATGGGGGATCATACTTTTCCCGCACCTCGACCACACGCTAAATCCATCACCATCCCTACGCTCTGCCCTCTTAAAGAGCCAAACTCTCTAATCCCTTCTCCATCGAGAGAGGAACTAGCCACCTCACCCACTTCGACTGAAGAAGATTTGGTGAAGGTTGATTTGAACCTCGCCCCTCACAATAGTAGTCCTCGCACTAAACCAAAGAAGGCTACTAAACCCCATCAGAGAACTTTTCTCCCACCATCACCATTGGCCTCCATTTTGGGCCCACACCCATCCACCTTAATAGGAGTGCTTCCTACTCTGACACCCAACAAAAACAAATCACCTCCATTACGACCAACACCTAACAAAAACATACCTCCTTCAAAACATCCAACGCCTCCTACCACGAAAGTGTCATCTATGCATTTGGCCACACCACCAAACAAAAGGATGGTACAAAACACTCCCTCAACAGCTTCTAAATAAAAGTTGTCAATTTTTACTGCAACACAACATGCAGACCCCTTAGTAGGTTCTTATGCCTTGCTGCTATGCCAACTTTTGCAATCCTCTAACATCACTCTTCTGCCTATCAAACCATTTCAACCTCTCAGACCAAAACCATCTTGGTTCGACGACACTAAAATTTTCTAATATCATCACACACTTGGGCATGACACTAAAAATTGTTGTGCCCTTAAGGTTGCCATCCACCAATTCATGGAGAAAAACACCCCTCTTATTGAGGATACTGTCAACAAATCTCTAACACCATCTCATGTCTCTAAAACATTTTCACCATCACACGCATCAACTCTCGAATCAAGGCCATCTTGGTTTGATGACACTAAATTTTGTGCATATCATCGCACGCTTGGACATGACACTGAGCATTGCTGTGCTCTTAAAGCTGTTATTCATCAACACTTCAAAAAGGACACCCTTCTTACCAAGGATCCTCTTGACCACCCTTTAACCAAACCATCAACACCATCCCATGCCTCTTGAACATCTTCACCTAAATCGGGAGCCCATCATCAAACTGTGGTCCCTTGATCACCTTCAACCCCATTATTTGAAATCAACACCATCAATGTGGCCAATAGGTCACAAACCATGAAGGATAAAGGGAAAGAAAAGGTTTCTCTCCCTCAAACATATCCATTTATTAAGCCTCCTTAACCATCAAGACCCAAGATTTCAATTTTGGGCACATCTCGACCAACTTATTCAAACCCAATTAATGACCCCATGGTGAAATAATGTCACCAAACCTCTATGAAGACATCTATGTATGACCTTATACAAAACTATCCATAGCATTATCTGACTTTGATCAAAGCCTTACAGGTAGTGAAGGTCCAACCCAAAGACCCCCCACCACTGGCTGCTTTGGTCACATCACTACCTACCATTGCCTCCATCACTTTCAATCATTCTGAGATTCTAATTTCCAACATGGAAGATCAAGATCTTGCCCTCTCAAACTAAATTTGCCAGACATTTTCCTTGTCACATAAGCAACTGGGGGAATTTGACTCTATCCTGACTATCATGACCTCAACCAAACATTAACCAAATATCAACCGACCAAGCCTCGACCAAGCCACAACCAAACATCAACCAGCCAAGCATCAACCAACCTTTTAATCATGACCCCAACAAGCCTCGACCAAGCATCGACCAAGCCTCGACCAAGTCTCGACCAAACATCAACCAACCAAACATCGATCAAACATCAACCAACTTCTTAATCATCTTCAACACGTGACCAATATGGAAAGAAGTAAATGAGGCAAGTTTGCTCCTAATTGGCTTAGATCTTACATCATCACACACAAGTATGGGTCAGGGACTTATCATCTATCCTCTCTCGATGAATGGCCAGAACCTGAGCCCCTTAATGCCTTACATTTGTGACCATTCTACTGTTAGTCGAGTACTCGTTCACTTGACATTTAACTTGAGCTCATCCCTTGAGCAATCCCTGTCATTTTAATCCTTATTTCTTTCAACCCTGTTTCCCTAAAACAAACCCTATGTGACCCTTTTATAAAGTATGAATGCTTTGTCCTAATAAAAGGGAGCCCTTAAGCTTCTATAGTCTTGTCCATGACTACAAATCCTATCAAAAAATAAATAAAGGTGTCAAAATATCAAAAGGTCATAAACTCTAAATGCAGACTGCTCCCTCGAAGGACAGCTGCACCATCATTGCTGTAGCTAATAGACTACTCCCTCAAAGGACAGCTATTCAAAGCCCTCAAAAATGTATAAAGCAAAATATATACCAATCCCTCGAAGGATGGCTATACCCAAATCTTGCTACAAACAACACTCTCTTAGAAGCTTCCCACATCGACCAGCTTCACAAATGACCACAAACAAAACAACATCCCCATGTAGAATTCCCGCATCGATCAGTCTACTCAAAAAAAAAAAAGAGGATCATGGACTTGGCTTGTAGTCGTCTCAAGGTCTCCTATAAAAAGGGTCAAAGTTATCCCTACTAAAAAGGTTTACCCTGTCCTAATATATCACATCACCTGCTCAAGGGATTTCGAGCTCATTTTAATGTCGAAGTGATTTGATTGCTTCTCTAACACAACCAATGGTCAATGACGTAATGCATGAATGGGGCTTTTGTTTCTAAACAAGCCCCCTACCTATGCTATCATCATGGTCCGTGTCAATGAAAGGGCACAATGCCTTTCACTTCCTACACACTTTGGTCACATTCAACCAAACAAAACCAATCAAACTTTTTTTAGACCACAAAATGTTCTCATAACCTATTCACACTAGTTTCTATGGAAACCAATACACATGGAAACTATCGACCATACAATTTATGTCAAGCATAAACCATTACTTGCTGAAGCATAAATAATCTCAATTCATTTTTAGCATACATCCATCACTGATATGGAAAATTGCTAAGGATGAAAGACCACATAACCGATGTTACAGAATACACCATCACACAAATGGAAAAGGCTGTAACATCATCATACCCTCATCATTTATAACCTGACCAAACCAACCTATCAACCAACCTGAACTACATTGGTCTGAGGCCCTTCAAACAGGGGCTATGTAGGCAGCACTCAGATGACATGACGTCTTCTGGGGTTAGCTTGACCACATCCATTTGTTCATCTATCTAATGGACAAACCATCTTAACTTTGACCATGACTTAACCTAGTCCAAACCAATCATCCACCATTTTGATTCCTAGTCTGAACTACATTGGTCTGAGGCCCTTCAAATAGGGGCTATGTAGGCAAAACTCAGATGACATGACATCTTCTGGGGTTTAGCTTGGTCACATCCGTTTGTTCGTCTATCTGATAGACAAACCATATTACCTCTTAACCATGACTTAACCTCATCTAACCCACGTCCACAATCGACTCTCTTCCTCCCTTTTAGGGAGAACTACATCGGCCTGAGGCCCTAACAACTAGGGCTATGTAGGTAGCACTCAGTTGACATGGGGTCTTCTGAGGTTAGCTCAGCCATTCCTTCGTCCATCCATCTAATGGGCCAATTATCTCAACCTGACGTGACCAACAACCTTGGAGATCGCGACTATCTCCTCAGACCACAACCACTTTCGAGACAATGATGCCTTGGTTGTTTTGATTGCATGTAGGCTACTTCACGAATAGTTAGCCAAATTGTCTACAACCCACATTTCAACCCTCACAAGTATTGTATCGTGAGCAAGTTGATCCCCACTACTTATGACATTTTTGTGTTTTCTAAGAGAACTTCCTAAGCCCAGGATACTTGGAACATGATGACCATTAGAGCTATAACTTGGATCATTTAACCCAATCAGCTACGACTAAATGCTGGGGCCCAATTATTTCAATTTTAGCACTCCTCGACCTTGACTTGTGACAATTTGACCTGACCATCTCGTGAAGTGGTATGCACACAATCTCAACTATTACAACGTTCACACTCAAACTTCACCATATCCATCCACTATTTATCAAATCGGCACCCGATTTTAGGTTCTCTTCCATCGACTCCTGCTTTGAGGGGGAATACCTCATCCCATAATCGGGGCAACCAACATTCATTTTTGTCTTGCAGTTCATTAGAACAACCAACAGGGCAAAAACTACCTCATCCCTTACCTGGGGCAACTTACTCCTATTTTTGTCTTGCAGTTCATCAGAACAACCAACAAGACAAAAAGGGGCAAATGTAGACACCAAAATTGTGTCTACTCCTTGGTCGACTCCCCCCTTGGTCCCCTTGGTCCACTTCTAACACATTCTTAACCCACACACTTATTAATTTAAAATAATAACTTATTTTAAATTAATAACACCCCCTTGACACATCACCCATGCCACCTCACCCCACCTTGGATACCTCTCTTTGGATGCCCCCCTCACCTCATGTAAAATCTTAATTACTTAGACCCCATTTGAACCCTCCCACTAGCCTCTCATGCTCATTTAATCTGCCTTGGATCATTTTCCAACAACAATCAACTCTGGTAGTTGGAAGAATGAGTAGAAGGCTTAAAATAGCCTCTTTTCCCATTCTTCAGCCACCGACGTGGGTCATTATTCGATTGATGCCAGCGGTTTCATTGATGTCGGTTCCTTTAAAACTACATTTTTGCTTTTGTTGGCCCCCCCGTGAACGTGAATTCTCTCGCTCCAGGCTTCAAGCTCTCTCACTCCAGGCTTTAAGCTCTCTCGCTCCTTGACTTCTTGTAGGTATCAACATTTCAACAACACTCTCCAGGGTTAGAGGTTCTATACCAATCATTCCACACTGGATTGAAGATTGCACGACATCTCTCACATCAGCCACAATGGAAATAGACCTCCTGCACTTCTGCCTCTCCACGTATAGCTAAGTATTTCTACTGGTTTTTATTTCAGTGTCTTTTTAAATACATTAGTAATCAGCCCATTGTCCATTTTCAAGCATTCGTGACACAACCCAACCTGTTCTTCTCATAGAGGCTGAAAAGCCTTCCCTCATCCTTATCTCCCTTCTACTCCTCTCCTCTATCTGGTCCCTCTTTTAGGTTACACTCGCTGCCTTGCAAACCCAACACAACCCATTAAACTCCCACATACTTCCCAAATCATTTTGTTGACCATAGACAGACCTGAGACTCATCCAAAGCCCCATTTCCCCGACTGACATCGACCTCTAGGCCCATTGCCCCTACCGACGTCGGCAGACTAATCGACGCCGACAACCTGATCAATCGATGATGGCAGACTAATCGGCATCAGTGACTATGGAAGACCAGTAGCAGAATACATGTACGCATTGTCTCTATTTCTTTTGCTTAGTCTTTCATTATTTATCTTTATTCGACATTCTTTTATCAACTAGTGGATTGTCATCCCTCAAGGAAGTCTTTGCACTTCTGGGACCGAGCTTTTGCTTGGCAATCCACCTTACGTCCATCTAACAATCTCTATGTTTGAGTCTCTTTCTTCTACAGGTGTCATCCTCCACAGCCAAAGAGGAGTCCCTTCAATCGTCTGGATAACAGTGTGTAAACTTCATTCGGGTACATACAAACCCCTGACCATTTATCTCAGTTTCTTACTTCCTTTGAATGTGGAAAAGCGAAAACAGTTAGAAATACTAAGGTGATCTTGGCATCTTTTAGCTTTATTGAAAATTTAACTGATATGCCATTCTTGATACCCATTTTTATTTGGATCCCTTTTTAGGTGTCTCTCTTCATTTATTTACTATTCAAGATTAGATATTCAAAGGGATATTGTGTATAAAGTCTTAAAAACTCCCAGTTTTTGAGATTGGTGTTGATGGGAATAAACTTTGATATAAACATTTGTATGTGTTTTATTTATATAGCCTTATTTAGATAAGGTACCGTCATCTCTTTGCATGATAAATATGTCAAGGAATGAAGGACAATGGTTATCCTCTACCTCCATTGTGAAATTAATAGGCTCAAATAGGAAGTTTAAGTGACCCAAGAATTCCATCAAAGTGTTCACACCATGTGACCATTTCACATTTGTACACCATGCAACCATTTCAAATAATAAACCATATACTCATTAGGGCATAATTTAAATCTTCCATTTATGAGGTCAAGGGATTCTTGTAGACATATGGAAATGGCCCCTAAACATTTATTAGTCATTAAATCACATAATTGTAGGATGTTTGTGTACTTGTCAATTATTGGTTGAAATTAGGTGATACTATCACATAGTTTTGAGTTTCAATGGTACCCAACCCTTCTCTCAACCCCCTCTAGTTGTCATCTTATTTTTCCTTTGATTCTCCTCTATTTTGAGCTCTTTATCTAATGCATATATACATTATTGGGGATTTTCAAAAGCTTTGGTATGTTCCTAGGCCCTTTTATGTGACATGGCATGGTTATACTCCATTTACTTTCTTTTTCCCTCCATTTTCTCCTTGTAATCATTTGATGCCAAATTCTATGCCAATAGGGTCTTAATTTGAATTCAATTATCAATAAATATGCAAGTATTATACTTCATTTTCATGTAAGCAATATGAAAGGAAATACACATAAGTCATTTTACGTTCACTACTACACGTCATGCAATTAGTGCTACCAATCAAGTCACTTTAATATTGTTATGCAAAACATTTTTTTTCAATCGATCAATATTGTGACATAAATCTGAGGCAAATGTGGTGCATATATGGCATAAAATATGATGAGAATTGTGTTGGATTTGTGACCTTTTTTGAGGTGGAAATATGTGTGTGGGGCTTATATAGCCCTTTTTAAGTGTATTTTTCATTTTGAAATGCATTTTTCAGTTGTGGAGAAGGCGAGTTTTTTTTCTTTTAAGTTAAATATTAACAAAAGAGTAAGTTAGTGTTATAATATGTTAGTGTTTGTAATGTTTGTTGATAAATTAGACATTCTAAGTATTATTATTATTGATGTTGTTGTTGTTGTTGTTATTATTATTATTATTATTATTATTATTATTATTAGACGACTTTCCATGAGAAATTTAATTAGGGTAAACTTAAATAAATTTTAGTGATTTTAAGTAAATAAATGAAAATTTGGGATTATAGAAATTAGTGAAAGATAGGGTAATATTAAGGAATTAGGATTAGATTTTGGAAATAAGTGTAAAATTAGGCAAAAATTAAGAAATTAGACTAAAATTACAGAAATTAGTGACAAGTTTAGAAAATAAGAGAAATTTGGGATTATATAAATTAGTTAAACTTAGGTAAATTAGGGTAAAATTAAAGAAATTAGAGTAAAATTGAGGAAACTAGGGAAACATGTGACAATAGGGGAAATTAGAGAAATCGATGAAATTACTAGTGAAACTTGGGAGAATTATGGTAAAATTAAAGAAATTAGAGTAAGATTGGGTAAATTTGATGAAATTAGTAATAAATAGGGCAAACTAGAGAAATAGGGGGAATTAGGAAAACTTTTAGAAATTAGTGACTCAACTTGGAGAAATTAGGGTAAAATTAAAATAAAATTAGGGAAAAACTAATAAAATTAATGACAAATAGGGGAAATTAGATAAATTGAGGAATTTAATGAAACTTGGGGAAATTAGGGTAAAATTAAAAATAGAGTAAAATTAAGATAAAATTAATGAAATTAGTGACAAATAGGGGAAATTAAGATAAAATCAAAGAGATTAGAGTAAAATTAGGGAAAAATCATGAAACTAGAGAAATTAATGACAAATAGGAGAAATTATGGGAAAATACATAAATTAATGAAACTTAGAGAAATTAAGGTAAAATTAAAAAAATTAGAGTAAAATTTAAAAATTGGGGAAATTGGAGAAATTACGAGGAATTAGTATGAGTTGGAAAACTTAGGTTAAAATTAAATAAATTAGAGTAAAATTAGAAAAAACTTAAAAAATAGAAAAGTAGATGATTTTTGGAAATAAAGAGAAATTATGAAAATTAGTGAAATGTTGAGGAAATTAGGGTTAACTTAAAGAAATTAGAATAAAACTAGAGGAAATTAGAAAAATTAGTAATAATTGGTCTCAATCAGAGAAATTGGAGGAATTAAGAGAAATTAATGAAATTTAGAGAAATTAGGATAAAATTAAAGAAATTAGAGTAAAATTGTGGAAATTAGAGAAATCAATGACAAATAGGGAAAATTACATAAATTGGGTATATTAGGAGAAAATATGGAAAATGGTGAAACTTGGGAGAATTGGGATAAAATTAGAGAAATTTTGAAAAAAAGAGAAACTTGTGACAAAAGGGGGAATTGGATAAATTAGTAAAATTATGGAAATTAGAAAAATTTGGGAAAATTAAGGTAAAATAATAGTTCTTAGACTAAAATTATTGTAAATTTGACAAAACTAGGAAAATTAGTGACAAACAGGGTAAATAAAAAATAGTGAGATTTGGGAAAATTAGGGTAAAATTAAAGAATTTAGAGTAAAATTGATGAAATTAGGGAAATTAATGATAAATTAGAGAAATCAAAAAAATTATGAAAAATTTAAAATATTAGTGAAACTTGGATTAATTGGGGTAAAAGTAGACAATTTAGAGTAAAATTAGTATAAAATTGATAAAATTAGGGAAATTAGTGACAAAATGAGGAAATTAAAGAAATCAGGGAAATAAATTTATGAAATTAGAGAAATTAGGATAAAACTAGTAAAAATATTCATTTATTTTCATGACATGTTTTTATTGAAAGTATTCAAACTATATAAATTGGTTAAATTTTATGTGTTTATGCAATATTAGGGTGAATGCACAAAGTTAGAGGGGAAAATAAGGGCCATTTTTAGGAAAAAAATAATTGCTTACAAAGGGTGAGCACCCTTTTTAAAATAGTACACACCATTTAAAGAAAATGAAACTCATATTTAACCCTAAATTGAGATGGGTCAATATTGTAAACACATGAATCCATAAGAGGTTGGTTTCTTTTGTTAGTATTCAAGATCAAACAAATTCATAAAACATAACTTCTGAAGCATGGTTCTTAGATTGACAAGGTCTATAAAATAAAGAAAAAATAGAAAGCATAATCCAATAGACTTATACCTTCCTCATGGAATCTCTTACAAAGCTAGCTCACATATATGTTTATGCCTAGATGTAGAGCTTGGAGTCTTTGTCAATGTCATAATGTGGTCACATGGGGTACATCTCCCCTTGCAATTGATCAAATAGAATAAAATGAAAGAAATGGTTTGTAGTCTTGATGCTTGAAAGGCTAATAAAAATTATAACACTTTATAATATGTTTAAGACTTATGAATAATGGCAAATGGCCTTCTATATATAGACTCAATAAATTGATTCCAATGGGTAGATGTGATTCAAGATGTGTGGTTGAGCATTGGTCAAATTTGGTAGGTAAAATGTAATTAATATTTGGAATTAAATAGGCACAGGTTGCAAATTTATATATTTTCTTGATATTGTGCAAATGCTTAAGACTTTAAAAATGATGTCATGATAATGTCATCATTATTGATATTTGTTGTGATGTCATGATAATGTCATCATTTCACATATTTGTTGAATATTTAGATTTGCATAATTCTAATATTTAACCAATTCCATGGATTTTTCACTTAGGGAGAAGTTAGATTTTTGATTTGACTTGATTAGCTAATTAATCCTAATTAGATTTTATATTATTTTGAGAGTTGAATAATTATCCTATTTAATTGACTAAAATCATCGCTTACAAAGTAGCCACTTGGCTGAAGATGAATTAGAAGAAGGTGATAATAGAATATGTTGTATTCCCCAATCAGGGATGTACCTATGTGTTTTAGAAGGTTTATGTCAAATGTGCGAATGAAATTGACATGTTTAGTGATTTTTAGGATTAATTCACATTTTTGTATATAGTCAGTCTAGTTTGCATAAAATTCATTCTAACTATCATTTTGGACATGAAGTGGTGAAAATAGAGTGTTTGCATTTTAACCATGTTTGAGAAGGCATTGCGAGACAATAGACAAAGAAATGACCTTTAAAATAATGAAAATTTTAAAACAAGGAGGATAAAAAATTAAAAGATGAAACAATTAGGGACCCATGATGCCCCCTCAAGAAGGTATGCAAGATGTGGGTGGTCTCTCGAAAAAGAGAGGAAGAAGCTAGAATGGGAGAAATTAATCCATGAATGAGATTAATCTAAATGAGCTAATGCTTGCACACTTTGATTTCTTATTTTTAAGAATAATATAATTGAATTGGCCCCAAGGCGGGGGGAGGTGGGAAGAATGCATCCCAATATAAGTGACACATTTTATCACACATTTTAGGGAATGATCAATTGTAAAATAAGTTGCACACTTTGATTTGACTAAAGAGGATGAAAGCTACAAATTTTGGAATTAGAAGAAAGATCGAGTGATGAAATTTCCTTAGCAGGATGGATTCGATCATTAATCAATCTAATCAATTTTATTTATTGATAAGCAAGCATAGATCAAGGAGTCAAATTGGTACATATATTAAAGATGAGATGAATGATGCAAATGTAGGTGAAATGGTATGATGAATTTTTAAAGAATGAAGAAGCCACAAAAAGCCTAGGCACATGATAATGGTCAAAAGTAATGAAAGAGATGATTGAAAGAACATAATAATGATTAAATAATGATGTGATTGGATTGTAAAAATATGGATGTTAATAATAATGAAACAAGGGTGGCTAATTTAAATTTAGATTTTAGTTGGTACAAAGTACTACCTACATAGTCCATAAGGACCTTAGGCTGATGTAGATCTCTAAAGAAATGGGAGAAAATGGTGAAGAATAGAAAATGTTGGATTGGAATGGGAATAATAATTGAATAATGTGTATGAATTGGTTATTATATGTTTAGTCTAAGATGTACATCCTGATAAGAATATATATAGCCAAAATGTTTGATTATTTTGACTTGAGCAAGGAAAATGGGATTATGTGATGTAGTCAAATATGACCGAAATGATTTTTAGACAATAAATGATCCTACAAGGGGATAAAATGTCAAAATAATGTAACATCATATATAAATCTCAAGAACTTGAAGTTTAATGTACCATATACAAGGTTTCACCATGATATAAAACATCATGATGGTCTGGCTATAATGTGCATAAAGACTGACTCTTGATCCAATAGACAAATGGCAACAACACACCAATGATAATAACCATGATGATAATCATGACGTAGATCAATTATGGAATTTATTATAAGGGTGCGATAAGAAACACCATGATGATGAATTTTTTGTGTGATGGACTAAAGCAAGGCAACGATAATAAAAACAAATAAATAGGTAAATGAGCAAACACACAAACAAGAAAATAAAAAGAGAAATAAAGCATATTGTCATTAACTGAGTCAAAATACACATGTGAAGGCTCAAATTAAATGATAAATGGGTGTTACCCCCAAGAAAGGATACATGCAATAGAAGGACACAACACAAGGTGGCTAAAATGATTGACTTAAGTATTTTGACTAGATGTAGGACAAGACAAAATGTTTTTGAATTTTGTGGATTTATATATCTCATGGAGATTGTAATCCTTTTCTATTTTTTAGGATTTTTGTATTTTTCAATGTTTTTGAGGTTTTTGGAATCTCAACTCAATGGGGAATAAAGAGATGAAGAATGTTTATGATCTCAAAATGGTGATAGTGTTGGTATTGTTAACCTGAGAAATGACAAGATCTTAACTTAGAAGGATCATAAAGTGGTGAGAGCATGGCTTAGAATGCCTACAAAATGGTGATGGTGTAGAATAAGGGTGGTTGATATGACCTCAAAAATTGAGCACTACCTACATAGTCCAAACATACTTCAATACAATGTAGTTCCTCCTATACTGAAAGATAACAATGGATGACAATGAGAGAAAGGACTAGGAATCTCCAAGGACCATGTCACATGAGAACCAAATGTGTCTAGTCATCAAAGTTTAGTGTAATTAATATGATAAAATGTTTCCTAGATAGGTCTCAACATACATTCCACTTTGGTGACAAGTTTAAAATAAGAAGACTAATGGACAATGATAGGATGGGATTGGATGTAATAGGATTGAATGGCCAAAATGACTTGAATGGTATGGAATGGTTCATAATGCAAAGGAGATTGCCCCAAATTATTAAGGTACTTGTAGACAAGAATTATTTATGTGTGACATTATAAACTTGGTTTTCATCATGGTACTTTTCCAAGGTGCCATAGGCATGGTTTTCACCATTGGAAGAATTATTTCTCTTTCTCTTTTGATTACTTTATATTTTTAAAATTTTTTTGGATTGTTTTAGCATCTCAACTCAATAGAGGATTATAAGATGTATAATTCAGAACCTTTGCTAGCTAACCAATACATTTTTGGAATAATTACTCTATTAAGATGTTGTCATAGAATGCATTGATGTTCTTGTGATCTTCATTGGTTGTTGATTCTATTTCCTTCAAACCTCTAAACAAGATGTATTCATAGCCTCTAGAAAAAAGAGAGCCACCAAAAATGATAGATAAGGGAAGGCATTGAATAAATGATTTCATTTGGTAATAGGATATAGGAGTGAAATGGATAATAATATCATAATGGGGTGTATAAAAATGAAAATTAGGATTTTTAGTCAGACATTATTTTTGATCCTAGATTCGACTTGATTTTAGTTGTGGCAGGGTCAAAGACCTTTGAAAATTATCTCAATAAGGTCATAAGATTTTTCCATTATTTAGGCCTCAGAGTTACTATAATCTAAATATGTTTTGAATTATTAACTGTGTTGATATTGGCTTCAATAAGGTCTTCATCGAGTAATAAAGAACTGATTAGCTTAGCTATTGGCACAACAAATAGGTTTTCACTAAAAAAGTCTTCTTGATTATTTTGATTTGGACCGTCCAATAATTCCTTTAATAAGGTTCCACTAATGGAAATTGATAATTCATTTTGATGGTCCCTTAGAGTTTTAAGCAAGTTTTCATTTTAGGATTCTGGTTTTTGATTCTGATTATTATCTAGCACCTCAAACAAGGTTTCACTAGAAGATGTTGAGATTAGACTTTGATCGTCCCCTAATGCCTCAAATAAAGTTTCACTAGGATATTATTTTTATGCTTGAATGTTGTCTTGGTACCCTAGAAGTTTTTACACTATGATTTCACCATGAAATAAGTTCAATAATGTGTGATTATGTTGGTCTTAATCAATGTTTGAGGGTGGTGTAATGACAATATAATGGCTAGGTTGGTTAATGTTAAAGGCATGGATAATATTAGTGGAAGGGTAAAAGGCAACACAATCTTCGTAGAGGCTACTATGATAACTTGAATTGATGTTGAAAGAAATGTCCTCAACAACTATGAAAGGATCACAAATGCTTTTAATATGCTCTTCAAGGAGCAAATAGGCGATGTCATAACATATACTAAGGTATGTTGATTATGGGACCTTCTCTTATGCAAGTGGATTTGGAAAATGTGTATAACCAATGTTGTGATATCCACTAATGTATTTTGGTTCTAAATTTGATTCTAAATCAAAGGGATCTAAATATGATGTTGAGTCTAACATTGATTCTACTTCTAATGCTAAATTTGATATTGTTCTAAAATAGAACCTGATCTTGATGTAGATGTTGATTCTAAAGGGGAACATATTTCTAATGTATATGTGTATAAAAAATGGCCTATTGAATTATATTTTCTATAAGTACCCTTTTCATTTATTACTTGGAAATGAAGGATTTGGGATAAAAGAATTTTCTAAAATGGGGAATGTTTGGCAATAGGTGAATAATTGGATGTTGCTCAATAATAACAGGATCTTCAAATATGCGATCATCAAAGATAGGTTTTGTATCTAGGATAGGTCATTTTTAAAATAAAGGTGGAGTAAAAATGGTTTATATTTCATCAAATATGAGTGATTTGAAAAAAATGTCGACAATGGGTTGACTATCTTGATATTTCTTTAGAAGTGGATGAATCTGATTATGTTTGGGAGAGGGCTCATGACATATCTCAATAGAGTAGTTATCGGACTTGGATTCACTTAGGTATTCAATAGATAATGGCCTTTGGAGAGGTAATTATTGGCTTTGTTGTGGCTCTAAAACTAGACTAGCTTTTGGACAAGTAATTAGGGAATTGTCAAATAAAGTTGTAGCTAGAGAGATATTTAAAGTAACCATGAGATGATTATAAAAGATTTGACCATCCTAATATACTTTAGAATATATGATGTGGTTATGTTAGGGTGGGTCTAAAAGTTTCCTCTTCAACATTGGTATTTCTTATTTTTGAAAAAGAGTTATGCAATTGGTCTATAGGAAAATTAGGTGGGAGTTTGGCTTCCTCTTCTATGACCCACAAAATGATGGCATTCTTATTTTTAGAAGTGTAGTATTTAAATAAGGTGTCATTAAAATTAGTTTTAAATGCCATGGATAAATATGGAATAAATCATGCCCCAAATCAATATGCAAGGGGATTGGTCTTGAATGAAATTGTCCCAAAGAGGGTGGTCTTGATCTTGGTAGAATTAGCCCAAAGAGGGTGGAATTAGCTTGATATGATTCAAATGAAATAAATTATGGATGAAATGACTTCATCATTCCCAAATGACAGGCAAGGGAAATTAAATGTAAAGATAATAAGTGGCTTGAATTGGTATGCCATTGATTTAGAATAATTATATTTGGTCAAAATAGACTTGATTTGGCATTATTCTAATTATTTGGATTTGAAGCTGACTTTGGTCAAAGTTGACCTAATTTGGAATTAGAATTAGCATTTGGTTTAAGACCAACCTAATAAAACTGGAAAGTGGTTTAAGATGAACGTAATTATAATTGGAATGGCTTGGCATGTGGTTCAAGATGAACTTGATGTAGCTTTGACTCAGTTTGGTACATAGTTCAAGACGAACTAAATTTGGATTTGATTGGATTAATATAGGAATGGGGTCAAAAGTGACCCAATGTGAATAATCAATTAAAAACTATATTTGTATCCAAATAGACCTGATTTGAATGGTTTTTAATTGGATAATATAATGGTACCATACAAACAATACAATGGTACAATTGGTCAACATAACACTAAGATGGGGTAAAGATAGCTCAAAAATTAGGTAAGGTAATGCCTCATCTCACAGGTGTGGTAGGGACCATGTTTTAGATTTTGGTTTGAAACTTGACATGTTGTTGGATTTTTTAATACAAATGAGTTTTTGACACAACAATCAAGCATCAACACATAAGTATCATTAATCTATTTTAAGAATTGACACAAGATTACATCATAATCACTGATCCTTCAATATACTCACCTTTTGATAGGTTTAAAATTTCAAGTATTCATTAAATAATTAAATGTAATTATGGTGGTGTTTTAATCCCACCCATCTCTTAAAGGTCTGTACATGTAAGACAATCTTTGAGCGCTGTTACTTTTACACACTTATATTAATGAATGTTCTATGATAAAAGAGGCTTCTACTCTAAAGTTTTCATTGGATTTATAGATGGTCCTTGAAGGGAAAAAATCCATCAATTGAATGTCATGGATTAATGGGATATTCAAATAATGGTCTTGTCCCTTATCTACCACTTCATCTATATAATTTCAATGAAGTGTGACTAAAAAAGTTTAAACTCAGAGGGACATTTCAGCTAAAGAACAACTGAGTGTAGCTTCAATTTATTAATGACGTTCATACAAAATTTGGGTAATGACATCCTAGTCATGACACCCTAAGGATTTGAAAAAATGTGATGAAATACACCCAATAAAGCTAAATAAAAAAGGAAAAATAACAACAATTATGAGTCACCCAAGTTCTTATGAACAAGGAGAGAGAATATACATAGTGGATTCTTCAGGATAAATAAGTTGGTGATTTTGCATTTTTTGAGACACCTTAAGAAAGGGGAGAGCATACACAAAAGTTATCACATGAAAAATTAAAGAAATAATAAGTAAATAAACTTTGTACAAAAATAAATAGCATTAAAGTAAACAAGTTTTAGAAGCTCCAAATTAATACTGTGTTTTTTAGACTAAAAAATAGAAGTGTTAGTTCTTTTTAGAAAACCAAATAGAAATGTGAAAGAAAAATATAGCTATTATAAATGCAAATTCAATTATTTTTATTCAAGGTTCTACAATAAAAGAATTAGTAGTTTGAAATGGGCAAAAGTTTAGTTTTTAAAGGTCTCAAGTTTTTACCATAGGGTGAATTTATTGTTTACCAGTGCAAATTCAATGTTTTACAAGGAATGATGTGATTTCACTATTTCAGAGGGATGTTTTCACCATTTCATAGGTCTGAGAGAAAATTCACTGACATGAGGGACATTTTTTTTGATCTGAGGGTCAAATCCACTAGTTTTTAGAATCTACACAAAAGACAACAAAAAGCAAAAAAAAAACACATAATAAGTGCATTTTCACTGATTATCAGTTATTTTTGCTATTAAAAAAAAAAAAAACATTTTTTTTTGTTATGGATGCATTCATATTTTAAATACCTTCATTTTTCCATAAATGAAAGGTCAAATGAACACTTGAGTCAAAAGTTATTGCTTTTGGAAGATAGGTCATGCAAGTAGAAAATTGAGAAATTTCATCATTACACAGGTTAATTTCACCAATTTTAGGGTTAAATTTACTAATTTGAGCATCAAATTCACTAATTATACAAAATCAAATTTGACGACCCACACATACATTTTTTCTAATTTATAGACTCAAAATCACTGATACACATCTCTTTCTTGAGAACATCTTTTTCAATGTTTAGTCACATCAAACAAAATTTAGCAATACAAATTGATAGAAGCACTTGATAAGAAGTAATCAAAATAATTTGTGGGGTGAGATAGTCCCACCAGGTGTGGTAAATTTAAGCACATGAATATAGAAGAGATTAGTTTCTTTTTTTAGTATTCAAGATTAAACAAATTCACAAAATATAGCTTATTAAATAAAGAAAAAATAGTAAACACAATCCAATAGTCTTATACATTTCTCATGGACTCTCCTTCAAATTCAGATCACATACATGCTTGTGCCCAGACATAGAGCTTGGAGTCTTTGTTAATGTAACACCATGGTCACATAGGTAACATCTCCCCTTGCACTTTAGAGTGATTGATCAAATAGAAGAAAATGAAAGAAATGGTTTGAAGGCTTGATGTTTGAAAGGCTATTAAAAATGGTAGGACTTTGCTATATGTTCAAGACTTGTAAATAATGGTAAATGACCCTTCCATTTATAGTCTCCTTGAATTGATTCTAACCATTGATGTGATTCAAGATGTGTGGTTGAGCATTGGTCAAATTTGGTAGGCAAAATTTAATTAGTATTTGGCATTAAATAGGCATGGGTTGCAAATTTAGATATTTGTTTGATATTTTGTAAATGCTTGGCAACTTTAAAAATGATGTCATGATGACATCATCATTCTTGATATTTGTTGTGATGTCGTGATGATGTTATAATTTCAGATATCTATTAAATATTTGTATTTTCATAATTTTAATATTTAGCCAATTCCATGGATTTTTCACTTAGGGAAAAGTTAGCCTTTCAATTTTATTTGGTTATCCAATTAATCCCAATTAACTTTTGTGTTCTTTTCAGAGTTGAATAATTGCCTTATTTAATTAACATAATTGCTTGTAAAGTAGCCATTTTACTAAGGATGAATTAGAAGAAGGTGATAATGGCATATGATGTATTACCCCAATCAAGGATGCACCTATGTGTTTTTGAATGATTACACCCAATATGTGGATGAAATTCAGATGTTTAGTGATTTTTAGGATTAGTTCATAATGTAGAAAGTCACTCTGATTTGCATAAAATTCATTTTGAATTTCATTTTAGACATAAAAGTGATGAAAATAGAGTGTCTACAAATATAACATAGGCTTAAGAACATCTAAATAAATAAAAATAAGGGTGATAAACATATCTATAGCAGAGCAATTAATTTGTAAACTCTGATTAAATAATGTTCTAAATTTATAATACTGAGATATGATAAAAATGAAAATTATAACTATTGATTGATATTATAATAAATCAAAAATATGAATGGTTTATTGGTTTACTATGTGCATACAGATCTGGGTTGAAACAAGATAAAAGTGGACTGAATTAAGATTATGAAATAGTCACCATATTTTGTAAATTTACACTTTATGGCCTTTGATGTTTGTGTCTTATCTGGATGGTTGCATTGACACTATGGTCTGACTTGAACAGATATATCCAATACAAAATATCAACTATATCTAGGTGATACCACCTAGAACCTTCTAGGTTTTCTATCATCTTTACTTTGGTGTATTTAGATCTCATGCATACATTATTGCTCTTTTTCAAATGATCAAACCCTAGATTTCTCACCTTTGGAGTGATTGGAAAAATGAGTTAGTGGGCACATGGTGTCAAGCTGCCCTAAGGAACCATCTATCAATGGGAAATACCTACATAATCAATATTTTTAAGAGGGCTTCAAACTTATGTAGTTCTCCCCTACATGTTGACTTATTTATGTATCAAAATGCAACATGTGATAAGCAAGTACATAGAGTGACCTAGCTTGTAACTTATAAAATATGGCTCATGTAATGCTCCTTCAGTACTTCAAACCTATAGATGAATTGTTCGTATGACTAATATTGAAATGGGAAAGAATAAGAAAGCTTTACTCACTTGAATGCTTTTGGAAAGTTGCCTTGTGAGTTGTTAGGTTTCTTCTAGGTGAGGAATGAATGGGGGTTGATCTTATATGTATGTATGTATGTACATATGTATATGTATATGTCTATATATGTATGTATATATGATACATACATACATACACACATATATACATATACATATACACACACACACACACACACACACACATACATACCTACATATATGTATGTATGTATATATATATATATATATATATGTATATGTATGTATGATAAATACATAAATACATATACATACATACATATATACATACATATAAAATCCATTTTAGAAATATCTCACATTAAATCACTTAGGCCAACCATAAGGATACACTAAAATTGTAAATTTTATGAGTTTAGGGCACTATACACTTAGTTTGGCACAAGACAGTAATGTCAACATCAGGTTGGGATGTAAGTGTCTAGGAAGCTAGAAAATAGGTACATGTCCAAAACATGTAAAGGATTATAATAATCAAGTTTATAGTATTTTGAGTAGTATATAAGGCCTGATCATAATACAAACACATGATTGTACTAAGAGATAAGCAATAGGCACAAGATATAGCCGATGCAAGCCTTTCGATAACATGAAAATATTAGAGCTAAAGGGTGTAACTATGAGAAGTACTTGCAAAGTATAAAATACTAATGTGTTATATGATTCAAATTTAGTGTTTACATTCCCCCCCCACCACCCCCACAGTCTAGTAATGAAATTTCTAGTTTAAAATAAAATGAATGCATACCTAGGTGTGTATAACACACAATATATTGGCATGAGTTCCACTTGAGTACTTTGATAGTGACCAACATGAAACCAAGAGTATGTTATAATATATAATTAGTACATATAATCTACAAATTAAAGCATTTGAAATATTTGAAAATAAAGAAAGCAAGGTTAGGAGTGCACCCATGTATTGATGCAACCATCTTGCCATTTGGAAATTTGATTTGAAGAGATAATTTATTGTGAAGCTTTGGGGATGAGACTAGGATAATAATAAAAAATTACAAGTGTAAATATATATAAATATTAGAGGGAAAATTTCCCTCAACATTGGATAAAATATGAGTTGCCACCTGACAATTGAGATTAGTTCAACCATGCAACCCAATCATACTTATAACCCAATGAGCGTGAATGATCCAAGTCAACTCGCTCTATAAATTTGGTGTGGTTGAATGATTTGATCACTCCATCCTATAAACTTGATAAGATTGAGTGAGGTAATCACCTCAACCTTACCAAAAGTGAACCAACTAATACAATATATTGGCTCAATAATAGTCCATAAAATTCAATCCTGGTATAAGCTAAAGTTCATAGAAGTATTTGAAATTTGAAAGCTGATTTGATTTTACAAATTTAAGGTGTTATTTTGTATGTCCTATGCACCTCATATATGTATCAAGCTGAAAAATATGTATAATAATGTTACCAATGTATATAATGTTGCCATAAGTGTGTATTTGAATCATACAACAATGCAATTTGTCCAATTCAAAATCTTTACAAGTGTGGAAGACATGTTTCCATGACATGCCCCCACTATAATATGATAATGATGAATACTGAATAAGTGTGGAAGTCATGCTCTTTTTTGCATACCCTCACTGAAATATGAAATTATGAATGTTTTAAAGTCATGCCTCTATGACATGCCCCCACTGATATGCTCCCTTTTAAGGTGAGGGAAAGTAGAAACTGGTAGTCACCCTACCTCAAAATGATAAAATAACTATATAATCTTTGAATGTATCATATAACATATAGGATTAACATGTCTAGGTAGATGTAGAATGGGGTACATAATATTTGATCACATGAAATCATAAGTGCATGATGTGATTCATGGCTATGCCTAGATGGTAATAGTACAAACTCAACAAGCAATCAGGGACAAACATAAGAGCACTTAAAAGCAAATAAAAAGATATTGGTCTAAGGAGACCTCAAACAAGGGGCATGTTTAAATGCTACACAATCAAAGGGTTAGTCAAATGTCTACAAATCATAAAAATACATGTTCAAATATCTACATATAAAAACTATGACATATGAAAATGTCATAATAGGGAAACATAATCACAAAAACCACAATCAATGGAACATATTTAAATTCTCTAAAAAGTAATACAATACAAGATAAGATAAGACACTTAATGAAATACACAAATGGAAATCATGGAACATAAACAACTAACATCAACATATCATACTAGTCTTTGGATATATGTGTTAGTAAAAAACATTAAGTACATAGCATATCAAGTACACTACAAAATATATAAGAATGAATAAAGGCATGTGTAAGTATATAAGCTCAAACATGATAATAAAAAATGATCATATAATGATATAACCTAGATGTATCATGATCAAATAAGTAGATGCCCTCAATGTCCAAATGGCATGAGTAGAGGGAAGGCCCAACATCTAAAAGTTCATAGATTATGTACCTAGGTATGCCTATATTACACTCACAATATATGTGAAACACACACACACACACACACACACACACACACACACACACACACACACACACACACACACACACACACACACACACACACACACACACATGATATATTATCTACCAACATGGTACTAGTAACACATATGCCAAAGAGCTAAAATAATGTAAAAGCTGAAAAATATTTTCAAATTTTTGAGTTTTAAATTTATTTATTTATTTTTTGAATATTTGATATGTTTAATCTTACGTTGGATCATTTGCA
This sequence comes from Torreya grandis, assembly GCA_037957365.1. Lineage (NCBI taxonomy): Eukaryota > Viridiplantae > Streptophyta > Pinopsida > Cupressales > Taxaceae > Torreya > Torreya grandis. The sequence goes on from JARHVA010000076.1 coordinate 4,056,491, forward strand.
TTGTTTGGATCATGATTAGATAAGTGAAAATGGTGCATGGCCTATTCTTCCTCACGATTTACTTGTGAAATATAAGGGAAATTTCCATCATGTGGAATATGGATCAATTTTTCCTCATGAGAAAATGAGATACTTTGATTATTTTGGTCAATTTTTGATTCCATTTTATATAACCAAAGCGTTTATACTGTGAAAGCGTATTGAAATTTTTGTGGCATAACCTAAATCATTGCCTAAATCATTTTAAGTCCACAAGCAATCAATATTATTATGTTTCCCAAAGAATCTTTTCAATTTGCTTTATGTTGTAAGTCTTTTAGGTCAAATTCAAGTTATTGCAACCGTCTTACATTGAAAATGGTTTTTTCTTGTGTAGGATCAATATGGTTATGCCAAAAATAAACACCACCCATGAATAATGTAATTTTTAGATTTGGTTGGCATAGATGCTATTTAGATTTTTTTAATTGAAGTTTTTATTGTGGATGTGCATTATATGGTATTTACACTTCTACATTTTGATAAGAATGATATTTTAATGGATATGTAAACATCTTTTGGTTTAGATAGGCACCAGGTTGTGACACTGAATATATGGGAGGATCATCGAATTTAAGCTATTGGTTATCAACAAGGTCTTGAATTTTATGATTTAAGGTATAACATTGGCTAGTATCATGCCTGAAGCCTTGGTGATAGTCATACTATGCAATAATATCATATCTTTTGGGTAGAGGTTGACTCATATGAGCCTCTATAGGATGAAGGAGAGATATGAGGTGACACTCCACAATTTTTAGAAGTAACGAAGTTAGAGACTTAGGTAAGTGTGTAAATTGTCTCCTTGGTGCATTAGATAAGACAAATTGATTATGTTTTTGTAATGGTGTATGAGCTGATGTGGTGGGTTCCATTGTAATTTTTGCATCTATGTTTGAATGAACATGTATGTGAATAAGTTTAGTAAAATTGCTTCAATTATTATGTGGGTATGGTAAACCCTTTATTTTAGTAGAAACATTATGCTTGGTCCATTTGATATAATTTAACACAAATGCCGCATATGGTGGCTTTACATTGATTGGAAAGATTTTTGTATGTAATGTTTACACATTAATACCATTATATGGTGGTGACTTGTGTAACAAATCTAAGAGTGAAATTTTATCCATAACACCCTTATATGTTGTTACGATTTGTTGTGTATGCTCATTTTGGTTTCTTGATCGGGAAGTAGAAGTTGCATTGATAAAGGTGAGTCTTGATCAAGGATATCCTTTAAGGGCAAGTCATTACAATAAAAAATAATAACATTTGCATTATGGATTATATCTTGCATAATATCTACAAAAGTACTCAATGTTATATCTCTTGGCACCTGAATATCATATATGTTTCATATAGGATATATTTATATATAGTAGATTGATTTAGAAGTTCAAGGATTGAGATCATAACATGTGTGCTGCTCAATTGCTCAATAAAGTCATCTCCCATAAATTTAGGTTTAGGAGGCACTTGAAATATTTTATTAAAAAAAGAATTAGAAAGAGAGGTTAAATGTTGCCTTTATTTTAAAACCCTCTCATTATGTTGATGAATTTACCTATTTCATTGAATGATAGGTTTGATTAAGCAATTATAATAATAAACCTTAACGATAATCATGAAGTAGAACTCAAAATGAGTTATAGATGCATATATATTACACATATTTATAAAAAATTAAAATCTAATTCTTTACTTATGAACCTTCCTAAATAAAAAATAAAAAATGAGAAATAAAAAATAGAGAAACATAAAACCCTAGGTCAAAATCTAGGGTTTTGGCGACCAAAGGTTGGATTTGCCAAATGTTTAACCCTAAATTGAGATAAGTATATATAACATAGGGTTAAATTATATGTAATTTAATAAGTATAAGGGTGATAAACAAATATATAACATGCTAATTAATTTTTAAACTCAGATAAATAATGTTACGAATTCATAATATTAAGATATGTTAAAAATGGAAAGTATAACTATTGATTGATATTGCAATAAATTATAAATATGAGTAATTATATGGTTTAATATGTGAATGTGGATCTTGGTTGAAATAGGCTAGAAATATACTGAATCATTATCCTATAATAGTCATCATATTGCATTATGTGGCCTTGGATGCTTGCGTTAGATCTAGATGATTGTGCTGACGCTATTGTTTGACTTGGACATAATTATCAAGTATAAAATATCATTTGTATCTAGGTGTGACCACCTAAAACCTTAGAGGTTTTATATCACCTTTACTCTGGTGTGTTCAGATCTCATGCATAGATTATCACTCTTTGTCAAATGATCAGACCCTAACTTTCTCATCCTTGGAGTGACTATGGGAAAAATGGGTTATTAGGCACATGGTGTTGAGTTGACCCAATGAACCCTATGTCAATGGGAACTACCTACATAGAAAATACTATGAAGAGGGCCTTAGACTTATATGGTTCTCCCCTACATGTTAGCTTATGTGTGTATTGAGATGTAATGCATTATAAAAAAAGTGCATAAAGTGACCTAGCTTATAATTTGGTAAATACGGCTCATGAAATACTCCTTTAGTACTTGAAACATGAAGATGGGATATCCCTATGACTAATATTGAAATAAAAAATAATAGGGAATATTTTCTCACTTGAATGCTTGACTAAGTTCTTTTGGTAAGTTGCCTTGTGAGTTGTTAGGTCTGTGCTACATGAGAAATGAATATGGGCTGATCTTGTATATACATCAAATCTCTTATAAATATCTCACATTAAATAACTTAGGCTGACCATAAGGATACATTATAATTATAAATTTTATGCCTTTATGGTAATGGACACTTAGTTTGGAACATGACACTAGTGTCAACGTAAGCGTCTATCTGGGACATAAGTGTCTAGGAATATAGAAAATAGGTACAGGTCCAAAACTTGCAAAGGATGATAATAAATAGGTTTATAGAATTTTGAGTAGTATAAAAACCCTAGTCATTATAATAACCTATGGTTGGACTAATAGATAATCAATATGCACAAGATATAGTGGATATAAGCCTTTTAGTATCAAGAAGCTATTAGAACTGAAGGGTACAATCATAAGAAGTACTTGCCAAGTATACAAGATTTAAGTGCTATATAATTTATATTTAGTGTCTACACCTCATTTGAAATGGGTTAGTAACAACCATAAGGGGTGTAAACCATTTTTAATGTAAAGGGAACACACCCTTTGAAGTGCCAAATGGCGTATATCCTTTGAATTATAAAGGGTATACACCATTTGGTACTTTAAAAGGGTGTGCACCTTTTAAAAAAAAAGGGTCTACACCCTTTATTAGACCAAAAAACACTACAAATAAAATTATGACATGATTTTCACACTTCATTTATTTTACTCATGATTAATAGGAAATGAGAAAATGAAATCAGAGGGCATACCTACTTTATCTCAAAAATTATTCTCTAAGCATCTACACTAAGCATCCATAATTGCATCACAGTCTCAGGTATGTTATTTTTTCCTTATGATGCTTAGGGTTTGTAATGATTTTTTAGTCATGAATTTTTTACAATAATCAGTAGACAAGGGGATATTCAAATTCAAATTCTTTTTAGAAAGCCTTCAATTACCTAATATAAATGTTTATTTTAATAAATTTATACTCTTAATTTGATGGACCCATTACCTGAAGAAAACCTCTAACAAAATATGATGAAAACCCCCAAAATTTTAACTTCATAGAAGAAGTAAAATTATATCAATAGTATAATTCAAAGTAGATATAGTTAGAATTTATCATTCATAGTTTATGCTACTCTTTAAAAAATAATGCACCCAATTTACTTGATTTTACATCGGAAGTTGTTTAAAATAGAGTGGTAAATACCACTTCTGAACTCGATGTAATGCTACATTAAATAGAGGTATTTAAACATTATTATTTTGATATATTGTCATATGAGGATCTTAAAAATAAAAATGTATAAAAAAAGAAATATGTGCTTTGTTTCATATGCATGGAACCAATGGACCACCAATGATGAGTCATAAACACATTATCATTGATTGGTGTATTCATATAGAGTTTAAAAAAACTTTTGGGATAGGTGGTAAATGGTGTTTGATGAGCCTTCCTATAATAAAAATGATGTTTCATTGTATTTATTAAGAAAATTTTATTATAAGTTTGTTCTTCAAGAAATCTCAAATTATTTTGATGTGATGCATATATTGAGGACTACATAGGTTACATGTGGTGTAACATCTAGTAATATCCCACTTACTATTGATGTTTCACATAATCGTACATCTAACATGCATCCTACATTTCCTATACATCATTTCACATCATGCAGAAGGAAGTGTAATACCCACATGTTTAGGTTAGACATATAGAGGTTAAATTTGTAAATCATATAGGTACACCTACAAAGACTATGTACACATCTGTACATGACACTAGTGTGTAATAATATATGCCATCTGTAGTTGCTTCAGAACCTTAGGTCGACACATAACTAGACATGCAAGATTTATCTACTTCATTGTATGCATTCACACAAGTATTTAATTACATTTTTTAATGTATCTAAAGGAATTTTAAGTTTATCTCAACATATTTACTCAATGAATTCATATTTAACTTCTTTCATTTGTTGCTTGTAACTTCTTTCATTTTGATCATGTTGTTTAGGATGTCATTGGAACTATAGTATGCTACACATATTATGAAATTAAATTGTCAAGTTGCTATATTTTTAAAATATTTTGTATACACCATATTTTCAAATTGTGAAAGTAAATTATCAAGTTACTATATTATTTTAATATTTTATATCCACCATAGTTTTAGTGTGTTTGATTGCTTGGCCACCCCATCTCCTCTTTCAAGAGATAGAGACATAGGGTAGAGAGGGAGAAAAAGAGAGAATATTGCATTCTCTCTCTCTCTCTCTCTCTCTCACACACACACACACACACACACACACACACACACACACACACACACACACACTCCCTCCCATTATTATAAATATTTGTCCCTCTCTCACACTATTTTTTTTTGTTAAGTAGCAAATTTTGACTAAAGCGTGGATTGGTTTGGGACACAATTGGGGGTCTAGATCTCCATGTGATTTATTAACCACATTAATACCACATATATACCAAATATTACTAGATTTATACCAACTATTGCCAACAATGGCCACCATTGGCCTCGAGAATGACCAACAACCATTAGTGGCCCCAAGAATATACCCAATAGCCATGATTGACCTCATATGCCATTATAAGATTTTAACCTAGGTGGGGCTTAAAATAACCAAGCCACATAACCAACTCATCGACATCTCATTGGCTCTCTCACTTTCTTTATGTAGAATTAATAAAATTAATTTATATTAAACATGTCATCTAAGTTTTATCTTTCATTTTTTATTTGTATAGATGATGGCATATGTTATTAGTACATCATCTAGACTACATTAATTTGATGATAATACTACATTTAATATTATAGTTTTATGTTATTATTTATCTCTCTTTATATAGAAGGAATAATTTGAATTTATCTTAAAGTAGATTTAATTTTAATTGATTTATAATTGACCCCTTTCATTTTTTGTTTATATAGATGATGAGAGATGCTATGGGTACCCTACTTAGATTGTAACAACCTGGGACTGACACTATAATTGTGTACCAAGTTATAGTATCCCCCAGTACCACTTTATTTAGAGACAAATATTGGAGAGAACACAATAAAATTATATTTTTTAACTTCAAATAATGATACTCTAAATCATATTTATATTTTTATGCACATATTTAACCCTATATACATGTTCCATGGGATTTAACATCACTAATATATTCGAGGTCATGCAGCCCAAGGTATCCATTTAGGTGGCATGATGTGATTCCATAATCACCTTATTCCAAATTTTTTTTCTTAGAAGCTCTATAATTTTCTATACATTATTATAATGTAATATTTTTTATTTTTTATGTTGTGCAATTGTAACCATTTTTTGACATTGTGTCATAGACATTTGATCCTTCATAAGATAAGAGGGGAGTCTCTCCCCATAATGAGATATCAAACACCCCTATTTATACATATATGGTGATGAGGCATAATTTATTTGGAGGCATTGAACAATAAGAGAGTTGGTTGTAGTGCTAAGGGTAGTTGTAGGAGCAATTTATTTTGTATGTCGATATGGCCCATTTTGTATGCTTTTATGACCCATTTTTTATTCCTATATGGCTCATTTTCTATGCCTATATAATATAAATTGTATGATAATATGGACTATTTATATGCCATTAGGGCATAATTTGGATATACATACGTACTCTCTAATATATTTATATGAATCATACAATGTTATAATTTGTGTATACAAATTTACTTTTTATGTCTATATTATTTTGTTGTTGTTGTTGTATATTATCCTTATTAGAATTATTTTTAAATGGTTAAGTTTTCATAGTATGGTTGTGATAATGAATGGATAACTAATGGTTAAATTTCATGATTATTGTAATGAAACTATGTCTATAAAAAGAGTATAATTATGGCATACTTGGATCAACTTGAGAAGCTATTTGTGACTATTTTTTTCACATGTATCTTGAAAACCAAATAACTATCCAAAATCTATAGTGAAAATTTGTACACAATTTAAAACCATATGGATGAATGATAAGATCTTGAATTTGCATGTAGAAGTCATCTAAGTACCCCAAAAAGGATTTTATTTCACTCATGATGAAGAATAAATGGAGGCATGTTTCCTCTCATAGCAAAAATTTAGTTTAGGGAGCAAAAGTTGGTCAATTTAACATGTAATTTTTGAACCACATGCCCAATTGATGAAGTGGATTTGTAGTCACATCTATATGGGAATTAAAATTCCATATTTACCTTTTTACACATTATGTCAGCTCTTAGAATTGAAACTTATAGGTAGTTGGACACATCCCTAAAGAGAAACTTATCTTTCTTAAAGGGAAAAATGATACAAACTTTGTGCAACTGTTGCACGTAAAATGTGATGTGTAGACAAAAATGTAAGATATTATAATTAAATGTATGAGTCCTTTAATCATACCCTGAAGTATTCTATTTCATTAGAGATAAGGAATAAATGATGACATATTTTCTCTCACAATGAAAACATGATTTATGGAGTAAAAGTTGGTCAGTATAACATGTAAGTTTTGAACTATGTGCCAAATAAATGATTCAGATTCATGGTCACATATGTATGATCATATAAACATAATAATGGCATTTTCCCACCCATCTTTAGCTCCTAAAATAAAAACTTTCAAGTGATTGAATGCATCCCTGAAGAGAAATTTGTTAGTCTTAAGAGTAAAAATGTTATGAAATTTACATAGCCATTGCAGTGACCCTATGAGGGGTAAATATGAATTTTAAGCTCTTAATATTTTAAGGTAAGAATTATAAGCACACCCTATAGGATTATCTTCCACTCATGAAGAGGAATAAATGGCGACATGTTTTCTCTTCTAGTTAAAACTTACTTTAGGGATCAAAAGTTGGTCAATATAATGTGTAAATTTTAAACCATGCACCTAATCAAGGAATTGGACTTGTGTTCACATATATATGGGCATATAAATGTATAAAGTGTAATTTTTCCACCCTCTATTATCCCTAAAACTTGAAATTTGTAGGTAATTGGATGCATATTTGAAAATAAACTTGTCATTCTTAAGGGGTAAATCGTACAAACTTTGTGCAAGCATTACAATGAAACTATGAGTAGAGACAAATCATAGTTCATAAAGTTTCACATGAGAGTAATTAATGAAAACTTAGATTATTATCTTCCATACATGATGAAGAATAAATGGTAGTGTATTTTCTCTTGCAGTAATGACTTACTTTAGGGAGCAAAAATTGGTCAGTATAATGCATAAATTTTGAACCACATGCCAAATCAACAAACTAGATTCATGGTAATGTCTAAATGGGAATATAAACACAAGAATTAAATTATTCCACCCTCCATTTCCCTTCATACTTAAAACTTGTAAGTGGTTAGATGCATTGCTAAAGAGAAAATTATCATTCTGAAGGGGAAAATGGTACAAAATTTGTACAATCATTACCATGAAATCATAAGGGGTAAAGATAAATTGTAAGCTCATATGATTCCATAGGGGAGTCCTATAATCACATATTTAAGTATTATTTTCCATTTGTGTTGAGTAATAAATGGTGCCATGTTTTCTCTTAAAGTAAAAACTTACTTTAGGCAACAAAAGTTGGTTAGTATAACACACAAATTTTAAACTGCATGCACAATCAATGAAATTAATTCATAAGCATATATATATTTATATATATATATACCTATATATATATATGTTTATAAATTAAATAATTGCCTTATTATTCCTTTTTTCTTCACCTAAAATTGAAACATGCAGGTGATTGGATTCATACCTGAATAGAAACCTTTGTTCTTAAGGGAAAAAATGGTACAAACTTTGTATAGCCATTACAATAAAATTATGAGGGGTAGAGATGAACTGTAAGCTCCTAAAATTTCATGTGGTAGTCCCATAAGCATAATCTAGAGACTTATCTTCCACTTATGATCAAAAATAAATGGTGACATGTTTTCTCTCATAGTGAAAATTTGCTTTAAGGAACAAAATGTTATCAATATAATGCACAAATTTTTAACTAAATCCAATCAACAAACCATATTAAATATCACACATAGATGAGTGTATAAATGTAATAATGACCTTCATCCACCCTCCATCATCCACCAAACTTGAAACTTACAAGTGGTTGAATGTATCCCTTAAGAGAATCTTCTCTTTCTTAAGGGAAAAAATGGTATGGACTTTATGCATTGGTTGCATGAAAAATGTGAAAGTTAGAGATAAATAGTAATAATCTACACTTACATTATGGGATCATATAAGCATAAAAAAAGGATTATACTACAATTATGATTAAGAAGAAATGGTGGCATATTTTTTGTCATAGTTACAACTTACTTTAGGGAGCAAAAGTTGGTCATTATAATGCATAATTTTTTTTAACAACATGTCCAATTGATGAACCATATTCATGATCACATATAAATATAACTATAAACAAATGAATAAAATTCATATAAACTTTATCATCCCCTACCCTTGAAACTTGTAGCTAAATAAATGCATCCCTTTAGAGAATCTTTGCTTAAGAGGAAAAATGGTATGAAATTTGTGTAACCATTGCACATAAATTGTGAGGGATAGAGATGAACCATAAGATCATAAAATTGCATGGATAATTCCTTAGACATCCATTTGATGATTATATTCCCAAAGTTATGAGGAATAATCAGTGACATGTTTTTTCTCACAATGAAAACTTGCTTTTATTTTGTTGTGGAGCCTATTTTTAAATCACAGTGTATTTTAAATACTGTACATTTAAAATGTACTGTACAATCTATATGTATTCTCAATAAAATTTTTTTTAGACCCATTTTTAATGGGAAACCATTATGGGTTGATTCTACCCATGGTTTTTGTACCCATTGTTTTGTAATACTGCTTTGTTGATGTATTATGTATAGGTAGATATTTCATAGGTAATACATCATGAGAATAAGGGTTTGAGAAGGAAGAATAGAGTGTGTGAATTTAGGTACAAATTTAAGAGGATTTGTTGAGTGTAGCTCCAAATAATATTTATGCATTGTCATTGTGAAAAGATTGATCTGAGAGTGGTTTGTACTCTCGTGGCTTGTAATAAAATCTGAGTAAGTGTTTCTTGGTGGATGTAGCCCACATTGGGTGAACCAGATTAAATCTATTCTTCTTATTTTGCATATTTATTTTTTTATTTTTGCATCTTTGTTTATATCTATTATTATTGTGATTCTATGAAATTGTTCTGCATCAATTTCTATATTTATTCCTAACAACTGGTATCAAAGCTTCAGGTTGTATTTGCTAAAGTGTTGAATCACAGGAAGGGTTATTAGTTCAAGTGGGAGCTATGGATGATGATCATAGATCAAAATTTAAAAAGTTCAATGGATATAACTTTGGTCTATGGAATATGTAGATAGAGGATTACCTCTATCAAAAGGACTTCCATGATCCACTAAGAGGAAAAGTAAATCAACCAATGAGTATGACAGATGAGCCTTGGGAGTTGTTTGACATGAAAGCACTTGGAGCCATTCAGTTATGCCTTACATATTAGGTCACATTTAATATATAATAGGATAAGACCATATAAGGTCTCATGAATGCATTAGGGAATTTATATGAGAAACCCTCTCCTTATAATAAAATATTTTTAGTGAAAAAGTTATTTAATATGAAGATGTCTAAAAATGGTTCAGTTGCTGATCATCAAAATGAATTCAATATGATTGTGAGTATGTTGAATTATATAAAAATAGATTCTAATGATGAAGTTAGGGATTTATTTATTTTGTGTTCCTTACTAGATAGTTGGAATAGCCTAGTAATGGCTATGAGTAATTCAGTGTCTAATAATGCCACATTGAAGTTTGAGGATGTCGTAAGAGTAATATTTAGCAAGGAAATGTGATGTAAAAGCTTTGGGGAGACTTCTAATTTAGCTGAAGCTTTGGCGATGTAGAGTAGTGGGAGACAAAAGTTTAGAGGAATAAGAAAGCATGAAAAATCAAATGGTCCTGAAAGGTCAAAATCAAGGGCAAGGATGGTATGCTATAACTATGGAAAGACTAGGTATGCGAAGAAGGATTGTTGGTCTCTTTAAAATAAGAAAAAAATCAAGAAGATACCAAGGATGTGAATGTGGAAATAGGTAATGTTTTCCAGGATGCATTAATTCTCTCCATTGATAATATTGTTGAATCTTGGGTTTTAGATTTAGGGGCTTCTTTTCATGCTACACCAATAGGCATTATTTTATTGATTATGTTCAAGGAAATTTTGGACATGTTTACGTTTGTGATGACGAGCCTTGAAACATATTAGGAAAATGAAGTGTTCAGATCAAGATGCAAAATGGGAACACTTGGATACTTAAGGATGTCAGGCATGTGCCTAAGTTGAGATGGAATTTGGTATCCATAAGACAGCTAGGAGTGAAGGTTGTATGGTGAAATTTATAGTAGATTATTGGAAGGTGACCAAGGGTGCTCTTATGGTAACAAGAGGTAAGAAGGTTGGTACCCAAAATTTATTAAGTAGTTTTGATTATTTTAATTTAGTTGCTTTAGATGTAGATACAACTTTATAGCACAACAAGCTCAGTCATATGAGCCAAAAGGGTATGCAAATTTTAAAGGATCAATTCCCCAAATTAAAAGGGTGTGATTTAAATTTTTGTGAAGATTCTTTTTATAGAAAATATAAAAGGGTAAAGTTTCTCAAGGTTAGACCTATAAAGAAGGAGAATAAGTTAGATCTGGTTCATTTAAATGTATAGGAGTTGGCTCATGTATCTTTTATTGGTGGGTCATCTTATTTTGTCACTTTTATTGATGATGTAACTAGGAAAGTTTGGTTATATGGCATTAGGAGAAAATTTTATGTGTTTGATACATTTAAAAGATGGAAAGCCTTGGTTGAGAATGAAATAGGTCTCAAGCTAAAATGTCTTAGGTCAGATAATGGTGGGGAATATTACAACAATGCATTTTTTGATTACTATTCAAGGAATGAAATTCATAGACAAAGGATGGTTCCAATAACTCCATAATAGAATGGAGTGTTATAAAGGATGAACATGACTATCATGGAGCGTGCTAGGAGCATGAGGCTGCATGTAGGACTACCTCTTTAGTTTTAGGTAGAAGCAGTAAACATGACTATATATCTGATAAATAGAGGTCCTTCATCTAATTTAGATGGAGGCATACCTGAGGAAGCTTGGTTTGGTAATAAGGTTGATTATTCATTTCTTAGAATATTTGGTTGTGAATCCTTCATTCATATTGACAAGGATGATAGGACCAAGTTAGAGGCTAAGTTTGAAAAATGCACATTTATTAGTTATGATTAGGATGACTTTGGTTTCTGGATTTGAAGTCTTAAGGACAAGAAAATATTTAGGTCTAGGGTTGTTTTCTTTAATGAAAAATTCATATATAAACAATAGTTTTAGGATAAAAAGAGGACATTATAGATTATGAAGTATCCAAGCAACTAGTTTAGGGACCTACTCCATAAGAACCCTAAACTCCTATGGTGAAAAGGTCTTCTAGGGTAAGAAGGGAACCTAAACATTTTTATATATCTCTTAATTATTTATTACTCACTGACAATGGAGATCCAGAGTGATTTGAAGAAGTAATGCAGGTAGATGTCAAGAAGAAGTGGGAGTAAGTTATGTATGAGGAACATCAATTTCTCATGGAAAATCAGACTTGGGATTTGGTAAAATGACTTGAAGGTAAGAGAGTATTTAAGAACAAGTGGGTGTATAAAGTTAAAGAAGATGATGGAGGTAAGAGAAGGTACAAGGCCCATTTGGTGGTAAAGGGGTTTTCACAGAAGAAGGGAATTGATTTTGATGAGATTTTTTTCCTAGTGTTAAAGATGAGTTCTATTAGGACTATTCTTGGGATAGTGGAAGTAAAAGACTCACACTTAAAGTAGCTGGATGTGAAGATTGTGAGGTGTTTTGGAAGAGAACTTGTATATGGATTAGCCACAGGGATATGAGGTCACAAGAAAGAAGAACATGATATGCAAATAGAATAAGAACTTGTATGGCTTGAAACAAGCTCCATGATAATGGTACAAGAAATTTGATAGTTTTATGATGGATCAAGGATAATCCAAGTGTCATTCAGACCATTGATTATATATCAAAAATTTTGATGATGGTGATTACATTATCCTTTGTCTATATGTGGGTGACATGTTGGTTGTAGGTAAGAACATGTAGGAAATAAAGGTACTTAAGGAACAACTTAATAATTCCTTTACTATGAAGGATTTGGGAGTAGCAAAATAAATCCTTGGTATGAGAATAAATCAGGATAGGAAGGAATGAAAGCTGAATTTATCTCAGGAAAAGTACATCAAAAAGGTCTTAGAGAGGTTTAGTATACAAGATGCTAAATTGGTTAGACTCCTTTGGTAGGTCATTTCAAGTTATCAAAAGAGCAGTGTCCCAAAATAGAAGAGGAGAGAATATAGATGTCACATGTACCTTACTCATTAACTATTTGTAGCTTGATGCATGCCATGGTATACACTAGGCTAGATATTTCCCATGCAATGGGAGTAGTAAGCAGGTGCACGAGTGATCCAAATAGGGAACCCTAGAAGGTAGTGAAGTGGATCCTTTGGTATTTAAGAGGGGCCATGGGGATAGTTTTAAGCTATGGTGGATTGGACACCACTTTGCATGGTTATATAGATTTAGACATGGATGGAAATTTATATAATAAGAGGAGTACAACAAGATATGTATTTACTGTAGGTGACATAATGGTGAGCTGGATTTCATGACTATAAAAACTTGTGTCTTTGTTAACCATAGAGGTTGAGTATGTTGCTACCACAGAGGTAAGTAAAGAAATGATCTAGGTTACAAAAATTTCTTGAAGATTTGGGGCATAAGAAGGATGAAGGGAAGCTATATAGTGATAGTGAAAGTGCTATACATCTAGCAAAGAACTTCACTTTCCACTCTAGGATGAAGCATATACAGTTGAGGTACCATTTCATTAGGATAGCTTTGGAGGAAGAGAAGTTGAATCTAGAGAAGATTCATACTAGTCAGAATCCTATAGACATCATGACTAAGGTGGTCACAAGGGAGAAACTGAAGCTATGTTTAGTTTTGGTTGGCCTTCACAGATGATAATGAAGGGTTGAAAAGCTTGCTCAGAGGAAATTAGTCTCCAAGTGGGAGATTTTTATGTTATGGATCCTTTTTATACATTATATTCTATTTAAAATACTATAAATTTAAAATGTACTGTATACTCTATATTTATTCTCACCAAAAAATCATCCCCTATGCTTGAAACTTGTAGGTAACCACATACATCCCTTCAAAGAATCTTTGTGTTCTTAAGAGGAAAAATGGTACAAAATTTGTGTAACCATTGCACATCAATTATGAGGGATAGAGATGAACCATAAGATCATAAAGTTTCATGGATAAGTCCTTTGACATCCATTTGAGGATTATATTCCCATAATTATAAGGAATAATCAGTGACATGTTTTTCTCACAATGAAAACTTGATTTTGTTGTGTTGTGGAGCCTATTTATAAATTACAGTGTATTTCAAATACTGTCCATTTAAAATGTACTATACACTATATATGTATTCTCATTGGAAAATTTTTTGGACCCCTTTTTAATGGGAAACCATTTTGGGTTGATTCTGCCCATGGTTTTGGTACCCATTATTTTATAGTACCACTTTGTTGATGTATTATGTATAGATAGATATTTCATAAGTAATACATCATGAGAACAAGGGTTTGAGATGGAAGAATAGAGTGTGTGAATTTAGGTGTGAATTCAAGAGGATTTTTTGACCATAGTTCCAAACAATATTTATGCATTGCAATTGTAAGAAAGTTGATCTGGGAGTGGTTTGTACTCTCATGGCTTGTAATAAAATTTGAGAAAGTATTTCTTAGTGGATGTAGTCCACATTAGGTGAACCACATTAAATATGGTATTCTTATTTTGTATGTTTATTTATATTCTTTATGCATCTATATATATATCTATTATTATTGCAGTTCTATGAAATTATTTTGCATCAATTTCTGTATTTATTCCTAATAGCTTTAGGAAGTAAAAGTTGTTCAATATAATGCGTAACTTTTAAACCACAAGCCCAATAATGAAATATACTTACAGTCATGTTTAGATGGGTGTATAAAAAAATAATGAACTTCATATACACTTTATTGTCCCCTACACTTAAAACTTATAGGTGGTCATGCACATCCCTTAAGAGAATCATCTCGTTGTCAAGGGGGAAAATAGTACGAAACTTGCATAACTCTTGGATGCAAATTGTGAGGGATAAGATCCTAAAATTTAGTAATGGAGTAATATAAACATCCCTAATATAATTATATTACACTTTATATGAGGAAGAAATAGAAGCACATTTTCTCTCGTATCCAAAATTTTCTTTAGGGAGCAAAAGTTGGATAATATTACATGCAACGTTTGAACCACATGCCTAATCGATAAAATATCTTCATGGTCACATATAAATGGGTGTACACATGTAAGAATTATATTTTAATACCATATTTCACTCCCCAAACTCAAAAATTGTAGGCATCTAGATGCATCCCTTAAGATAATCTTCTCATTCTTAAGGGAAAAAGGTACAAACTTTGCGTAGTCATTGCATGCTAATTATGAAGGGTGGAGATGAAATATAAGCTCATAAAATTATATGGAGTCATATAATCATATTATATATAATTATTTTACACTAATGAAAAGGAATAAATGGAAACACATTTTATCTTGCATCTAAAACTTACTTTAGGGAGTAAATGTTGGTTAATATAATGCATAATTTTTTAATAACATGCCTAGTCGGTGAATCATATTTTCTGGTCACATACAAATAGGAATATAAATGAAAGAATAATATTCATAAAATCTCCATTGAGACTCACACTCAAAATTTACATATGATTAGATTCACCCCTTAAGATAATGTTATCGTCTTAAGTGGACAAATACTACAAACTTTATGCAGCTATTATACACACAAATTGTGAGGAGTATAAACAAATCTTAAGCTCATAAAATTGCATAGGAGATTCATCTAATCATCCAAAAAAATATTATATTCCACTCATGATGAGGAATAAAATATGAAATTTTTTCTCTCATAGAGAAAATTTACTTTAGGGAGTAAAAATTGGCCAGTACAACATGAAACTTTTAAACTATGTGTCCAATCAATGGACCATATTCATAGTCACATCCAAATGGGAGTAAAAATTAAAGAATTAAATTATTTCACCTTGTATATACTCCTAAAATAAAATATTATAGGTGGATAAATTCAACCTTTAATATAATCTTCTCATTCTTAAAGGGAAAAATAGTACAAACTTTGCATAGCCATTTATGCAAATCACGAGGGGTAGAGAAAAATCATTGTTAGAAATCAAAGACTCACAACCAAAGCTAAGATACTAGATATTAGGAATAAATATATGATACTACATGCTATATAAATTAACTATATCCTACAATATAAGTAAATAAATGTAGAAATAAGCTACAAAAAACATAGACAAGAAAGAGGACAGATTACACAAGAAATTACGTGGAAACCTTGCAATGTGCAAGGAAAAACCACAAGAAATAATAACAAATTCTAGATTTAATTAATAAAAAAATCACATCACTTTTACAATAAATACTCCATCAATTCATTCAGTTCTTAAAACCAAGTACTCAATGCTTCCACCTAAAGCATTCAGGTTGTGACCCAAGATAAACTAGCCTACAGGATCTAACCTCCAAGCATGTAATCCCAAGGGTTGCATGGATCCATTAATTAGATAAATTAAAAAAGGAGATATTATTCTATATTAATAACATTTAAAACATAGAGAGAAAATAGAGAGAGAGGAAAAAATGCACCATCCTCAATGTGGGTACACTATTCATGAATAAGGAATCATATCCCCCATGTTCGAAGTCAAGCCTTTGAATGGCATATCATAGTGCCCATTTGACCACTCCATGTGCACACCCATGTGCTAAGCCCCACTCCACATGTGACCTCAATCTAGAATAGTGATTTTTATCTCCCACTTCTCCATGTGCACACATGTGCGAGTCAAAATATTCCCAACTTTTGATCACACCCAATAGGAGCACATAGACAACTACACTCCACAACCACATGCCTAAGTGGAATCATTAGATCCACTATAATTATGTCCTCACATGCTTCCACAAGCCAACCCATGTGACTAAGTGGAGAAATGTGCCCCATTTATTTCTCCTCTTTTCACCATCATAGATGTTGTGTGGGTCATACCACCTACCGTGGGTCATGCCAAGTCATCACTTAGCCACATCACTAACCATCCACATCACCAACATGCCACATCACCATGAAAAGTGCCTATGAATAGTGACTTTGAATAGTGACTTCATATCCTAACATACTCCCACTTGATGTTAATATACACAAGTTTTTACCATACTTGAGTATTCTATAACCAGCTACTCACCAATGCCCTCTGCTGCCCTAACACAACCCAATAAAAGTTTTCTTGCACTGATAAAACTTCTCTATCCTAACCAAATTTATCATCTTCTCCTCCATAGTAGATTGCAACATTTAAGTAATAAATCACTTCTCCATATAGACCAATCTTCCACTCAGATTCTACCATTAACTGCTCATAACTCCCATTACTTGGGAATATCCACTTTAGTTCTCACCATGACATTACGAGGCTTCCTACTCCTAATGAATCAAATACATATGATAAAACCAATGTATTCTCCTCTATTATAGGATGCTCCTAGGAGGACAACTCACAATGAAAGAAGTGGGGTACTTCCTTACTTTCTCATCCTTATGCATCTTCATCTTTGGTTTGATCCTCCTATTACCTTCATCACGTCCTTGTCAATTGAGCCACAATAATAGTGATCATGTTGGGGATTGCATCTAACATTTCATCAACACATAATAAGAACATCTGCTAAACACTTCTTCTCTCCATTAAGGTACTAAATATCTTATACTACATGTGCTGCAATTACACAAACCTGTACAATGACTTCTTCAACATGCAAACCAACAAATATTTACCTCATCATTATATCTATCTTTCCCTAAGAGAGATCACCATGTATGAATCATAATATTCCAACTTTAGGAATAATAAATAGTGTATGTATCACTCTTGATAATAGTGAGGAGAGAAGATTTGACAAAAGTAAAAACTAGACTTTTCCACATAGCCTTCACAGCTATCAACATGACACAAGTTCACTAGACCAATCATAACTCATGGGAAGTCATTACACTACTTAATGCATCACTACACCTACCAAGTTTTTGAGCTTGCATCTCAAATGCATCCTACTCTACTGAATGTTGCCAAAATACCAAATCATGTGCCTCTAGTGTTACTCCATGCATCAGTCTACTTGGCCAACACCACAACCATATACATAACATTCTAGGACCTTGGTTTATATGGTCAACATTGACCTTCTCCTTTTAGGAACGCTAGGCCTTAGTTGTTATTCTGAATGTAGCCTTAAGATACTAATCATGCCAAAATGACACAAGTGGACCAATCATAGCTCCAGATAAGTCATCATACTACTTAGTAAACCAATGCACCTACAAATTTTTTGAGCCTAAAAAGTACATCTAAAATGCATCACTACTCTATGGCATGTCCAAACACATGATCTTATCCTTCTGGGAACACTAGGTCTCACTTATTCATCTACATCTTCATCTTCCTCATCCTCAACTACTTCAAAATAGGTACAACTTTAGGTTTCTCTGTACTTCCTTCCTTTGCATGGTTTTTTTTCTTCTACATCTCAACTAATGACATGTGGTTAGTAGGATACCACATCATAAACCCCTTCTATTTATTGCTAATAACCATAACAAGGTCATGCCTTATCTTCAATCTCTCTAAAGGACACTAGCTTACTCCTAAAGATGTAGAGTTACTTCTCCATCAAGAATACTATGCGTGATGCTGACTTATTTTGCAAAGCTTGTTAAGATTTCTCCTTCAACTCTCTTGCAAGTTTCTCCTTAGAAACATGAAGAAAACATGATATTCACTAAGAGATTCTCCACCTTGCTCTACAGAGAGATACCTACCAATTTTTTTTTCTTATTTAATCTCCAACTTGGTATCTCCCCTATCACATTAGCTTCCACCTACACAAAACCAACCAATAATAGAAAACACTCACACATGGATTTTTCACCATGGCTATAATACCAAATGTCATAAATTAAAGCTTTACAACCAAAGCTCTAATACCATATGTTAGGAATAAAGCTTTGATACTACATATTAGATCAATGAACTATATCCTATAATACAAGTAAATAAATGTGGAAAATAAGTTACAAAAACATAGACAAGAAAGATGACACATTAAACAAGATATTACATGGAAACCTAACAATGTGTAAGGAAAAACCATGGGCAAAAATAGTAGCTTACAGACTTCATTTATAACAACATCACCTATCTTCCACCTCAAGCATTCAAGTTGTGAACCAAGCTAAATTAGCCTACATGATCCAACATCTAAGTATGCAAGCCCAAGGCTTGAATGGATCTACTAATTGGATAAATTATAAAGGAGAGATTCTGATATATTAATATCATTTACAACATAGAGAGAAAATAGAGAGAGAGGAGAAAATGCACCATCCTCCATGTGGATGCACTATAAATGAATAGGAAATTATGTCCCTCCATGTGCCAAGTCAAGCCTTTGAATGAAATCTCATAATGCCCACTTGACCACTCTATTTTCACACCCATGTGCTATACGCCACTCCACATGTGACCTTAATCTATCATAGTGATCCTTGTTCCCCACTTTCCCATGTGCACACATGTGTGAATCAAAATATTCCCAAATGTTGACCACACCCAATAGGAGCCCACAAAAAACTATGCCCCACAAGAACATACTTAAGTGGAATCATTAGATCCACTATAATTATGTTCTCACATGCTTCCACAAGCCAATTCATGTGACTAAATAGAGAAATGCACCCCATTTCTCTATCTTCCTCTTTTCACCATCAAAGATGCTCTATGGGCCATACCACCCATCATGGGTCATGCCAAGTCATCACCTAGCCACATTATTAACCATCCACATCACCAACAAGCCACATCATGATGAATAGTGACCATGAATAGTGCCTATGAATAATGATTTTTGAATAGTGACTTCACATCCTAACAATCGTAAACTCTCAAAGTTGCATGGAGAAGTCATCTAAGCATTCAATAGATGATTATATTCCAATTACAATGAATATTAAATGACGACACATTTTATTTCACAACAAAAACATATTTTAGGGACAAACAATTTGGTCAGTATAATGTATAACTTTTGAACTGCATGCTCAAATAAATGAACCATATGTACAGTCCCATCTAGATGGGTGTATATATGGGGAAATTATATTCATCAACTCTATGTTGGTCCCTAAAATTGAAAAAATTATGCAGTTGGATGCATCCCTTAGGAGAATTTTCTCATTCTGAAGAGGAAAAATGGTACAAACTTTGTGCAGTCATTGCACACAAACCTTGAGGGGAAAATAGTATGAACTTTGGGTAGTTGTTGCACCAATATCCTCTATACATCCCATTATATTTTTTGAACCATAATATGTATTTTTTTATGCTTCTCTTTGTTTGAAGAAGATAATATTTTCTTCTCATGACACCAACCACATGAAGATGGAAGTTCATATTACACCACTAACCTATAAATAATTACAAATTATAATACACTAAAAATAATAATAACCTTACTAATTAAAAATATAACTTGCAATGAGTACTAAACTAACCAATTTAGTCCAATGTACCTTCAGGATCAATTCTATTTTTAAGTGTTTCAAGAATTGTTTTATGCTGGATTCATGAAATTTCCATAAAAATTTGTTGTGAGGCTTTCCATAAAATTTAATAAATTAAATATTTGTATCAATAACCAAATTTAAATAGTGAAATATCACTCTACTTGGTTCAAAGTGTTCAAATAAACATTGTTTTATTTTTTTAAGAAAGTATCTTCGAAGCTAGGTTCTTGTAACCACCACAAATCCAATGGGATAAACTAGGTCTTCCCCATCTATGAAAGTTGTGGTTAATTTATTTTTTGCCTTTACATAATGAGACAAGTAGTAGTATTTTATATCATCATTGTCTTCAGGTGAAATTATTGCAAAAAAGTGCCATGAATTTAAAGTGTAATCAATTTTTAGGATGTGTAAGAAAAAATAAAATATCACTAATGTTTAAGGATGTGTAGGAAAAAATAAAATATCACTAATGTTTAAGGCTACATTTATATTATAAATTTATTGTATTTAGTTACACAAGATATGATATATGGTCAAATTCAATTGTTGATGCCATTTCATGGTCCCTTAGTGGTTGTAATTAATTATTAGTCTTCATAGGTCAACACTATTCCTCAACCCATTATTTTGACTCACAATCATTATAATCAAATTCTATATATTTATAACAAAATCATCTCATGTCCCTAAGGTAAACAAACCATGAACTAAAATTGAGCTTCAAAATGAGTGGAAATGACTTGATCTCGGTACTATACTAC
The DNA here is from genome assembly GCA_037957365.1 of Torreya grandis. Lineage (NCBI taxonomy): Eukaryota > Viridiplantae > Streptophyta > Pinopsida > Cupressales > Taxaceae > Torreya > Torreya grandis. Next base: position 4,077,903 of record JARHVA010000076.1, read on the forward strand.
AATATAAATATATTGTCTTATTTTCTTCAAACTACTCTATGACTTAATTTTAATGAAATATGACACTATGACATTAGGAGAAGTAAAATGAGTTTATGTTTAGTGATTTAATGTAATTCACAACCTACACATCATATTCCCCAATGAAGAGTATAAACCTACAACTCTTAATGTGGAATGAGCCTGGGTAGAACATATGTAGGTAGCTTTGCAGACTAGATATAACATAGTGGATCAACATGATGCCATGAATGATGTATTTTTGAATACCTTGAATAGGTTGCTTCATGCACACAATGACATAGAAGGCAAATCATTGAAAAAGTGGAAGGTAAGTGATTATGGAGAAGGTGATATTTCACCTATTTTTAAGTTGATATATTTATTGTGTATATACCAATGATGTAGGCTTGGTTAGGAGGTAGTCCACATGCCAAAGATGAGATGATCAACATTTGACTAGTAGTGCTAACAAATGCCTACCATTGAGGGTTTACCAGAGGAGTCTATAGGCAAAGGGAGATCTAATACCTTGAGCACAACTATTAAAGGTGAGAAATAATTAATGGTGAATAGGCCATTGTCAAATATCATCTCTAAACTTCAATAAACATAAAAAATTGATAAGGTTTACTATATTAATACACACACAAACACACACACACACACACACACACACACACACACACACACACACACACACACACACACACACACACACACACACACACACACACACACACACACACACACACACACACACACACACACACACACGCACGCACGCACACGCACACATACACACACACACACATACATATATTTAAGACATTTTAAATATATTGTCTTATTTTCTTCCTCCATTAACCAAAAGAATCTTTACACATGATAATATTTATATGATCCATAATAAATTATTTCATTATACCAAACCACAAAATACACTACTGAAGATTTTATCTCAAATAATGAAAGTATACTTGATCAATCAGATGATGAAGATGAAGAAGTAAAATAGGATACTAAGTTAGCTTCTAGGAGAATATATAAGGATCATCCTATTTCCCAAGTTATTAGAGATGTGAATGCTAGTTTGCAGACTAAGATAAGAAGGTTGATAAATCAGAATCAATAAGACATAACCTTGTTATCCAAAGTTGAACCCAAAACTTTCATAGAAGCCAAAAAAGATGAAAGTTGGGCATGTGCTATAGATGAAGAACTTGGTCAAATAGTGAATAATGAAACATGGGATCTGGTTCCTATACCAAAAACCAGATATATTGTAACCAAAAAAATTAAATAATGTATATAGAGAGATATATTTTTGTGACTCATGGATAGTAATCAACATGTTATGATGTAATGAATTATTTTATTTCTAGCACACATTATTGTTTAATGTCATGTTATGGGAAAATTCTATAAATGTATGATGTATGTTTTTTAATTTTTAGTAAATGTATAAACAATAATATCCCACTATGTCTAAATATATTTAAGACATTTTAAATATATTGTCTTATTTTCTTCCTCCATTAACCAAAATAATCTTTACACATGACCATATTTATAATGTCTTAAATATAAATATGAAATTCCTATTTCTATTATATATATATATATCCATTTTTTCATATATATGCTTAAGTTAATTTTTAGAAATATGCATTATGGTTGATATAATTAGGAATTTCATATTTATATTTAAGACATTATAAATATGGTCATGTGTAAAGATTCTTTTGGTTAATGGAGGAAGAAAATAAGACAATAGATTTAAAATGTCTTAAATATATTTAGACAATATATTTAAGACATTTTAAATATATTGTCTTATTTTCTTCCTCCATTAACCAAAAGAATCTTTACACATGATAATATTTATATGATCCATAATAAATTGTTTCATTACACCAAACCACAATAATTTTAACATCAATCAAATTAACACCATAATTGTACTTCTACTCTCTTTAAGGGTGATTTTTATAGATACACCAACAACATCATTATCCACTTTGCCATGCCTAGTCTCAAAGAAAATCTATTTTTTTTTAACCCCACTCTTCTTATGCATTCTAATAAACCAATAAAACATTCAATAATTATTAAATTGTATAGACAATTATATAAAAAAATATAGCGTGTATTTCACATAATTTATATTGCATTCATATATCTATGAAATATCTCAAAACAACCTTGGACAAACTTTAGAGAATGTGATATGTTATGAAAGTGGTACTCCCTCAAAATATTTCTATTATCCTCTGTGCTATCAGGTGCATGTTTGAATGTAGTATGCATGATAATTCTAACCTGAATTGAATTATAGTACTATGATTGAACCTCATTTTGTAGTTATAGTGTGTAGTTTTCAAAAAAGTACATAACTTAAATAATGGTCCTGAGTTGGAATTTGCCTTTTTATAACATGAATTTATCATCTAATCATTTTGTTTGGTGTCTATGTTTTGCATATTGACAGATACTATTATTTTTAAATTCAACCATGAAATCATATACAAATACCTGGGTCATAACTAACTCACATCTTGATGTCTCTTTTCCATATTTTAATGAATACTTTAAATATTTGTACTTCTTAAAATCACATAATTGTTTTCCAAATTCATGTAATTTTTTCTCATGTATATAGTTATTTAAATTTGACAAACCATAATAAGTGTTACATATTCCATATAAACATTCTTTAGAAAGAATTCCCCTCGGCTCTTTGACACAAAAGACTTGGGATTAAATATCTTGACATTTTAGGTGGAGACTCCACCATACATTCCTGAATAATCTCATTAAGATTTAAAGTACAATATATATGACAAAAAATATCAAAACGGATATAAAATTCAACATGGATCATACAAATACATGTGGTGTGTGTTTGGCTGATTTTGACATAAAAAGACTTCTACATGTCAAATGACCTTTGAATAATTACCAATTGTGCATTAAAAATTTCAAGAAAGTCTTATATAATTATGTTTAGGTCATGTCCAAAAAGTGTTTTTCATGTGGCTCCCTATTTTTTAACATTTTCTTCTTTTAACATATTTTATATTAGGTGACACCCTTGTGTTGTCATTGCAAAAATTTTCAACCAAATGTCTTGTTCCTTCAACTAATACTTTGTATTTTCATGGGAGTATACCACTAAGTTCCCAACAATCTGGGAGTAATCTTGTTCTTTTTCCTACATATTTATTATAGTTTTCATATTCAGGTTTAAAGTTATACTTGTTTCAAAATGAAAGCAATGTATAGATGTTTTCTTACTCACTATAGACTCTATTATTACTCATCTTGGCATATCATTATCTTTGTTTCAAGTTTTATTACCTATTACATTAAATACATTGCTTAGATTCTTTACTAATACATTTATTTATTCGCTCTGGATTGCTTGTTCTCAAACCTAAATTATGCATCACATGGCATTTTTTTAAATTTTCATCAATTAAACAAATAATTGACACTATTTTGTTTGGGTTTTTTTTTTCTCAAATACATAGTCCCATACATGTTGAACATGACATTTAACTGTAAGTTTTAACATTTTAATTTTGATAGGTTCTAATATCTTCTCTTCTATTTCAATCAAATATCTTAGTATTCATCGGATTATCCTTAGAGGTGAAAGTGCATAAACTACATTATTTGTTAAATTTAATAGTGTTAACAATTCAACCATAAAAGAGATATTCAAGCATATCTTAACAATAGAATATATAGGCAAATGAAATTCCTCTTTATTAGGAGAGACATCAATTGAGATCATTATGTGATTTTCATTATCATTATGTTTAAAAACTTCATTATGGATCGATGTTTCATTAGATTGTGTTTCTCCATGAGTTTCACCACTCAATATAAATTCATTAGTTACATGTTCTATATATTGACCTTCATCATTAAACAAGGATTGATTAACTCTTATCTCACTTGAAAATGTATCTAAATTAAATTTCATGCAATTAGACATGTTATTTGCAATAGATATATTACTTGGTGTGGAAGAAGTACCTTCACCTTGTCTAGAAACTCTTATGGATGCTCTCTTATTTTCTTGTCTTTTTCTTTCTTTTTATCTCTTGGATTCAATTTATTCATTTGTTAACTCCTTAATTATTCATTTTTGGTGACTAAATGAACCCATGATCTATCTTTATGCTTTTAAGTCCAATTAGGACATAAATCAAACAAAGCAAATGAATAATTTGTAGACTTTCAATTGTAAAAACTAGTTTAAAGATTTTAAAATGCGAATGCTAGAGTAAAAAGCATGGACATGAGATTTTTTATGAAAAATTTAAAGGACTACAAAGGGCATACACCCTTTTAAATACCACACATGTCCTTTTTAGTAGTAAAAAGGAAAAAATCAATAATGAGCACTTGTCCTTATATAAAGGGCTTACATCCTTTACATAAGGGCATGTGCCCTTTACAAAGGGCACACACCCTTTATAGAAGGGCATGTAACCTTATAAAGATTATAAATTTCAATTTTATGACAAGTAATTTATCCAAAACATATTCAGACTCTTTGGACTCTTTCTCATAAATTTCAATTACATAAGCTTATACTAGTGGTTGTACGGGTCCATCCTTAACAAGCACACACTCATATGAGTTTGTATTTATAAGTTTTATGAGTATGTATTTTTATTACCTTTTATCATGAGCCTTAACCGTTTCCATTTATACTTCCAAAAGTCAAATGAAATAGTTTAGTCATCTTAGATCACCCTATAAATACATGGTCTTGCCAAGTCATTTGATTAATTAGAGATTAATAAAGAAGAGAACTTAAAAAGAGGACAATATTTGACACCCTACTACACTATGGGTCAAGCTCAGAGCCAAGCTTCTCCATTCAAGTTGTGCTTCATTGAATCAAATAATATATGCTTATGCCATTTATCCATCTTAATATATCTACAAATTCCATTACCCCAAAGGAGGGTAATAAGACTTTAGTAGTTATAATGATCACTTATCAAGAAGAAGAGGTTAAAACACTTACTAAATATATTCCATTCACACACCACAAGAATAAGTAGAGGTTTGATTCTGAGAGTGTGGGATACGTATTTTATAATGTTGCTTCGATGATTTCCCGACTCGATTACTTTTATTTTATTTTAGAATATACAAACTAGGTCAAAGTGAAAATTTAATTGCATAACATATTCTTCCCTACACGTCTTGAAGTGAAGGTACAAACATAATTAGGAAGATAGAACATGGGCATTAAAAAAACCATACTTCAAAACTTACATAGACACGCCCAAAAAAATAGAGATGCACTTGGTATCATAAATGCAAAATTGAATAAATTAAACTTGCATAGGATAAACCCATATAGGTATGGGTTTGTCTCAGAGTAGTGCACAACTTTATAAAATTTTAAGTAGGTTAAATTAGTCAACACAATCTGAATACATATTCAAAATTATATAACAATCAAAGTATTATCATTTCTTAACTTATATGTCAATTCATAGCTTTTATTTAGCTTTCATTTATGACACTTGAGCTTATTTATGTTACTTAGCCTCTTAGATAGATTTGAATTATGTAATTCAATTATACATGCTTAGATTTATTTAATTATAGCTTGTGTATATCTATTTTGTGTGAAATCCAAAATCAAGATAAACAAGTAAAAGTAATTGTCAATATAAGATTTGGTTGAAAACTTCTTATTCTGTATCAATTTAAAAGGAGAAAAAAAATAAAAAATCTCAAAAAAATAAATAATGGAGTTGACAATGATGATTAATGTATATATTGGCTACCATAATTTTAAAACCAAAATTGAAAAACAATATAAGATTCTATAGTATTGGACTCAAAATGTGCTTTTTGTATGTTATAGTTTTCTATATAATGTAAAATGTAATATATATATATATATATATATATATATATATATATATATATATATATATATATTCTACATTTAAATAGTTTGAAATTAAAATTTTAATTACTTTTATATTAATTTGATGAACATGATGAAATTTTACAAGATTTTTTTTTGTTTCGACACATCAATGGTGTCTATTCATTATGATAAAGATCTCATGGAGACTTATATTTCACCATAGATACAATCACATCCATCATCACATATTATTTCATGCCCAAAAACTCATTAAAAATCCATTAGATCAAGACATGAACCCATTTAACTATCTACTTTCACTCCCCCCAAACATTCAATTGCAGGGCATCTATTGACATCACATACACTGCCTATTCACATATCTTATTCTTCATGTTTTCACTAGACCAAGGTAATCATGGGATGAGTTCCTTCAATTAGAAAAATAAGGAATACAACCACCTCCACCTCAGTTGGATGAATATCCCAATTTTTTGTATGAAACATTTGAATGAAAAATATCCATATTTTTAATTTCATAAAAAAATTATTTATACTAATATATTAATCTTATTTATCAATTTCATCTTATGTTTTTAAATTAAAATAATTAAATGTGCCATATTTTTTCATCTTCCTTTAATAAAAAATTAAACTAATTATATGTACTCTACCTAATTCATTATTTCACATGTTTTATTTTCTTAATTTAAATAAAAAATTACATTAATGTTATGTATGTGTGTGTGTGTGTGTGTGTGTGTGTGTGTGTGTGTGTGTGTGTGTGTGTGTGTGTGTGTACATATACATATACATACATACGTATGCATATGAATCTAACATAATTTGAGCCATTTGCATGACCCCTTGGTAATGTGTATTTATATATATATATATATATATATATATATATATATATATATATATATATATATATATATATATATATATATATAAAATTAGGGGTCATGAAAATGGCTCAAATTATGTTGGATTCATATCACCTTGTACCCTAAAATAAAATAAAAAAATGGAGGGATCATATGTCCTTCCCACTTTCATTTTATTCATTTTTTGGGAAGGATAGGCAACAAAAAAGACAGGGTGATAGAAAAAATGATATATTGAGAAATAAAGAGGGCCCATATACTATAAAAAATGCCAGGGGTCAAATATAGAGGAAGGAAAGGGAAGAGTTCATTTGAAGAAGAAGATGCAGATTTTTTCAGAAGGGGGGGATGGAAGGAAAAATAATGTTCAGAGGATGAAAGCAATATGCTAGAAAAGGAAGAGGAAGGAAAATCAATGGACGACTTTAGTGATAAAAGGACAAAGGCATGTAAATTATTCTCATAGAAAATTTTTTTTTTTTCATGGAAAAATTATGTTTTTGTATAGAAAAAACAACAAATGCAAACCTTAAGAAAAAGTTACTAAAAATCTTAGTTGAAATATTTTTTCCATAGAAAAAAAGAAGAAGCATATAGCATAGGAAAAATGATAGGGATAACCTTTAGAAAAGAAACAAGAAGAATTCATAGGAAATTTCTAATAAAAATAACAAGCATAAACTCTAAGAAAACTCTACCAAAAATCTTACACAAAATAATATTTTTTCATAGCAAAAATAACAAACAAAAACCCTATTAAAAATAACAAGTAGAAACCCCATGGAATGTTGGTATATATTTTTTTTCTACCATGTGGTTTTATATACACTTTGTTATTTAGCTTGCTTAGGTTTATTCTAGGTCATTAGTGAAATATAATCCCACATGTATGTGGATGTTGGGACTTGTCTATCTTTGACCTATATATGTACCTTTCCTATTAATTTTTTGGCTAATGATTCTAATACGACTCTTATTGTATGTGACTTTTCTCTTTCATTTGAAGGTTATGAGATTTAAATCTAAAGGTTCTTCATGCATACTTCACTAGTTAGTTGATCATGGTGTAATCTAACATGGTATTAGAGTAATTCTGACAACCATTTGCTATTTGAATCTTTGTGATATCCTTACCATGCATTCTTATTGTTTTCATTGTTTTTATTTTTTAAGGGTTTGATAGGGTTTATATAAAACTCATGAAAATTTGATCATCAAAGTCTATAGACAAAAAATATACAGTGTCATTGGATTCAAAGGGGGTGCTAAAACCTTAGGATTGGTTATAAACATGACCTAAAATAAATGACAACCATTTTTGACCATTTTTAAAGGGTTTTAGTTAGTTTTCTTGGTTTTCAAACATTTATGTACCACCAAAGTTTTCAATCAAAAAACAAATTTTGAGTTTTTTTGGGTTTTAAAGATTACCAAGTGGGTCTTTACTAGTTTTATAGCAAGTTGAATTGATTTTCCTAGATCTGGGTTCTTCTTGGAGGTTTTTCACCACTTGGGATATCACAACAAAAAATTTATACTTAGAGTTTTTTGGGATGTACAATTCACAACTTCACAACTTGATTAATTATTGCACCATTAAAACTCCACAGGCTTGTGATCCAACTTCCTTGACCAGATGACCTTGTCTAGCATGAACACAACTCTATAGTCATTCATGAATATGCATCCATGCATCCATGAGCCTCTCACTAAACCTTGGATGACACAAATGCGATAAATCCCATCCATATGAAAGATGCACCCCACAACACCCTATATGTGTGATAGACCTATCACACCCCTCCTTATACCATAGACCTCTCCCAATATGCGGTGATGGTCTCTACATCATCAAATTTAATATAGGGGATTGTGGCATTTCATTTTAAAATGGTTACATTTTTTGGATGATGTCACTCCCACACAATCAAAGTCTCTAGGACATTAAATTTGATATAAGGGATTGTGAAACTCTTCATTTTTTAGATGATATCACTCCCACATTAATCAAGGTCACATCAAAACTGAGAGGGGGGGAGCACTTATAAAAGAACTTAGCACCCCGATCATATGGGAAATTAGCCCTTGGTTATGTCCAACCCAGGGGGCTTAAATTTTCCCTTGAAAAAATCTCACAAATATTTTCACACCAAAATTATCTCAAATTTATGCATCTTATTTTTTTCCAACACTTTTTCCACCCAATGCAAGCTCAAATCTTAAAAAGGCTATAACTTTTGATCGATAACTCCTTTTTTAGTGTCATTTTCTTCAAAAGTGTCAATTTTTTTTTGATCTACATATTTTTAGTGTTTTTGTGTCCTCTAAAGCTATCTTATAATAAAATATTATACACACTTAGATGCATTATTGGTTGAGCCTGATGTCCTTCTAGGTTTTTCATACTTATACACAATTGCTTAAGATGTATTCTTGGTTGTGTCTGATGTCTATATAAATGTGTTGATATTTTGAAATTATGGGGTGGTCACTTTAATAGTTATAAGGGGGTACTTTATGGTGTTGTGTATTTTTATTTTTGACATTTATTCTTTCCTTTCTACAATAACCTTTTTTATGTATTATGGATTCAAGTCAAATAAATTTGCTCACACTATTTAGTTATCACAAATGGAAATATGAAACCCAAGGGTTATCATAAAATTATAATGGGAACTAAAAAAAATATAATATTAGAAATAAAAATCAAATGGTTCAACCCTTATGATAAAGTCTATGGACTAATGTGTCTTTCCGTCTCTACTAATCTACTCTTTCACATAGAATATGCCAAAACTCTTAATCAAGTGTGTTCCACTCTAAGAACACTCTTTGGGAAGGATGTGATGAGAGGCCATGATATATATAATGAGATCATCATTTTAAGCCCAGATGACTATGGCACACTTTGAGACTTCTTCACCAAATTTAGACTTCTAAGGTTGCAATTGAAAGAATGTGGAATTAACAAGAAAGATGAGCAACTTGTTCTTTTAATATTCTCTAAACCTGGTCCAAAGTATTATGCATTTGTGTTCACTTCCATACTAAAAAAATGATCTTGGATCCACATAAAATATACCTTATTTATATACCTTTATTTCTAAAATTATATAAGATCAAGATAAGTTGATACAGATGGGCACAATGAAGTCCTCAAAATCTCATACACATTTTGTTAAGAAAGAGAAGGCTTTAAACCACAAAGAGAAGAAACAAAAAAAAAGGATCAAGAGAAGGATGTAAATCCTCCCACATCCAAATCCAACCATGAGACCTCTTCTTCTAGTTCTAATCCTAATACATTTTGGATCAAATGTGGGGTTTGCTTGGGAAATCATGATGAAAGCAAATGTTTGAAGAAGCAAATTAACCAACTGACTAAAGTGCTCAAGAAGCAAAACATTAGTGTTCCTAATTCTACCAATCAGAATTCATCAAGCCATGAATCTTCTAAGGCAAATGACCATGGTGAATAAAAGGCAAAAGAGAATAGTAAGGGGAAAACAAAGGGAAAGGCCTAATTACTATTATATCTTAGATTCCTACATGGGTCATTGACTCTAGTGTTTCACATCACATGGCCTCTTCATAGATAGAGTTTAGTTACTTAGAACTATGTGACATGTCCTCTATATAATTTGGTGATGACACTTCTAAAAATGTCATGGGGAGAGGGTCTATTGAAATGAGTGGTGTAACATTTAACAATGTTCTAAGTGCCCCCTCACTTTTAAATAATCTCCTACCAATTTACCAGATCACTCACCTTGGTCCAGGCATGTGAGTTGAGTTCACTCCAGATTAAGTGTATGTTATAGAACTACACAATGATACTATTTTGGTAGTGGGAATGGTTGATCACCATAATTAGATATATAACTTCTCACACTTTGCTTTTGACTCTCTTTTAGATTCTTCTTCTTCAAACTCACTTGAACTTGATGAAATTTATGAGTCTGAGCACATTTTTGATATTGATGACTCTTCCTATAATACAGATGACTACAATAGTGATGGGAACACACATTTTACGCCTCCTTGTCACCTTCTAGATATTGAGGAACTATTTCCTGATCAACCTACCCCTAGTTTATTTTAAACATTACAAGGAACATGTATACTGATCTAAGACACATTAGACATTAGGCAATATATTCCATAATTTTAAGGAATTCAACAATCCTTCATTTCCTCTACTCCCATTATACCATCATTACATAGATAAGTTGGCCCTTCTACCTTGAGTGCGAAGAATATTTCTTTACATAGGAATCACACTTTGGTTGAAGATCCATTAGGCACATGACAAACACATTCACTATTATAGGGTCATCCACTCTTCATTATATTTACTTCTAATCCATAGTCATTATAGGTCACTCTTTTACAAGACGCAAGGTGGCTACAGGTAGTTGTAGACCTTAATAGGGAATTTTAGCCCTATTTTCTTCTTTGCTCTCTTTTCAGGAAGAGTTTTGTTCTTGCAAGTTTTCTCCTTTTCTCCACTTTATGTGAGTTGCATTATGCTTGGGTACCTCATCAGGCCTTGCTATTAGGACCCAATTATTCTACCCACCTAAGCTACACTTAAGGGAAGGTGTTGGTTTAGGATTTTTTCCACTATGTGGCTTTACCTACACTTTGTTATTTACCATGCTTATGTTTATTCTAGGTCATTAGTGAAAGATAATCCACATGTATGTGGATGTTGGGACTTGTCTATTTTTCACCTATATATGTACCTTTTCTATCACTTTTTTAGCTAATTTTTCTAATACAACTTTTATTTTGTGAGACTTTTCTCTTTCATTTGAAGGTTATGATATTTCACTTTACAGGTTCTTCATGCATGCTTCACTATTCAATTGATCATGGTGCAATTTGACATGGAAAAACAAAAAAAATATCCCAAGGAAAATCCTATAAAAAATAGTAAACAAAACCTCTAGCAAAAATAACAAACATAAACCCTAACTAAAACCCTACCAAAATTATAGAATGCACAAAAAGTAAAAAAAAAAACCTAGAAACATAATTTATTTTCCTTATTTATTAAATTATCATTATTTAAGTGTCATTATTTATGAAATATGTATAATTTACAAAACATTTTTTAATACTAGGCACATAAAACAAGTAACCCCATGATTGTAACTCAATTTTTTGAAAATGACATTGCATTGTTTAAGGTATGGCAGAACTAGTGTTCATGAAGATCCTATACAAGATATAGATGAGGAATATCACACCCCTTAGTACCACACATGTCAAGTGCCTCAATGATCATATGTATATAGAGATTCAAATGTGTACTACATCCTTGAGGTGTTTTAACTATTTACAAGTGTTGATATCCTTGAGATGACACTAGTATTTTGTCTATTTTAATGGATCCATTGAGTTAAACATTTTATTTTATCATATTAGTAGTCATGTTATTAAATTTATTTTTTAATTTATTAGTTTTTAACCTTATTATATAATTATATATACTTGTTTTTGTGTCTTCTTTATAGCCTCATCAATACAATACTATTAAATTGAAAGGACAAGAAACTACCTCCACAAGTCTTAAGAAGGTGTTTCTTATAGTGTTAAATCAAGATATAAATTCTCCACCCGATTTTGACAAGGATTGACTATCTTATATAACATTATAGGAGTACATATATCGAGCATCATACACTCTAAATGTGAAATTGTATATAAATGATCAAATTAAACTATTATATGATGCTTAAGAAAAGTTATTATTATTATTTTTTTAAAATTTTAATCCATGATTTTAAATTATTAATTTATTTAGATTATCAAAATTATTTTGTTTCATGTAATTTAAAAAAAGAATTATTCTCCAAGCTAAAATATTGTTTGAATAAAATTCCTACCTGGAATTCAAATATCAACTGATTTAGTGAAAATAGTTGATTTATTCTATTCAAAAAGAGTTTGGTCATGCCTACTATAATGTGAATATTATTGAAACATTTGTGGTAGATGCACTTAGGAGGATGAGACAACATATATAGGTATACATAATTTATTCAAATAATTTATTTTTTGACATATATGCTTATATTCATTTCTAAAATATTTAATGTGTAGGAGGACTACAAGGGTAATATGCATGGGGAGAGAGTAACTTGCCAACCTCTATGCATAAATGTAGCTATGTAGAAAAAATTATACAAATAGTGATGAAGCAAGATACACATAGACTTTTGGTAATTATAAAAAAAAACAAAAAAACCATAACATAAAAAATCTATTGTTTCTTTATATTTATTAATTACAAGTTTTTTATGTTTTCATATTAATACGTAGGTCAAAAGTATCCATGAAAAGCATAATTTTGGTTGTTAAGATTAATAATTTTTTTTTATGAATTATTCTGCAATTGGTCCTTATGTGAAAATATTATTCTTTGGCTTTGCCAGGGTTTCCTCCATGTGACATCATAAAGTCAGCCCTTGATCTTTTTTTAAGCCCACTTGTCTACATATTATGGCCCCTATTAGGTTGCTTGTTGGAATAAAATTTATTAATTTCTAATCTCACCTTCAGGTGAGGCTAACTTATTTAATGAATTCTCCTCATTCTCTCCCAGTTGTTTCATCTTGGAGGAGAATGATAGAGCATCGAGAAATAGCCCCCTACAAGCACCCAAGGAAGTTCATATCAAAGGTGTATTATGAGGTAATTCTTCGAAACCTGATGTTATTTTACCTACTGCAAAATTTAAAATTGCTTATCAATGGCTAGAATAGTTCTATTTGATATGTTATTTTATGGGTCAAATACCTTTTGAAAGTATGATTAGATATTGGGTTCAAACTCACTGAGCTGCTCATGGCATAAAGCTTGAAAGCATCTAGAATATGACCAAGGATTTTTTTTTTTGTTTCATTTTATTGATCCTTCCCATGCAAAATTTATTCTCCACAAGTCAACCATATGGTATGTTAGGAACTCACTCATGGTTCTCTCCCTTTGGACACTAGACTTTGTGGTCTCTAAGCACACTACTCTTAAGGTCCCAATTTGGGTAGAATTTATAGGTCTCTCACTCCCCTATTGGTATTTTATTTACCAGGTTACTTATTCCATAGGTCAGGTTGTTTGTCATGAGAAAAATAGGTTTTAATCTACTAGGCCATAAAAATGGGTTTGTGTGGAGGTAGACCTTTCTTGGGACCTTAAAGAGCTTGTGGAGATTCAAGTTAGTGATGTGAGACACTCCCAACAGGTTCTATATGTCAATTTGCCTAATAATTTCTTTTGCTACCAGGCCATCGATCATAAAATTTGGGACTATCCCTTTCAGGTAGCCCATAACAATGTTCCCAATCACTTATCCTCTCTTCATAAGCCCTCTCATGATGTTGGAAAAAAACCAGTTAAGGATGGATGTATTATGGTAGGGAAGAAGAATAATTGTAATAAATCCATGAGCTCAAATGTAAGAAATTCCAAACGAGGTAAGCCATCAATAAGTAATAGCCCATAGGACCAAGTTCCTTATGATAAAGAGCCTTCTTAATCATAGGCTGAAGCTATGAAAGTGATAGAAAAATCTAGGTTATATAACACCCCTCTTACATCCAATGTTCTATCTCATGGTCTAGGGGCTTCTTAGCCTAGTTCTTCCAATTTATTAGATTGTAGACAACCTCTCTACCAATTCCTAATTGGTGGGATGCACCCAAATGCTCTCATAGCCCTCTTAAGAGGTGCAAAGAATCAAAATAAGGAGAGTTTCAAGTAGAATATGCTGTGAATAAATAAGCAAAAATGGATGACTTTTTAAATGCTAGTAGTGGGCATTTTTTATAAAATCACTTTGATGCCTTAGAAGGCTTAGATTATGAGGATATGTCTCTTGACACCCATCATATATGAATTGATTTTCATAGAATGTTCAAGGTCTTACAGAACCAAAATTCAATTTTTTTGTGCGTGATTTCATAATGAAGTTTCCCAAGATGGACATTATTTGTCTGCAAGAAGTGAGGGTGGTAGATTTTTTATTGATGGTAGTTAGTAACCTATCTAGAATGATAGTATAATTATGCATAGTAATCATGAGGTAGGATGTGGAGGTGTGATCATGTTAATTTATCCAAGGTGGTAGCCACACTTAGTACAATCTAGAGTGGACCCTACCAATCAATTAATTTAGGCCCTTTTCAACATTGAAAGCCACTCTTTTGGATTTATTAATATTTATGCCTCAAATGACACCCTTGAGTGTACTAATTTATGGTGATGGATTATGGAGGATCTCCTTGATGCTCATTGGGTCATTTATGGTGATATTAATATGGTCATGTCTCCCAAAGATAAAGTGGGCCACTTACCAATGTGTTGGGTAGTTGGAAAAAGGGAGACATGATATTGTTTGTGTATTAAATGGGGATTTTATGACCCAAACTTAATTCATAATCTTGTAGACAAAGTGTAGTACACCTGGATCAATCTTAGTGATGAACCTACTTAGATTCTGAAATGCCTTGATTAAGAAATAATGTCTACCAAACTATACTTTTCCTTTAATATGGTTTTTCTCCTTTGGTGTAAGCACTATCAGATTTTGGGATTTTTGATCACTCCCTCCCCATTTAATTTTGAGTGACATGGAAGTTAATGAAACCCAAGATTCATAAATCCCAATTATTCCTCAATAACTTCATACTCAAGCATGGGCCCACTATGGCTCACATTTGTAGAGTTTGGAATTTGGATCCTCATCCAACCCAAGATTCTGGTTGGATTCTCTACTGGAATAATGCCATTAAAAGAACTTCTCAATTCTTGAGAATCTATGGTCACCAAATTTTTAAACTTTGATGACACTCTTACTCTGTTACTTCTTTAGAGCTTAGCTATATGGCTTTAACCTTGAAGAAAGATCCCTTTAATGATATCTTATAGGTCAGAGTCTATTCTTTATAATATTGTGTTTAGATTACAAATAAATACAATGCTTTGGGAGCTCAAATCAAATCCATAATTCACTAGCTCAAGATAGGGGACAAATCCTCCAAAGAGTTATTTTAAATGCTTAGAGATAAAAACTTGAAGCAACAAATTCAGGCTATCTCTAATGCCAACATGAGATTATCAGAGATGCCAGAAATTATTCAAGCTTTTGTTCACCATTATTAACAGGTGTTCAAAGCTCAATCATCCTCTAGAGAGCATGACATATCCATTCAATAGTGTCTCATAGTGGTGCCATGTAAACTCACTCTTGCTTAGTGAGTTGTGTGTGATAGGCTCCTCACTGTGGATGATTTTCAAGTGGTAGTGGCTCATATGGTGAATGATAGAGATTTAAGCATTGATGGCTTCCCTTATGAATTTTATAAAAATTTATGGAACCTTGTGGGTTCTGAATTACACCATGTCTATCAAGAATCTTTTCTTAAACATTCTCTAGGGAAGAATAAAATAAAATAAACATTATATTCATACCTAAATAAGGGGATCTTGAGTTGATCTATAATTAGAGGCCAATCACCCTTTTGAATGTTTTTAACAAAATCATTGCTAAAGCTTTGGCACTTTGAATGTATAATCTATTGCCACACATTATTTGCCCTGAGTAAACAAGATTCATCAAAGGTAGGTATATATTAGACAATATTATTATGATTTGGGAAGGAATAGACTGTGCTAGGAGATCTAATAAAAAGGTATGTTCATAAAAAATTGACTTTAAAATATCTTATGACCGTATTGAGTGGACTTTCATCTTAGCCATGCTTAAATCCCTAGGCTTTGGTCCAAATTTCATTCAAACCAATCAAATGCTTTTTTTAGATGCCTTAATCGTCCTCTTTATTAATGAAGTTATGTTAGAACAATTTAGATTATTTCAGTCTATTCACCAAGGATGCCCCTTGGCACCTATCCTATATGTGCTTACAATAGAGGGTTTTGGATATATTCTTAGTAATTCCCAAGCTAGGGGACTTGTCAAAGGAAATAATCTCCCTCCATATAAAAAAAACCCTTAGGAAGATACCCGATTATTGAATGTCCACTTTGCTAATGATTCTTTCTTTATTATCTTTGAAGAAGAGGATAATGTGGACAATGCCTTGCAGTGTCTCAATGCCTTCTGCCTTGCGTCTAGCTCAAGCATCCAATGGAAAAAACTAGATTTTTTAGGCAATCATACCTCTCCTAACCAATGCGGGCTAGCAAGTATGGGTGGGCCTAGATTCAACATGATGGAAATTTCAAGTTTCTTAAAATTCCTTTTGATTTTGAGGCCTCTCTACCCATGTTGTGGTAATATGTTATTGATAGAGTGGCAAATAAGCTAGATATTGGGTTATTAATCCCTTATCATTAGTAAGAAAATTTCAAAGCTGCTCAAAAGTGCTTACAACTACCCATGTATACTACTCTTTGTGTTGGGTGCCTTTCAAAAATTCTTACCAAAAACTTGAAAAAATTCTCAAGGAGTTTCTTTAGGCTAATTATTCCCATGGCCATGGCTTACATAGAGTTTCCTGGGAATATTATTACCTCTTGTGGGATGTTAGAGGTATGGGTCTCATCGATGTTTCTCATCAAAGAGTTGCCTTATGTGCCAAATGGATTGTGTGGGCTGTCAGGATTTAGGAGCACAATTGATTACCTTTGTATAAGCAACTAAACACGAAATTTAACCAGAAGTAATAAGTAACTAGAATTCAAAAATAGCACAAAATATGAGAGACAATACACAATTGTATTAATACTCATCCAGAAGGAAATACAATAAAGAAGTGCCGCACTCTTCTTCCCACACCTCTAGGGCTTCCCACACCTCTAAGGCATACATATATTCTCCCTCAAGAGTTCACTCTCTCTCAATTATAGTCACAACAAATAACTCAAACACAGAGTTGTTGTTCACTCAACCAGTCAGTAACAATATTGCTAGTACAACCAAGTACGCAATGTACTCCAAGTAGATCTCCCTAATCTTGCTCCTTATTATGTTGCAAATCTCCTTTGACCTTGCTATCTCATAGATCTCCTTTGTCCTTGCACACACACACACCTGTAGATCAACTAACCTTACTTACCCATGTAGATCTTCTACCTGATCTTGCACAACCTGTAGATCAACCTGATCTTACATACCTAGAAGAACCCTTGTCCTTGCCTTACTAAGTCCTTATGATTCTCCCCTTCAGCACCCCTATGGATCTTCTACCAGATCTTGCTCTCCCACAGATCTACCTGATCATACACACTTGGCACTGTGGCACTATGAGGAGCCAACCTTGCTCTCTCTATCTAGCACCCTGGGGATCCCTTCTTTGATCCCTTTACTTACAATATAGCCCATGAGTCTATTATATAGATCCCATGCAAATAATAATTAGACTTCCTAATTACAATAATTAGAAACATAGCTCCAAGACTAAAATTAGTCTTTACATGTAAACTGGCCATTCAACAAACTAACTGTTCATGTAACTAATAGTTCTAGAATGCACAGGTGACTAACGTCAGTCCCTGTCTATCTGGAGATGACCAACGTTGGCCGATACTTAACCGATGTCGGTTGATCTGCTCACTAGATATGATCAACATCGGTTGGCTTGACCGACGTCAGTTACTTTGCAACTTAGCAACCTCCTCCATGTTTGCATTAGTGAAGCTTTTAGCTTCATAACCTAACAATCTCCCACTTGGAGATAAATAGCTGCACCTGTACCTATACCTATACATCATCTAATTTGTTTCTTGGCTTGTATCCCTCTTCAAGTTCAATCTTGAAGACCAACCACCACATATCTTGTGGTGCTTCGCCCAACACCACCAAGTCTGATCTACACATGACTGACATCGGTACCTACCTGATCAATGTCAGTACTCCCCTGACCGATGTTGATAATTATGTTTTCCTGTGAGTGATGAATTTTTACCTGCGAGCTCACCTTGGATCAAAACCCTATCCAAACTGCCCTTCTCAGAATTATTCATCCCCTTGAGCTGATCTCTGTCCATCATCTCCTCCATGAAAACCAAGGCTTTCTAGTTCTTAAGTTTGTCAAAGACATCAAACTTCCTCTTAAGAACATGCATCCCCTTCTTACTCATGTGACCAAGCCTACAAAGCCACATCTTTGCAACAGAAGGTGAATCAGTAATACAAGTAGATAGATAAAGAATACCTACTTTCTTACCACATGCTAATTTAAGTGCATCCACTGTGAGAGTTACTGTGCATCCCTCATCACCCAAATTTCCTAAAGAAATTAGACTCCTCTTCAAGACTGGGACCTGCATGACATTCTTCAACACCCATGTGTTGCCCGTCTGCAATTTCAGCCGCACTTCCCCTTTGCCAACAATTTGACAAGGCTCACCAACCCCTAAATAAATCTTTCCAAAGTCTCCAAAGACATTAACATGGAAAAATAATCTATTTTGGGTTGCATGGAAGGAGGCAACATAATCTATAATCCAAGATTCTAATTTATCCAAGGAACATATAAGAACATCCCGTGCATCAATACCTGCAACAATACCTACTTCTTTATTTCCTTCATGCTGATCTTCTACCAACCAATAATCTTTCTTTACCTACTCTTTCTTTCCATAATTCCATAATTGATCATTCTTGCCATTGAATTCCTTCATTCCTAGTGTACTTTCTTCTACCATTGCTATACTCCCACTCAATCAAAAACCCCTGAGAGTGACCTGTAATCAAACACAAACTTGCTCCCTGTAACCTCACTCTGATACCAACTGTTAGATTGGTATCACTTGGTGATCCTAGCTCTGATACCAACTGTCAGGATCTAGAAGCACAATTGATTACCTTTGTATAAACAACTAAACATGGAATTTAACTAGAAGTAATAAGTAACTAGAATTCAAAAACAACACAAAATATGAGAGACAATACACAATTGTATTAATACTCATCCAGAAGGAAATACAATAAAGAAGTGCCACACTCTTCTTCCCACACCACTAGGGCTTCCCACACCTCTAGGGCATATAGATATTCTCCCTCAAGAGTTCACTCTCTCTCAATTACAGTCACAACAAACAACTCAAACACAAAGTTATTGTTCACTCAACCAGTCAGTAACAATATTGCCAGTACAACCAAGTACACAACGTACTCCAAATAGATCTCCCTAATCTTGCTCCTTGTTGTGTTATAGATCTCCTTTGACCTTGCTATCTTGCAGATCTCCTTTGACCTTGCACACACACACACCTGTAGATCAATTGACCTTACTTACCCATGTAGATCTTCTACCTGATCTTGCACAACCTGCAGATCAACCTAATCTTACATACCTAGAAGAACCCTTGTCCTTGCCTTACCAAGTCCTTATGATTCTCCCCTTTAGCACCCTTATGGATCTTCTACCAGATCTTTCTCTCTCGTAGATCTACCTGATCATACACACTTGGCACTGTGGCACTATGAGGAGCCAACCTTGCTCTCTCTATCTAGCACCCTGGGGATCCCTTCTTTGATCTCTCTACTTACAATACAACCCATGAGTCTATTATATAGATCCCATGTAAACAATAATTAGACTTCCTAACTACAATAATTAGAAACGTAGCTCTAAGACTAAAATTAGTCTTTACATATAAATTGGCCGTTCAACAAACTAACTGTTCATGTAACTAATAGTTCTAGAATGCACAGGCGACTGACGTCAGTCCCTATTTGTCTGGAGATGACCAACATCAGTCGATACCTAACCGATGTCAATTGCTCTGCTCACTGGATATGACTGATGTTGATTGGCTTGACTGACGTCAGTTACTCTATAACTTAGCAACCTCCTCCATGTTTGCATTAGTGAAGCTTTTAGCTCCACAAACCTAACATGGGCCATTGAAGGTAAGGAATCTTGGAAGGTATTGTTTTGACACTGTATTTCTTCAGGCCTTCATAGAGTCAAAAAATCCTAGAAAAGACTTGGCTTCAATCTACTCATCATCAAAACCCCTTTTCAAATTATAGGGTCCTTTATTTCTAAAAGTATCTGAAAAGCATGGGAAAAAAATAAACCATGACCTCTTTAGAATGGCTCAAGGTTTCAAGATGGGTTATCCATTAACTCTCATTCTCTATGGTGGTCACTTTTTTATCAATTTCAATGAAGTCCCTCTGGTTGAGGTTCCTTGGATCAATGCTCTCAAGTTATTTCATAGAGACATTCATACTCTCCAAGATATCTTTTGTAAGCAATTTCACTCTTGGCTATCCTGGGAAGAGGGAAGACAGAATTCCAGTTAACTAAATCTAATTGAGAGTGTTATGAATAAATCCTTAATGCTATTGCACCTTCAATTGTATATAAAATCTCTATTATTTCTACTTGTCCTTGGTGAAAGGACTGGAAATGGTATATAGAAACTCTATTTTGTATTTACACTCCCTAAATTGGCTACAGATGGCTTGCTCCCCATATGCATATGGTGGACAAGCTTAATTCTCATTGGGGTCTTATTATTTAGTTTGTACCTGGTGTTTTCACTTTTAAACTATTTGAGAGGCTTTATTGAAGCCTAAGTTAGCTCACTTCACTTGGTGTGTGTTGTATCAGGGCTTGTCTATAGGCAAAAGTCTTATGCATTTAAGAATTTCCCTTTCCAAATGTCTTTTTAACGGCCATCTAGAAATGCTCCCTCATTTATTCTGGCACTTTTCCAAATTCCAATGGGTCTAGATGTGGATTCATGACCTTTTTAGGCCTTTCTAGCCCAAGTTTTTTTAGTGAAAACATATCGTTCTTGGAAATAAACCTGCCTTGCCTTTTAAATACACCCAAGTTTGACATACTTTTAGAGTGGAGATTATATTTTGGTTATGGAAAGAAGTAAATAATGTAGTGTTTAGCAATTTTTCTTTTGATTGTAATTTTTTTGCATTCAACAAATCTTCCATTATTTTTAATGTGATTTTATAGATTCAAGTATGGGTTAATAAAGTAGCCATGAAGCTTAACTATCTTTGGGACCTTCTCACTCATTGGGGAAATGCTCCTTATACTATGGTACAAATTCCTCCTTCCTCACCTAGGGATAATAAAGCTACTAGAAGAAATTCTAGTCCTCCTCCCAGAGGTGGTCACCGATGTAGCTGATATCTATGACATTCTCATAATGGCACTTTATATTAGTACATGTCTCCTCATGGAAAACAATGAGGGTGGCATCTCTCGCCTCCTTCCCCTATTAGGTAGGATGGTTGGGGTGTTCCTCCTCTTCCTATGCATCTAGATGATTGGGGGGCACCACCTGGAGGTTAGATAATTTTTTTGGATAAGTTCCCCAAGATCTCTCTTGCTATTTCTCCTACTCAGTAATAGGAAGATGATAAGGACATTGCTCAGGCTTTTGGTTGGGAGCCAATTTTGGATAGCAATGATTTGCCTAGCTTGGGTTGGGGTCTAGATGATATGGATCCTATGCCTTCTAGCCTTGAATTGGTAGCTTAATTATGTTTCCTTTTTTATTTATTCTATTATGATGACTTATTCCTAGGTGAGGCCTAGTGATGTTTTTTGTTTCTATTGTGACTAGTTCTTAGGATTGGCCTAGTTTGGATCGAGGCATGCTTCCATACTGCATGTTTTTTTTGTGAATGATTTGTATATCATATATTTTTATTAATATATTGATATATTTCATAAAAAAAGTATCCATGACAAAGCCTACAAATCCATAACGAGTTATGGGAAGTTGGTGACTCATTTTTTGGGATAAATGAAAGTAGAACATGTTACTTTCAACTTTGTGAATTTATTTAAATAATATAGCTTGTAATTTTTTAATTTATACCTTAATATTTTTAACATTTAGTTTTTTTTTACAGGGGAAGATGTATGAAATTGTAAGTCCATCAAGCAAGAGTACGAGTAAATAAATGCCCATGGATGAAACATCGATGCATTGAAATAGTGAGTAAATTCTAAAGGGTTTGAGTCGGTAAGACATTATTTTTTATATAGTAATAATTTAATTTGTTATTGAAATTAGGTATTTAACATAAATTTAATTTGGAATATTTTAATAATTACTAAATAATATCATTTTAGGTGAATAAACTTTTAGTTGATAATATTGATTTTGAGGAGAGTGATGATGATGATGCTAACTATGGATATGGCAACCCGTCATTACATGGAGTGGAGTATAGTCCAATTAACACAAAAATTGAACTCATATTATAATGTTGATAATAAACTCATAGATGATGATGATGAAAATTATATGGTGATAGCTTGTAGTCTTATTTTTTTTATAATTTATATTTTGAACTAATTTTATTATAGTTTAGATGAGGGATTACTTATTTTATGATCTTTAACATTATATTCTAATCCATAATCTGGGAAGGGATCAAACCCATTACAACATAGATATATAGTGTTAGTTTCTAAAGGGTTCTAGATATTCATTGTGGGAAGACTAAAACACCACCATGACAAGATACAAAACCACACAAACCCCATAAATTCTTACAAACCTTGTTAACCCATTACATTGAACAACTATAGGAAAACAAATTTAACAAACAATAACCAAACTCACCATTTAAATCCAAAAATACCAAGAGAAAAAACTATTGAAACCACATTAAAAAATAAATTTCCAAATCAACATTCAATTATCCCACACAAATTCAGCTATCCCATCACCTAAAAGTAAATCCTTAATCAAAGTCACATAGGAAAATGTTATTATGCATGAAGGAAAGGAATTTCCTATAAACATTTTGAATTTGAAAGACATATAATCACTTTGGAGAAATGGTCAAGATAACATAAATGATATTTCCCCCTCTTCTATACTTATACATCCTCAGACTTGATTATACTAATTGATTTAATGAACCCCATTCAACTAGATAGAAATCCACTTTCTTTGTAGTTTTCATGATGATAGGATTATAAATGTCCTCCAAAAAATTAGGATATACTTAAAATATATTATTAAGACTTGATTTAAGATAAGGTTTCTCAATAATATAGCAAACCCAATCTTCATACATTTAGCTTGGCTCTGATTTCTTCCTTTTATCCCTTATCTAATCTTTGATTTACTTATTTCTTATAGGTACTATGCTCCTCTCTTGACACCCTTGATCATTATTGATTAACTAGTCTCATGAGATTCCTTGCATGCATAGTCCTCTTCTCTCTCTTGTTTAAATCTCATCCTTCATCTACCTCTACATTCTATCCTCTACTTTGACTTCTAGCAATCTAAATTTACTTTCTCTCTTCTCCTCTAGGCCTTTAGGCTTGATTCACTTGTACTAGGTATATAGATCTTGACCTCATTATTGAGCATGAAACTTGGCATACCTTATTTAATTATCATACTCCTTGGTACAAAAACCATCCCCTCATACATAACTTTAAATAAATCACTCCTTGTCTCTTGCCAAACAATCCACTTTTTCTTCCTTAGGGCCTATTTTCTTGTAGCTCTCTTTTTACACAAATATAGTAGTTTTGAATGATATAAATAGTTTTTAAACAAAATAATACCATTTTTGGATACCCATTATCTTATTTTATCTTTTCCTAAAGCTTCAAGTTAAAAATCTCAATAGAAACCTACTAACTCAACACACCTTCCTAGTAACTAGGTCTCTTTAGGCCTAGTTCAATGACACAATCTTAAATGCTATATTTTACAATTAGGTAAAAAATTAAAACAAAAAAAATACTATATATCATGTAAAAACACATTATATTATCAATTTTTATTATTTTTTACTGGTGGAAACTCAGGTTATTCAACTTGCAAGATCTAAAGCCTACCTTAGGTTTTGACAGGCCTATATAAGCCCGAGATCTTACAAAATGGGATAACATGGTTTTAAAGAAAATTAAATAAATTATAAAACTTTTATTAGGTATAAAAAACCTTTTTTCAACTTCTAAAATGCTTTTTTATTCATGACCAATCACCTTAAACCTCCAATATGCTAATTTCTAGAATTCTATATGCTTGTATGGGACTGTGTCAATTGAGATGAAGATTAGTATTTAGTTTTTATATTTGAGTACATTATAATAATACACATGATAAATTACATAAAATATATAATTTATAATGTATCTTCACCACACAAACACTTTAAATAACCTCATAAATATGCCTTCAACTTCCTTCCTCATACTGTGTCAAAATATGGTTACCTCTAATTGGACTGTATTGTAGATGAACTCATTCTTATCTAGAAAATGAGGAAATGAAACCAATATATGAAAATAAAAAAAAATAATACTTATCACATGCCATGATACTCATTTAATTTCAAAAATACTCTCTAAAACATTCTTTCATTCCTTAGTCTCATTGCTCATACAATAATCATATACAAAATTTTGTAAGGTAGGCATGATTCTTCTTCAAATATTGATTTTACTTATCTTTATTGAGGATATAAAAATATATCTCCTTAAAATTTATCTTGTAATACCAAACTTATACCATTCACTATCCACACCTACATGCATTTATATCCTTTCATAATGCCAAAATATGTAAGATAACTCCTCACAAAGCCAACTCCATGTAGGGTGGCAGTTACAATATCAAATTTCTTGGCTTATATTTCTTGACCATGAATTTCATGTTTAAACACAATTCAAAACCAATCCTAGGACCCACTATGACCCTTCACAAACATTCATGAACATTTTTATTTCAAACACAACCCAAAATACTACACAAAACCTATTTATAATTTTAATTTTTTAGATTCTACTTTTTGGTGGGAAAACTATAAATGAGCTCAAATTAAAATTTGGAGCTGACCTAAGAACTATAACCTATGAAAATTACTAACTTAGAACTCATATGACTCAAAATACTCTTGACCAAGCCAAAATATAATAAACTATGTATGTTCTTACATTGAAATGTCTTTCTAGGTGGTGCTCTACATTGAGCTACCTAAGTGGGAAAATTTGAGTTCTTGCTCAAATTCACCTTGTACAACTTCCTCATTGATTTAAAAAATTTCCTATTATAATTTTTTGAGTTCCTCTTTCTACTGATCCTCTTATTTTTCTCATTTTTTTCAGCTGGTTCTTTTGTCTTTGTCTTCTTGCCTTGTCTTGCCTCTTTGCCAACTCATCTTATACCTCCATGAAGTACATGATATGATTCAACTCTTTTTCCACTTCATATTCCATCTCTTCTAAATTTTATTTCTATTCATCACACTCTACATCAAATGGTTGGTTTTTATTCTTTAATCCTACTTCTACTTCATAGCTTCCTTCCACATTTGTCATGGTTTTTTCATGCACTCCTTACTAGTCTATCTTCTTAACAATCCTTTATCCTTTGTCCTCATGCTATAATGGATCCTTATGAATATATTTTTACTTAACTCTTATAATATTATAATTTATATCCTCCTTGGCTACATCGTCATGATATATCACCTTCTCATGGTGAGTCTTTTCATAGCCTCCTTGCTCATCTTGTAATGACATTTCCTTGACCAATTCAGGTTTATCATACAACCACACTTATTGGAAACCTTTTATCTTTATCTCATCATGCATACTTCTAACCAAATCAACTTCAGCATTACCAATTAGATATATTTATTTCTTGCCTTGCTCTTTCTTCATTTGTTTGTTCTCTTGCTCACCTACTTGTAGCTCTCCTTCCATGAGTCTTTGATCTTAATCTCTTAGCATGATATTTGAATCATGGTTCTTGGGATATTAATTCCCTCTCTGTGCTCTTTCAATGTTAACCTATTCTTACTCCTTCCTTGGATCACCTTTGGATTGATCTTGTCTTCCTCCAAACATGTTTTCTTCATCCAATCATCAAATTTATGAGGAACGTGACTGTTCTCCTCTTTATTTTGCTCTATCATAAACTCTTGTGCCTAATTTATTATTTTATAAATGTGATCATGGAGTGAATCCATAATTTTCATCTCCATACTTGCACCATCATGATTAATAAATATAAAATAACATTCATGAGATTTGATAGTATCTTCAAGGATCTTATGGTCCTTCCCATCCTCTCTTGCTCTTTTATTCTTCTTCCACTCTTCTCTAGGCATCTCTTTGATCTTCTTAAGTTTCTTATCATGTTTTCTTAAACTTTATTCTTTACTTACATCATTATCTACCCATACTTGTTCCTTGGTCAAATCACATGACTATATACTTAGCTTATTCATAGTTTTAGGATTATATTGGCTTGCAACTTTATTTGATTCACCTTGTACCCATACGTATCCATCTTATTGCCTAAAACTCATTACTTATTTCTAATTTTATGCCCTTACTTGAATTTTAATTTCATCTTCTTAAAGTTTTCCTATGGGTAACATGTTCCTTGTCTTTGAAATCTTCTTTTCTCTATCTTGTAATTCTATCTCTAGCTCTTTTATGATAGTTCCTACCTTATTTTGATTTTGGCTTAGGAATTTTAATAGATTAAATTTAGCCTCTTTAATTAATTATCTCCATATCAACTCATTTTCCTCATTGTTCTCTTTCATAGCTTATACCATAATGTATAATTGGGCTCCATCTCCATCATGTGTCAATCTATACCCTGCTTCGTACTGTAAATCAGTTTGTGTACCTGAACATGCATAGGTCAACAGAGTATTAGATATTAAATTTTGAGACTTTTGAGTCTCTCTCTATCCTTATTGTATCCACCCTTATTTCTCCAAGATGTATGTTTTCTTATCCATCAATATTTCTCTCTCTTAAGACTCTATTGACTCATGCCAAGTGCTCATCTCTTTAACTTCTATTCTAGGATAGACTTTATCCTTTTATTATTTATGACATACTCCAAATTTGCCATATCTTCTGGTAATTGATCCCAACTTTCATAGACAAATAGTTAGTCTTGTTTTTCATTTAACAACTCTTCCTCACCTATAATCTACTATTCAAGATGCTCTATATCTTTCAAGAGATGTTTTAAATCAAGAATCGAAATATTTTTATCAATATTTACTGTATCATCATTATTAAAAAGAAATTTTTTATCTTATACCTCTTTGATTACTTCATGCAATACAAATTCTGATTTTTGATCTTCATACATTTTCAGCCTAGTCAGTTCAAAATCAACTCCATCTTTTTGACTCAATTTTATTTCTTTTATGGCTTTAATTAGGCATCCTTCTTCTTGAAGATCTCCTTCTCCAAGCATCTCTCCTCTTTTAGCTTAATAAAACACTATATATCTATACATTACTATGCAATTAATTTATTTTTCAACATAATCATGTTGTTCATGCTTGTTCTCATTCATGTTTTCAAGTTTTATGTCCTCAAAGTGGACTTATTCTTTCTTCACTTTTGTACCTACATGCACACATGACAAGAAATCATCATATATAAAATTTTGAGGTTTACTTGCGTCTTTGATTTCTATTTTAGGTTGCTTTGCTAATGTCCTTAGATGTCTTCTCTAATGTCCTTAGATATCTTCACAATTAGATAACTTATTTATGCCTTTTCTTCTTTCTCGTAATCTCTATGAATGACCATTGTACTGTCTTTTTGATTCTTACAAAATATATTTGTGTTGATTCTTCCAAGATTTGATCTATACCTCCCAAGATTGTTGTCAACTCAGTTATCTCTCTTTCCATATCTAATTCTATTTTATTAACTTCTTATCTCTCCATATTCTTGTGGAAACTTTCCTTCTTTAATATATTCATTCTTTCCCTATATTCCCTGTACTCTTTCACTTTTCTTTAAGCCTCATTGTGCCTTTCCTATTCTAGAAAGTCTATCTTACTTGCTTTTTATCACCTCAAATAAATATTTTTCACCTTAAGATATTAGTACTATTAGTCCTTTACATTGGAATTCATTTTTTACTTTAATCTCTTCTTGAGATTTCTCTTTTGATCTTATGCTATCTCTCTTTTCTCTTCAAATCTCTATGGATTTAGGGCTTCTCTTCCACTCAACCTCTTACCTTCTAGGTTTCAATTTTTTTTCTACCTATCTTAGTATATTCCTACAACCTCAAATAACAACATTTAATAATCAAAATCATAATTTTTTCCAAGAGCTTACCTGATTTGATACCACCTAATGTAGGGGGAGCCATACACTTACCTTATTCATTTATCTTGACTTTGATTTCTTTATTTTATCCCTTCTCTGATCTCTATTTTTTTTGCTTCTTATAGGTACTATGATCCTCTCTTGACACCCTTGATCATTCCTCCTTGCATGCATAATCCTCTTTTATCTCTACTTTAAATATCACCCTTCATTTACCTTTTCATTCTCTCCTCTACTTTGAATTATAGCAATATAAACTTACCTTCTCTCTTCTCCACTAAGCCTATTTTAGGTTTGATTCATTTGTACTAAGCCTCTAGATCTAGACATCCTTCTTGAGAATGAAACTTAGCATACCTTATTTAATTATCATCATGCTTAGTGTAAACACCATCCTCTCATACATAACTTTCGATACTTCACTCCTTGTCTCTTGCCAAACAATCCACTTTTTCTTCCTTAAGGCCTATTTTCTTATAGCCCTCTTTTTGCACAAATCTAGAAGGTTTGAATTATCTATAGAGATTATATAAAAAATAAGACTAGTTTTGGATACCCATTATATTATTTTAGCTTCCCCTAAAGTTTCAAGTCAAAAATCTCAATGTAAACCTACTAACTCAACACACCTTCTTAGCAATTAAGTCTCTTTAGGCATAATTCAATGACATAGTCTTATATACCATATTATACGTCTAGATACCAACTTAAAACCACAAAATTACTCTATATAATGTCAAAAAACATTGTATTACCAAGTTTCATTAATTTTAGCTGGTGTAAATTTAGGTTATTCAACTTCCAAGATCTAAACCTTAGCTTAGGTTTTAATAGGCATATACAAGCCTAAGAGCCTACAAAATGAGATGAAATGATTTTTAAGAAACGTAAATCACTTATAACACTTGGATTATGTCTGACCACCTTTTTCAAACATCTCCAATGGTTATTTTCTCATGAATAATCACCTTAAGCCTCCAACATGCTAATTTCTATAATTTTGTGTGCTTGTATGGGAATGTGTCAACTGAGATGAAGATTAGTATTTAGTTTTGAGATATGAGTCCATTATAAGTATTAAAAGGATAAATTATATCGTATATAATTTATAATGTACCTTCACCATGAAAAAACTTGAAATAACCTCAAAAATATGTCTTCAACTTCCTTAGACTGTGTCAAAATAGGATTGCCTCTAATTGGACTGTACTGTAGATGAACTCATTATTATATATAAAATTCTGGTTTGAAACCACACTATGAAAATAAATAATTTTTTTAAGATTTATCACATTCCATGAAAATCATGTAAGTTCACAAATAATCTCTAAAACATTATTTCATTCCTTAGTCTCATTGCTCATGCAATAATCATATACAAAATTTTGTAAGGTAGGTAGGGTTCTTCTTAAAATATTGATTTTACTTCTCTTTATTGAATATCTTCACCTCTGTCTCCTTTTAATTTATCCTCTCCTAAAAACCTTATACCACTCACTCTCCACACTTACATACATTTACATCCTTTCATAATGCTAAAACATGCAAGATAACTCCTCACAAGGCCAAATCCACATAGGGTGGTAGTTATAATACCAAATTAATTGGATTACATTTCTTGACCATGACTTGAAAATTGAAAAAAAAATCACACTCACTCATAGGAACCACTATGAAGATTCAAAAAAATTCATGAACATTTTAATTTCACACACAACCCAAAATACCACAAAAAGCCTAGTTATAATTTCAAATTTTCAAATTCTCCTTTTTGGCAGGAAAACTCTAAATGAGCTCAAATTCAAAATTTAGGCTGACTTAAGACCTATAACTTACAAAAATTAATACCTTAGACATCCTATTACTCAAAATACTCTTGAATAAGCCAAATTAAAACAAACTATGCATGTTCTTACATCAAAATGTCTTTCTAGGTGATGCTCTACATGAAAACCAAAAACACAACCAAAGGATTATCATAATTTTACCACTCTTAAAGGAAAAAGAATAAGTAAAGGATATTTACTAACAAATTTCACCAAATTTTCCAAACCATTCAACTTACATTCAAACTTCTCAAATTTTGAATCCATAAAGCTTACCAGGTAGAGGAACTTAGATTTTTGAGTTTCATTTCTCCTTTTTATGACTATTTGAAAGAGAAAATACTTGAGAACTTTGTCCTAAACATTATATTCCAAATTTATCATTAAATACCCTATATCTCCATAACTATCCATTACATCTCCACTATGTCCACCATTTCCATTCACATGATTGATTTTATGAAATTAAGAGCACTTACGGATAAGGGGTCAAAAATATTATATAACATCCCATCACACAAGGCCCCTTTGAAAATGCCATCGATTCCAATGAAGTCTAAGAAATATACATTGAAATCCAATCGAGAAAAAAGATAAATGGCAATGACAAGAAACAAAGAGAGGAAAGGAATATTTAAAGAGGCCACATCTTATTGAAGGTGTAACTAGTCAGTATATTTCATTTTTGATTGACTTTTTGTTTAGTTGATTTAAATAATTTAGGATGAGTGCTTAACATGTTGTTGTCAGGTAGAGTAGTTAATTAAGCACTTGAAATGTAAAATTAGTAGTTGGGGGTTCAAGTCTTTTGGTCAACTATGATGACTAATGTACCAAATATTTACACTCAATTCATCCTATATAATAGCCTTGTATATGCCAAATACCATCCAACCCAAATAACAACCAAGAAAGAGATAATATCCATGCTCAAAAAGACCAACACATGAAGTGAAATAAATCTAATTAGTGCAAAAATTGGTAAAAATTATAAATCAATATTTGGTAGTAATGAAAAATATAAGGATTTTAATTAAAAATTGATCCCTATCCCATCAAAACATATGA
The DNA here is from genome assembly GCA_037957365.1 of Torreya grandis. Lineage (NCBI taxonomy): Eukaryota > Viridiplantae > Streptophyta > Pinopsida > Cupressales > Taxaceae > Torreya > Torreya grandis. The sequence goes on from JARHVA010000076.1 coordinate 4,109,686, forward strand.
ATTTCATCATTAATCAAACCATTATAATCCTTGATTAAATGAGCTTCTAATCCATCCCACCTCTTTGGGTCCTCTAAACATATGCACATTCCATTTGAATAAACATTTTCACTTATAATCATAATAAAATTGGTTAGATTATTTATTTCACTAAAAAATACACTTATAGGTTTTTTCCAAAGAATACCCTTCCAGATCTAGTGCATCATCTAATAGGGGCTTATTGTTCCATTTCAGAATTATCATGTTATTCATAACATTTATAATTTTTTGAGAGTCACCTTCGAGCTGAAACTTCTAAATTTTGCATTCTCTTTTTATCTTTATACCTTCAACCAAATATAAACATTTTTTAATATTGTTTGAGGTTGTCATGATATTATTATCAAGAGAATGGACCTACATTTTTTATAACAACTTTGCCTGCTTGGTCTAGTCTGTATTTATACTCTCCATAAAAATTCATTTTTACAAGCCTCTCCTGGGAGTTGACCATATTGCATCAACTCTTGCTATCCCGACATCATTTATAATATTTGAATTCTTTAAAAGATTCCACTTAATCAAACTATTCCTATTTTCTTTTACACACTTTTTCATTGGCATGGGAAATTTTTTCTTAAATACTTCCCAATTTTTTTCTTTACCCAAAATATCAAAAAGGGTTAACTTAGGAAGCAAATTCAACCCTAATCATGGTGCAAATTATAATTCATGTATTATTAAATGAATATATTGAGAAATTTTGAGAATTATAGAGGAATCCAAGAAATCATTAGAGAATTCATTGAAATGCAAAAGTTTATGTTTAGACACACTTCACAAGACACTAGGTTGCATGCCATTGTATTTACTCTGATTGTTTAAGTTTGTTGTTTTCAATATTTTTTCTATCTAGGGGTTTAAAAAATATTTATATAGTTCAAATGTTCTTTGGTTTAATGCATTCCCTAAGAGATATAATTTTTTCTTAAGTTTTCGAGTATTGCTTCTTAGTTAAGGAAATAATAAGAAATATATTATGTAAGTGATCAAAGTTAAAACACATGAAAATAATAAAGGAATTTAAACATTATGAATATAAAAACACAATCATCAAGTTGTTTTGGATTAATTTGTATTTTTTCAGAGCATCCAAAATGCTTTGTATTCCATCAAGTGAGTACAAAATGTTCCTAGGATACTTTTCCATTTATCTCAAGAAACTTGGGTCAACTTCATGTCACCTATAAGTGTATGTTTCATCATCACATATTTATAAATATTAACCTTTATTTACCCTTTGATTTAGAATTATTATTTTATATTATTGGTAAAAAATAGGTTTTGAAAGGTCCAATACCCTTTTAAAAAGACTAGATAAGATATATCATGATAATAATGATGAATAAATCAAACAAGAAATAAGCTAGGCAAAATACACAAAGGCAAAACTACATCAGGATAAAAATAAAAATAACTAATCCAATCAACACAATGTTTACAAAGGTTTCAAGAAACCAAGTAGAAGTTTAAGAGAGATCAAGTGGCCATCAAGGTCATAAAGACTATCCACTACCTCCTAATCTTATTTTAGCATTTAGACCTAGTTTTCAAAGGATGCCTCTTCAATCATATATTTTTCCTCTTATTATTTCATTTTATTACCTTTTTTTATCTTAATAAGGCCTTATTGAGGATCCCTTTTTTTTCCTCTTCTTGAAGATCTCATGTAGGGTCTTGATGTTTGAGGTACAATTTTTGATGGTGGCCTTATTAATTGAGATCACCTTCTTCACTTTCCCCTTGATAGACTTTACTTCCTTTTCCACTATCTTCAACTTGTTTTTACCATTAGCCATGTCTTATCTAATTTTGAAAATGTCTTAGAATAGGTTCTAATGAACTAAATCCTCTTGAGGATATGTTATATTGGTGGTTTTATCCTTATCCAATAGAAACTATATATCCTTGAAGTATTTTTTTCAAATCCTTGTTCTCATTAAATAATCCTTTCATTATACCAATTTGTAGTCAGAGGATATTATCTATGTCTTAAATTCTCCCTACCTGGTATTCTTCTTTTCCTTAAGGCTAAGAGTGGACTCATTTGAGACATATTTTCCTCCTCCAAGACCAAATCACTACGTCATGACATTAATATGTTCAATGTAGTTCCCTAGACCTCCCCTATTGAGAATGTTTCAGATTATGGAATTTATCTTAACACATTTTTTGCATGAATTTTCAACCCTAAGTTGGCTCATTTCAATTATTTATTCTAAAAATAGTGATTTTTTCTTCTTCCTCTATTCTCCTAGTAGATTGAAGAGGAAACGAGTTATGTTAACTTGGAGTGGGGTTTGATAGGCAAGTGATTATCAACACCTTGAAGACATGTGGGGGATAAGTACTATAATTATGTGTCATTAGTAGGTAACTATACCAACACACCTCCTTCCCTATAAATAAATTTTGAATGGTGTTCACACATGGCATGATAACAAACCTTATTCTCCCTAAATTGGCAATAATTACCCCCTCTGGCTCCTTGTTGTGTGACCATATAATGATAGGAATCATTAATTTTTTTGTAGTATTATTAGTTTGTCTAACACTATATGACATTCTATACCCTTCACAATGTCCTAAGAATAGAAGTATGAAACTTGGCTTCATCATTAAGAATAACATTGATGGAGGGAGAAGGACAATGACAGAGATTCATTTTATAAGATTAGGATTAGAGATATAGAGGTTAGAAAACAAGTCCAAACCTATATTACATTGTCTATATATGTGTCTAATGGAGGTCTCCTCAAAATTCTGTAGATGATTTAATGCTTCATGAACCAATTTCCTAATGATCTAACTAAGAGTAGAAGTTATTTTGAGGCAGTTTATTATATTTTAGGAGTCCCCTTCAATGACCAAAAATTTAATGTTCATTTATCTATAAATATGGTTACCCCACAAATCTGCACTCGATTTCACCACATGATTATTTTAAATTACTATAAGATCCACATAGGATGATATGAGCACTCCATTGTTGTCTATGATTATACCTCCTCCCCCCACTCTACCTGGATTACCTTTTAACACTCCATCAAAATTGAGCTTGGCCCATGAGATAGGAGGTATTATCCACTTAATAAAAATCTTGCACACCTTTATATTACCTTTATTAGTATCTTTTAGAATATAGATCTCCCATTTAGATAAAAATTTCTTCAGACTTTGTCACTTTAGAAAAAATAATCCTTCTAATGGAGGACATGGTTTCCTTGATAGTTGTTATAATAGAAGATGTCACTTTTGGAGCATAATTCTTCTTATTATAGAAAATTCTAAAGTTACACTCTTTATAAATACCCAAGCATAAATGGGGGATAAAAATATTCCATAACTTATTGAGGAGGGAATAAAAAAGATTACACCATTGGGTGATCAAATCAAAAATAGAGTTTGGTTTTGTCGGTTGAATATTTTGTCGATCAGCATACTGATAAACAAAATAGGTCTGATCAGCCAAAGTAGGAAGATTAGTCGTCCAAATGTGTAGGTCTACCACATTAGAAGGGGACTGATCTCTCCTCTCATCAAGGGGAGGTTCCCTATAGGTATGTTATATATATATATATATATATATATATATATATATATATATATATATATATATATATATGGGTTACTACATCCTTGGTTACACTTTGCATTTACTACCAGGAGTATTCTTGTGGTTTGATAAATAGTACTTATGAAAGAAGAGGAGTGATGTCTGTCATTTCCCTTGAGTTTTTCTTTTGATTTTCACACATCATCTCTGAAAAAAGAGAGATGGATGGTTTGTCCTACCCTTGAGTATTATTTTATATATATATATATATAGAAAATAATAGTCAAGGGTAGGACAAACCATCCATCTCTCTTTTTTCAGAGATGATGTGTGAAAATCAAAGGAAAAACTCAAGGGAAATGACAGACATCACTCCTCTTCTTTCAAAAGTACTATTTAGAAAACCATAAGAATACTCCTAGTAGTAAATGAAAAGTGTAACCAAGGATGTAGTAACCAGCAAATCAAGATGTAGCACAAAGTCTCCTCCTGAATTACTCAAGAGTAAGATATGAAGGACAATGAGGGCACAAAGTCATCCCAAGGTCCTTTACATAGAAATGAAAAGAAAACACACTAAAGGAAATTATGGGGACACAAAGTCTCTCCACACTTGACTCTTCAGGACAACTTCCTGACTGATGTCACTAATTTTGCTTGTTGAATTAAAGGAACATAAGAGATATTAAGGAAAAAGACATAAGAACAGTTTCCCCAATAACAAAAATATCACAACACAAAGTCTGAAAAATCACTTGCTTTCTTATTCCAATAAAAAAATATGATCAACAAACTAAGCTCAAAGTCTCAGAAGTGCCTTTCAATTTGGGTAGAGTTTCATTCTGATTGTCAAAAAGAGATGCATTTACGATAAAAGAGAGTCCCTTATATAGCCTCTTTAAGAAGGACTCGGGAATAACAACAAATCATGTTGCATTGAAATCTGTTAAGAGGATAGGCTGGGACTTAGGGGCATTTACCCATTTGATTTTATCAATGCAAAGAAACAAGTCATGCTATTGAAAGTTTGTAACTTTCAATGTCCACCTGGGGATTTGATCCTACCTTCATCGTTTCTCCTTTTTTGGTTAATTGAATCTGATCCTGGATTCAATTTGTTGTTCTATTCTTTAGTCACTTTCTGCTGGTCTTGGCCTTAAAGCCTGTGAATGCATTTAGGTCTATAGATTACAAGGATCAATAGCTATTTTATGAGCTTTGAAATTGACATTCGCGTGCCTATCACTACGTTTTCAATGGCTAGTTTGCTATCTTGAATTTGACGTCTTCAGGTGCGTCACCCCTTGGTCCTTCTTTGGATTTTCTATTTGGCATATTCTCAAAGGGAAGATGACCCTTCGTCTTTAGGGAGTGTCCTTTAAGTTGGCAGTTGAGAGTCCTCCACAAGGGCACCTGCCCTTCGAGGTCCTTCAGCGGCCTTTTCCTTAGCGGACTGTTTCTCGGGCTTTCCTATGGACAATTCTCGTGGGTATTTTTCTCGAGTTTTCTCTGTGGGCGAATTCTCATAGACAAAAAGTTCAGGGATAAATTCCCGTGAATAAAAAGTCCACAGAAATTTCCTGATCACTTTGCCTTTGTAAAATCCTTTGAGTTTTTTTCACCCACAGCTTGTCTGAATTCTTTTGGACTTTTTGTCTGAAGGAATTCCTTCGAACAAAAAGTCTGAAGGAATTATTTCTTTCCTTTAGTCTTTTTTGAATTTTGAAAGAATTACCTTTGCGGCCTTATTTGAAATTGACCTTTCCGAAGGGTACTTTCGTTGACCAAGTTCCCTCTGCAAGGGCACTTGTCTTTCAAGAGGCTCTTTGAACTTTTGCATTTGAACTGCTCCTTTGAACCTTCTGAGTGAACTGCTTGGTTGAACCAAGCTGTTGAACCGTTTGATTGAACCAAACATTGAACCGGTCCATTAAACCAAATTGATGAACCGCTTGGTTGAACCAAACATTGAACCAAGCTAATGAACCACTTGGTTGAACCAAACATTGAACCAAGCTGATGAACCAAGCTTTGAACCAAAATGGTTCAAGCTGATGGTTCAATTGAATGAACCAAGCCTTTGAACCATTTGTTTGAACCAACCATTGAACCAAGTTTTGGTTCAATGGTTCAAATGAAGCCTTGAACCGATTGATGAACCATTTGATTGAACCAAAGGATGAACCAAAGCATTGAAACAAAGCAGATGAACCAACTGAGTGAAACAAAGCATTGAACCGCTTGGTTGAACCAAGCCATTGAACCATTTGTTTGAACCAATCATTGAACCAAGATGGTTCAACCTTTTGAATTTTGAACTTGTTGAACCTTTAAACCAAAGTGGTTCAATGGTTCAACGGTTCAAGCTTTCTTTGCTTAGATGCTTGTTGATGAAGATTTTTGATAGAATCAAGGTACTGAAACAATCTCAAAAATGACCAAGTGTTAGAAACTAATTCTTTTGGTTGAACCTGCCTACAGAAGCCTTTAAACCTGTATAAAAGAATCTACCTGTAGAGTTTGTAGAAACCAAGTCTATAGTTTTCTTTAACCTTGAAATATTCCATAGAAATCAACCTATGAAGCCCGTTAAACTTGGCCCGTAGAGTCCATAGATTTCTCTTCCTGTTGAGTCCGTAGATTCTAGCCTATAGAGTCTGTAGATTCTAGCTTGTAGAGTCTGTAGATTCTAGCCTGCAGAGTCCGTAGATTTTAGAGAAGCTTGAAAAATGAGGAATTTTGAATGCCCAAGACAAATTTTGAAAAGGGAAGAGACAATTTTGGTCTGTAGGACCAACATAGTTCAAATGTTGTCCCAAAAATGAGTGATATTTTTGGGAGACAATAGCTGGCTCCAGTTGGGGAACTTCTGTCAATTGTAAAAAGAATTAAAAGGAGTAGAATCCAGAATCTCTAGTGTCTTCATGTGTACCATTCGGTTATAGAGTCATGCTACCCAAAAATGAAAGGCATCAAAAACAAAAAAAATAAAATAAAATAGAATTAAAAACTGTACAAATATACATATATACAGATGCAATGATCTGATACTTCAAGAGTTAAAGTGTTTCAGATGCTACCCATTGTGAGGTAGAGAAAAGAGTGTGCCATCTTGATATTTCAGTAGAAAGCTATTTTCACCAATGTGCTAATGAATTATAAATGGGCCTCTCCAAAGGGAGTCAAACTTTCCATGTATCCCCTTTGGTTCTCTCCTTTTGTCCCACAGCAAGACTTGATCCCCAATCTAGAAATCACAATTTTTGGCCTTCTGGTCAAAGAGTTTCTTTACTAGACTTTGATGAGCAGCAATTCTATCCACCACCATGGTTCTCTATTCCTCCACCTCAGTCAGGCACATGATTATTTTATTAAGAGAACTTTCATATGTCTGATCTTCAATTGCCTTTGCCAATTTTAAGGCTGGCAATTCTAAGGTGATTGGTATCTCAACATTGATACCATAAAGAAGTTGAAAAGGAGACATACTAATTTCCCTCTTTGGTGTGATTTTGTCTACCCATAGTGCATCAACCAATGCTTTATGCCATGTTCTTTGATTTTCATCTGCTAGCTTCTTGATGATAGTTACTAGGTTCTTATTGCTAGATTCAACTTGTCCATTCCATTGTGAAAAATAATTAGAAGAGTGAGAGAGTATAATTCCATAATGGAAATAGAATTGTGTAATCTCCTAGGAGGTGAAACAAGCTACATTGTCAATAACAATTTTGATTGGAACTCCAAACCTAGAAATGATATTCTCTTTGAGAAAGTTGCATACAACTTCTAAAGTAGCATGCTTAGTTGGGATTGCTTCTACCCACTTGGTGAAATAGTCAGTTGCTGTAAGGACATAATCATGTCCAACACTTGAAGATGGGTTTATATTCCCAATAAAATCAAGTCTCCATTGCTAGAAAGGTTCTTCTATAATCACTGGCTTGAGAGGCATAATAGCTAACTTGGGTCTTCCAACAAATTGCTAACATAGTTCACATTTCCTAACCCACTTATGTGCATCTTGGAAAAGAGTTGGCCAATAATACCTGGCTTGCAAAATTTTGTGAGCAGTCACAGGAGCAAAAAAATGTCCTCCACAGGCCAGATTGTGGAAAGATTTCAAAAGCTAGCTTTGTTGCTCTTTGTCTACACAGCGAAGGAATACTCCATCTATGCTTCTCTTGCACAAGCCGTTGTCTCAAAGGATAAAATTGGTAGCTTTCAACTTGATAGTCCTCCTTTATTTATAAGAAAAATGAGTAAGACATTCACCATAAGTAAAAAAATGAGTGATACCTGAATACCACTCATTAGTAGTGGAGACAAAAAGGGCTATTGGAGTCTCTTTCACTTTAATTTTTTCATGCTGTGTGTTTTCTAGCTTATTGTCAGCAATTAATTGGCATAGGCCTTTACCCCTGACCAGCTTTGTCAGCTTGATGTCTAGATCAAACTCTTGGATCTTTGCAATCTAATTACCTCTTTTCGTGCCAAACTCTTGTTGAGTTAATATAGACTTGACTGTAGTGTCAGGAACTAAGGTAGCATTGTGTGAATTCAGAATATAGACGCAAAAATGTTTGACTACTTTCACCAATGCATAAGCATGCCTCTCTACATTTGAATACTTCATCTCATGGGTTTTGAGAGGGCAACTCATGAAAGAGATAGGAGATTCCATACCTTCCTTGTCCTGTTGAACAAGAATTGCTAAAAGAGTGTGTTCAGACGCATAGCTGTATATGATGAAATCTTTGTTATAATCTGGACAAACCAAGGTAGGGGCATGAGCAATAGCAATTTTGATATCTTGAAATGTTGCCTTGCCTTATTTAGTCCAGATGAAGATGGTCTTCCCTTTCATCATGTTCACAATGTGTCTAGTCTTCTCAGCAAATTCAGGGATGAATCTCCGTAAGAAATTCACCTTTCTGAAGAAAGAATGAACAACATTTTTGCTTGTAGGAAAATTAAGCTCTTAAATAGACTTGAATCTATTTGAGTCAATCTTTATGCCTTATTTTGACACAATGTGTCCAAGGAGTTTCCCCTCTGTTACTCCAAAAATAGATTTTTTAGGATTTAAGGAAATACCATTCTGACAGTAGCATTGCAACACTTGTTGTAAGTGGTGTACATGATCGGATCAATGCTTTGAAAAGACAATCAAGTCATCAAGGTATACCACTATGAATTTACCAATCTCATCTTTGAAAGCTAGATCCATTTCTCTCCGAAAGGTAGCACCAGTATTTATTGAACCAAAAGGCATTCTTCTATATGCAAATGTACCCCAAGGTGTGGTGAACAAAGTCTTGTGTTGGTCTGCTTTACCAACTTCAACTTGATTATATCCTGAGAAGCCATCTAACATTGATAACATCTCTGAACCTATCACTATTTGAAGCACTTGATCCATGATTGGCAAAGGATAATTATCTTTTAAAGATGCTTGATTCAGATTCTTGAAATCTACACAAATTCAAATCTTGCCATTATTCTTCCTTACAGGCACTATGTTTGCAATCCATGTGGAATGATAGATTGGGAAGATGATTCTAGCATTTAACATTTTTTGTATCTCAGACAAAATAGTACCTAATATTTTTGGATTATACTGTCTAGATTTTTGCTTGTATGGCATTGAGTCAGCCTTGAGAGGAATGTCATGGCAGATTTCATCTGGTCTGAGAGACTTCAAGTCTTCATAAGAATATGCTAAGACATCCATGTATTGATGGAGTAAAGAGGTGAACTTGAATCTTTCTTCAGTGGTGCAACACTTACAAATGTTAACCATCTTGGGATTTTCTTTAGTGGTCAAATTCACTTGATCGAATCCCTGAGAAAAACTTGAATCTATTTGTTGTTGTTTGATGAGTCTATCATGCTTGTCAAATAGCTTCTCAAGAGAAACCAGGCCTTTGGAAATTTTATTTCCTTTCAGCTGTAAAAATTCTTCATTAATATCTAAACTAGATTCAGAGGCTGATTTATACTTCTGAGGTTCACTGCCTTTGAAATGTAGTTGTTCAAAATTGTATTTTTGTTTCAGGAAGGCAATGATTTGATGATCATCATTGAATATTGCCAATAATCAATATTGTTAGAAACACTTGGTCTATAGACCAGCTCAATAGTATACCTATCTTTTTTGAAATTTGAATGAGGAACTAAGAGAGTTCTTGAAACAACAAGTGCATCAGCTCTGTCATTAGACTCTCTGGGTATGGCAGAAATGTTGAAAGCATCAAAGCTTTCAATTTGGTCCCAAACCAAGTTACGGTAGTGGTGTAATATTTCATTCTTGGTTTGGTATAAGTTCCTCACTTAACAAACCACTAATTTAGCATCTCCTTTGGCATGAATAAACTTGATGCCTTTGTCTTGAGCAGCCTTTATGCCAAGCAACAAAGATTCATATTCAGCTGTATTGTTAGTGTTGCTAAATTGTAGTTTGTAAGATGAAGGAAACATATCTCTTTGAGGAGATATCAACACAATCCTAGCTCCTGAACCGGTAGAGGAACAACTACCATCAAATTCCAAAGTCCATATCTCATCAGATACTAATTTTTCTTTAGACTTTCCTTCATCAGAGATGAAGGATCCTTCTTCATCTATATTGTAGCCTACTAGTTCTTCTCCTGTTCTAGTTAAACTGATTTTTGAGTTGACCCTTTCAAAAATTATATCAGGTGTTTCATGTACTTCATCTTTGGATAGAAAATAATTACCCATACCTGTGGATTCAAAAAGAATTTGAGCTTCAGGGGCTGATGTCTGGGTGACCACATATTTTGCCTCTTTTTCAAGGAGCAACCTTTTCATTTTGCCTTGTATAGGGATCCTTGCCTCAGATAGATCCATGCTTAGTTCTCCTCCCACATCCTTGTAGAATTTTCATCCAAGAAAAATGCCATAGGATGCTGGGACATCAGCCACCAAGACAGTCATCTTGATTCTCTTATTCAAAAAGGCTGTAAATGCAAATTGGGCATCTTTGATTTTCCCTAGCAATGGTACTTGCTTATTCTCCATGGAGAAACATCTCTCAAATGTCTTGGTCAATGTGAGACCAAGAGACTCAGCTACTTTAGTAGGAATGACATTATCAGATGCATCTGAGTCTATAATATAGTTGTTCAACTTGTGGCCATTAATTAACAGGGAAACATAGAAAGGTTCTATTTTTCTAGGAGCAGCTTGAAGAGTAATGACCAGATTATTTGGAATAGGCGTGTTCTTTGGAGAATCAGGAGTTACCTTTTTAGCTTTTTGTCTTGCAGAGATGGTTTGGTTCTTGACATATTAGACCATCTTATTCAATTGATCAGGATTGGACTACAAATATTTGAACTCAGACATTTGTATTTTTGTCTTTTTGACATGATCGATTATGTCAAATGGCTGAATTGAGCTAGGTATAGAGAAAGGTACTTCAACTTTGTAAGTTTTAGGAGAGATAGGAGGTGGGCTAGTTTGTGAATTTAAATTAAAAGGGGAAGGCAAAATTGATGTATTTGCCTTTTGGGTGATTACTGGATCTTTTGACTGAAAAGGCAGAATGGTTCCATGCTTAGCAATCATGACTGTTGGCTGAGGTTGATCTTGTATCTTCCCTTTATCAAATTTTTAGACTTATTGGTTCTTAGATCTGGTAAACACTATATATGATCCATCAAAAGCTTCTCCTTTGGTTTTGGGTTCATCCTGGTAGTTTAGGAAACCAATGTGGGAGTCACCAGCTGATTCTTCATGATTGTCTTCAAGGAGATCAACGTCATTTTCTTGATTCAATTCAGGTTGGAAAGAGAATTTTGATTCTATTTCAAGATATTCCATTGCTGAATTAGTTGGAGGAGCTTCTAGGGCAATTTTCCCTTATGGAGGAGGAAGGTGATTCTATTGCCTTTGATTCTTGGAAGCATTGCCCTGATATGACTGATTTGGGAATGTCTTTCTATATGAAGGAGCAGAAGACATTTCTTGAGCCATATTCTTTTTGAGAGTAAGCAACTCATTTGCCAATTTCTGCACCATTGGATCTATGGTGCTTGTAGATGAATATTTAAAAGATGATGAAGCTCTATTTCTATTTGGATCTCTTCTTATCTTTCCTGCTAAGATGAGATCATCTTCTGCCTTAGTGGCTAAATGTTGAGCTACAACAAGATCTATTTAACCAGCATGTCTCAAAAGAAAACCTACTTTAGGTAACTAAGAATTAATGAAAAAGCATTTGAGATTCTTAGCTGTAGGTCAAGCAATTACAAGAATTCTATTTCTTAGTTTGTTAAATTTGGCTATGAAGTCTCTCATAGGCTCATAAGGTTATTTCTTCATCTATGTAAGTTGAGCTAGAAGTGCATGTGCATCTTCTACAAGTTTGAATCTAGACTCAAACTTATCTTTGAGAGTATTCCAATTAGTTACTGACCGAGCCTGTAGATGATAAAACCAATATGTAGCAGCACCTTGTAGTGTTTCTACAAAATTTCTGACTACTACATCTTCAAATTCTACTCCAATTACTCCACAAGCTATGCTGAAGGCTACAATGTGTTCATCAAGATAAACTTTCTCATCACCATAGAATTTGAGAAAATTCTTCTTTAAACTGCGTGGAAGCTCATGTAGAGGTGGAGTAAGATTGAGAGGACTAAAAGCATTACCACAGGGGCCTTGAACTACCATTGTAGGATTATGAAAAAGAGGGATAACAAATCTCAAAGGGGTAATTATTGGCAAAGCTTTATCAATAGTAGAAGTAGACACTTCGTCTGGCAATGGAGATCTAATTTTAGTAGGAGGAAAGCTCTCAGTTCATTGGAGATGAGATGGTGAAGGAAATAGATCAAAATCACTTTGTTGTACCAACTCAAATACAGGGTCAACGATACCTTTAGCCCTTTGGCTTCATGTATACCTTGAATATGCCATATTGTGAAACAAAAATGGAAAAGAATTAACCTTGCTTCAGTTTGAAGCTTGAGGCTTTAAACTATGCATTCTTTCTCAGTTATTGTGGAGGCGAATGGTAAGGCTATAAATGGATAATGGATATTATATCCCCATCAGAGTCACCAAAAACTATTGGTTAAATATTTTGTCGATCAATGTACTGATAAACAAAATAGGTCTGATCAGCCAAAGTAGGGAGATTAGTCATCCAAATGTGTAGGTTTACCACATCAGAAGGGGATTGATCTCTCCTCTCATGAAGGGAAGGTTCCCTATAGGTATGCTATATATATATATATATATATATATATATATATATATATATATATATATATATAGAAAATAATACTCAAGGGTAGGACAAACCATCCATCTCTCTTTTTTTAGAGATGATGTGTGCAAATCAAAGGAAAAACTCAAGGGAAATGACAGACATAACTCCTCTTATTTCAAAAGTACTATTCAACAAACCACAAGAATACTCTTGGTAGTAAATGCAAAGTGTAACCAAGGACTTAGTAACCAGCAAATCGAGATGCAGCATAAAGTCTCCACCTGAATTACTCAAGAGTAAGATACAAAGGACAATGAGGGCACAAAGTCGTCTCAAGGTCCTTTACATAGAAATAAAAATAAAACACACTAAAGACAATTATGGGGGCACAAAGTCTCTCCACACTTGACTCTTTAGGACACCTTCCTGACTGTTGTCACTAATTTTACTTGTTGAATTAAAGGAACATAAGATATATTAAGGAAAAAGACATTAGAATAGTTTCCCCAACAACAAATATATCACAGCACAAAGTCTAAAAAATCACTTGCTTTCTTATTCCAATAACAAAATATGATCAACAAACTAAGCTCAAAGTCTCAAAAGTGGCTTTCAATTTGGGCAGAGTTTCATTCTAATTGTCAAAAAGAGATGCATATACAATAAAAGAGAGTCCCTTATATAGCCTCTTTAAGGACTCGGGAACAAGACATCATTTTGCATTGAAATCTGTTAAGTGGACAGGCTAGAACTTAGGGGTGTTTACCCATTTGAATTTATCAATGTAGAGAAACAAGTCATGCTATTGAAAGTTTGTAACTTTCAATGTCCACCTGGCAATCTGATCCTACCTTCATCGTTCCTCCTTTTCTGGTTAATTGAATCAGGTCTTGGATTCAATTTGCTATTCTATTCTTTAGTCACTTTTTGCTAGTCTTGGCCTTAAAGCCTATGAATGAATTTAGCTCTATAGATTACAAGGATCAATGGCTATTTTATGAGCTTTGAAATTGATGTTCGTGCACTCATCACTACATTTTCAACGGCTAGTTTGCTGTCTTGAATTTGATGTCTTTGGTCGCGTCACCCCTTGGTCCTTCTTTGGATTTTCTATTTGGCATCTTCCCAAAGGGAAGATGACCTTTCAAATTTAGGGAGTGTCCTTTAAGTTTGTAGCTGAGAGTCCCCCACAAGGGCACCTGCCCTTCGGGGTCCTTCGACAGCCTTTTCCTTAGCAGACTATTTCTCGAGCTTTTTTGCAGACAATTCCCGCGGGTATTTTCCTTGGGATTTCTCCGTGGGCAAATTCTCATGGACAAAAAGTCTGGGGATAAATTCCTATAGACAAAAAGTCTGTGGAAATTTCTTGATCACTTTGCCTTTGTAAAATCCTTCGGGTTTTTTCCACCCGCGGCTTGTTTGAATTCTTTCAGACTTTTTGTTTGAAGGAATTCCTTCAGATAAAAAGTTTGAAGGAATTATTTCTTGCCTTTAGTATTTTTTGAATTTTGAAAGAATTACCTTTGTGGCATTCTTTGAAAATGACCCTTTCGAAGGGTACTTTCATTGACCAAGTGCCCTCTGCAAGGGCACTTGTCCTTCGGGAGGCTCTTTGAACTTTTGCATTTGAACTATCTTAGTGAACTGCTTGGTTGAACTAAGCTGCTGAACTATTTGATTGAACCAAAAGTTAAACCGCTCCATTGAACCAAGTTGATGAACCACTTGGTTGAACCAAATGTTAAACCAAGCTGATGAACCAAGCTTTGAACCAAAATGGTTCAAGCTGATGGTTCAATTGAATGAACCAAGCCTTTGAACCAACCATTGAACCAAGTTTTGGTTTAATGGTTCAAATGAAGCCTTGAACCAATTGACAAACCATTTGATTGAACCAAAGGATGAACCAAAGCATTAAAACAAAGTGGATGAACCAATTGAGTGAAACAAAGTGTTGAACCGCTTGGTTGAACCAAGCCATTGAACCATTTGTTTGAAACAGTCGTTGAACCAAGATGGTTCAACCTTTTGAATTTTGAACTTGTTGAACCTTTGAACCAAAGTGGTTCAATGGTCCAACGGTTCAAGCTTTCTTTTCTTAGATGCTTGCTGATGAAGATTTTTGATTGAACCAAGCTACTGAAACAATCTTGAAAATGACCAAGTGTTAGAAACTAATTCTTTTGGTTGAACCCACATGTAGAAGCCTTTGAACCTGTAGAAATGAATCTACCTACAGAGTTCATAGAAACCAAGTCCATAGTTTTATTTAACCTTAAAAGAGTTCGTAGAAATCAACCTATGAAGCCCGTTGAACTTGGCCTGTAGAGTCCATAGATTCTAGCTTGCAGAGTCCATAGATTTTAGAGAAGCTTGAGAAATGAGGAATTTTGAATGACCAGGACAAATTTTGAAAAGGGAAGAGACAATTTTGGTCTTTAGGACCAAAATAGTTCAAATGTTGTCCCAAAAATGAGTGATATTTTTGGGAGACAACAGGTTTAATCCAACACACCCCAAATAGAGAGAGAAACTAGTCAAAAATATTAAGAGAAAATGGAAAACACAATAAAATATGAAGGATATACCCAAATTTAGATTCATATAGAGCACATCTATTCAATAGAAGGAACCCTTCATGGATAAGGTTATCCTTTGAGAGAATTTTGTTTTGAGATACCAACCCAAAAAATAGGTTAACTTTAAGAAGGAGAGGTCCTAGAGGGAGATCCAAGGGAAACCATCCTCAACAAGATTAAGTTACATAATATATCTTTATTTTAAATTTTAAGACCCATCCTTTGAGGTTGGCCAGACTAGTTCATCCTCTTTGAAAACCTAAAAAATATGAAAGTCTTTAAGCTTCTCATTAATAGAGTGAAGTCTAACTATCTCTTTCAAATTATAGTAATATAGAGAAAGAGTTTTCGATGACTTTCTCCCATCTATGTATTCCCAATAATTTCTAATTTTTTCCCCCATTATTCTTATAAATATGGTGCAAAATGTATTCCCTTAAATGATGGACTTAGGGGTTCACTGAGAAGCTAATCATCATCCCAAAATAACACTTTGTTTCCATCCACCACATTCCATCTACACTCATTTCCAAATAATTTTATGCTTTTAATAAGGTTTTTCCAAAAGGTGGATCCATGTGGAGGAATTCCAAAGTAAGAAAAAGATCAACTTCTCTATAACCCAAGTATTTGAATTTGATGATGCCAGTCCATAAGTTTTCCTCCTTTAATAATCTCCAACTAATTTTGGATAGGATAGATTTGTTCATTGTATTAATATTTATCAACCAATTTTGGCTAGGAGAGATTTATTCATTGTATTAATATTTATTAGGCCTAGGCCCCCATAAGATTTACATGAACAAACCTTTTCTCAAGCCACTATGTCAATTCTATATATCTCTTCTACTCCTACACACAAAAATATTTTTTGAATTTGATCAATATTTTTGGCTTTTTTTCTTGGAACATTAAAAAAAACATGAGGTAGACGGGAATAATTTATAGAGATCTCTTAAGTAATTAAAACTTATTGTCATGAGTAAGGAGACTTCCTTTCTATCCTTCCAACTTAAGTTTCAATCTATCTAGAAGGGAATTTCAATAGTTGTGTTCTATTCTGTCTTTAAAGAATGATATACCAGGATAGGAAGAAGGAAGGGCCCGATTTTGATAGTTTAATATGGAAGAAAATTATTATTTTTTTTGGAACTTGTGTGTTGATGAAGAAGAAAATGCTTTCACCAAAGTTGATACATTAAACTAAGACCTATAGATAATAAAAAATAAGTTTTCTAATAACTTTAGCTTTTTGAACTGAATATTCTCCCAAGATGAAGGTATGATCCAAAATTTGTTGATGAGAAATAAAAATGTTACGACCTATAGAAAAAACTATGAAGATCCCATTTAATATTTATTTCTAAAATATTCTTCCCAATGTTTTAGTCATAAGAACAAAAAGGTGCAAAGATACCCTACCTTAATCCCCTTTTGGATGGAAATAACCTTGTAGAAGATCCATTCATCATAATTGAAAACATAGGCATAGAGATGAAAGATGATATAAAATTTTTAAACTTTGGATGAGAGTAAAGTCTCTTCAATATTTTTCCTATAAGGCTCCATGAGATTCTATCATAAGCCTTGTTAATATCAAGTTTAAGGAACATTCATGCTCTATTGGGTTTGTTAATGGAATATAAGGCTTCATGGACTATCACCACATTATTCGTTATATATATACCATAAAAAAACTCCTTGATGGATATAAATCCGATTGGGTATTAGAACATGGAGTCTAAGAGCTAATAGTTTGTAAAAATCTTGTAGATGGTGTTGCATAAACTTTTTAGTCTAAAATATTTCAATTCTTTTATCCCCACTTTTTGGGAATGAGAATAAGGAAGGTATTATTAATTTATCTAAGTATATTTATAGAGTGTAGAAACTAATTCGCTACCTCTAACATGTCCCAATCAATGATATCCCAAAATAGTTATAAGAAGATATGGGGGAACCCATTGGGACTAGGAGCCTTGTCTCCTCCATAGCAAACACTAAAAATTTAACCTCTTCTAATGTGGGATGAATAAGCAGACTATTATTATTTGATTGATTGAAGGTGATGTAAAATAGATAATAATATCCTCATCCTTTTCCAAGGTAGGTTGGGATCTCCTATAGAGGAGATCCTTGAAAAAATACACCCTTATCTTAATTGATGGTCTCAACATCCAAGTTCTCCAAACCGTCGATCTTGATTAGTACTCTTATCTTATTCAAATTTTTATGCTTAATAATGGAAAGAAATAATTTTGAGTTTTTATCTCCTTCTTTCAATCAAATATTCCTTGATTTATGCATCCAAAAGGTTTCTTCTTTGGCCTTAAGAGAGTGGAACTCATTAATCAGGATTTTTTCTCTTTGGAAGAGGTTTTGGTCCTTTTAATCTCTTCCGTTAACTTCTCCTTTCGTTCAAAAATATTTATAAAGGTCTCCCTATTCCATTTTTTCAAGTTGAAATTGAATTTTTAATTTCTTGATCACTGTAAACATTTTCAAGCCTTGAAATTCCTCACTCCACCAACTCTTGATCTTATCCTCCAAGTCTAGGTGTTGGAGGCACATTTTATCAAATCCAAATAGATGGTTTATTCTCCTTACCTATATTTTTAAGTTAAGGGATAAGGGTTTGTGGACTAAACTAATTCCTAGAAGGGCAGAAAGATTGCCATTTAGATTGATAATCCATTTTGAAAATAGGATAAATATATCCATTCTAATGTGTATCGAATTATTTCCTATTATTTTATTGGACAATGTAAACTTAGAACCTAATATAGAAATATATTCATTCTAAAGCGTATTAAATTATCTCCCATTATTTTTTGGACAATGTAAAGTTAGAACCTCAAATAGAAATATATCCATTCTAAAATGTATTAAATTATCTCCCATTATTCTATTGGACAATGTAAACGTAGAACCTCAAAGATCCATATCCACCAGTCTGTTATTAGCTATGAATCAGTAAGGTTTGTTATACTATTTGAAATTTCTTGGGCTCCTCCTTTTTTCTCCCTAGGAGAAAGAGGAGTGTTGAAGTCTCAAGCTATAATCCAATCAAACTTTTTACTGGTTTTTATAAATGTCTTTACCTCTTCCCAAAGGAACCTTCTTCCTACCTTGGAGTTTGGAGTGTAGATGTTTGAAAAAATACAAATTCTATTGTTAGCTTATTAATTAATTAGAATTTAGATGTAATTATTTAATTTTAATTAGGTATTTTTATTAAAATTTAGTGTAGGTTCATCTATCCATATTACATTTTGGTGATCCCATATTGTATTAAATGCTCCATAGGGTTTCATTATTTTGGTGAAGCTATGCTCCCTTATACCCCTATAGTATTAGATATTGTCCATATATAGCATCAAATATATCTTTATCTAATATTATTAGGGTTAATTATATTACACGGTCTTAGATCCAATATCCCTATCACCTATTTTTCTTGACATGCTTGATCACAACCCCTAGATTATTCCATTTTTAAAAAAATCCATAGTGTGCTTGTAAAAGTGTGATTGATATGGTAATTATTCGTAGGGTCTCAATTATTATAATATTTTACAAAACCTATATGTTTATTATAAGAAATTATTATCGTATCTTTCTTTATAGGTGTAATATTCCCCTTGTTATGGCTAGGGAAATTTCTTTACTCAATAAAATTTCTAGATATTATTCAATTATATCATGGTTTCAAATGTACAAATATATATGGAACTCCTTATTTTATTATTCTTATTGTATAAATATAGTATTCATGTTCAAATATATGTATTCAATAAAAATTATAAAATTCTTGAATATTTTCTAAGACATGTTACTAGGTTTCATCCAATCGCTTTAGTGATCCATGTGTATGTTTTTATTCCCTTTATTTTGATAGAATAATGTTATAGCCTTGTGTAGAAATGTCATGTTCTAACCTAAATATTCTTAAATACATGATGATTTACTATGCAAAGATCCATACTATGCAAAGGATGAATAAAAATATAAATATAATAGTCCCTCTTAATATTCCTTAAACTTGAGGAGGGAATAATCGAAACATCCCTTATTATCTCCCTTAAGATCATAATCTTAGTTTTCATAAATATTATGATATTATCGATTAATTAAAAAATAATCATTCCAAGATATCCACTCATGAAATAATTATTAAATCTAACATTTATAAGGATATTTTTTACAAATCATTAGAGGATACAACACTGCCAAGTAATACTCAACCATCTCACTTTACTTCTATTGTTAGATATTTGAAAGATAATGAGTATGCAATCACCTTTGAATATGATGAAATACCTCCCATAGATGTTATCCATAAACTTTTGTCATTGCATATTAAAGTCATAATAAAAAATTTAGGGATTAAAATAGAACTTTTGATGATGGTTTAGGAATGAATATTTTTATTAAAACATTTTTAATATATTTAGGTATTGGTAGGTGTATATACCTGATATTTTCACTTTTATCAATTTACTAATGCTTTTTCTTGTAGGAGCTTGATAGTACATCAATATCCTTGAGTACATGAATGGGGTGGGATCAGCTCATGGTACTTTATGAGAGATGTTTACATACTATTTTATCAAACCAGCACTACTATCAATTTGAATTACTTTGAGTCTATATCTATCTTACCTCTTTGTCTACTTTTTTTTCAAATTTGCTAGCTTCCCTATATCCTTATGTATCATCTTGATTGATATAATTTATTTCATGCTTAAGTCTTTCCTCTATAGTATCATCTAGATTAATATAGTTTTGATTTTATCTTATCATTTATACTATATAATCCTAGTCGATATTATATTGTGTCAACCAATATCTTCTAACTATATCAACCTAGTCAATACCATTGACCTAGAATTTAGGGTTAGTCTTGGGTATTGGATTTGTATCTATAGGGGTCATATTTCATTCATAAAACATAAATCACATTCATATGCTCTACTTTCACCCATATTTATAACCCTAAATAGTATTTGGAAGAGTTAGAGGGTTTAGAAACTTATCTTGGAGGTTTTATCTTGCAGTGTCATTGAAATTCAATAGGAGAGGTCTTTAGACTTCCTAATTAAGGATATCTAGGTATTTATCTTACTATTTGAGGTCTTCAACCCAAAATATCTCTTTAAAAGGGACACTTTATCCAAAGGGGGAGATTTAAGCATCAATGGGTCCATGCAAAGTTAAGTATTTTTATCCATATACTCTTTTAATTATTTACTTAGTAAATTAGATATTTCTTAATTTATTTATTTGTGGATGTATGTGTTTCTCCTTGCCTATGATCTTCCTTATAATAAATAAATTGGTATAGATATAAGGTTATTTAAGTTTTCCATTTATCACCTTAGTTTACATAGACTGAATTTGATTGACCATTTTAGCTTACCTTTATCATTTACTTTACTTGTACCTTACAATCATTTTTACAATCACTTACCTATCATTGAGCCCTAGTGAGAGCTCTACCCCATGTCTTAGGATTAGACTTTGGAACCCTTTGCTCATGAAATTTGAGTGTATATTACCCTTTGATATGTCTATAATTATTTTATGTCCTTACCTAATCATCCATTTATATGTATGATCTATTAGTATGATCTTATTCGAGTCCCAATATATTGAGAGAAAGAAGATAGTTATACATCACCCTGCCACATGCATACATTTTGGTGAACTCAACGTGAATCTTATCCCGCCTATAGTTAGATAATTTTCATGTTTGTAATTTTATATTCTTAGTTACATGTTCAAAATAATCATAAAATTTTAGTCTAACTATATCAACTAGCCTGATACAATTTTCCTAGTATTATCAACTATATTGACCAACCTGATATAGTTATTTATTTATTTGAAACTGTATCAACCAATTTGATATAATTTATTATTTATTTATAACTATATAAACCAACCTAATATATTTTTATGTATTCTCTCAATTGCATCGACTATCCTGATACATCTCTATGTCTTCTCCCAACTATATCATCCAGCCTAATATTATTATGTCTCTTCTACCAACTGTATAGGCCAAAGTAATACAAATCTATTTTTTTTTTTAAATTTATTTATTGTATTAGCCTACCTGATACTATTATGAGTTGTTTTAATTTTATCACATATTATGTCTTTCAATTACATTGAATCAAGCATTTTCCTACAACTATGTTTTGGGCAAAACAACTATCAGTTCTACCTGAGCCATGGTGTGAGTGGTACTACCCCAATACTCAATCCATTAAATAACACTATATTAGACTTTAGCTTCCACATACCTCATAGTATATCAAAAAACTCCTAGGGTTTTCTTTTCATCTAATAGAAAGGCTTTTACCCATTTTATTTTGTATTCCATTGATAAGTGGTAAGCCTCAAGAAGTTACCCTCAATGTACCTTAGAGATAGGATAGTGTGGCTATAGGATGGTGTAATTCTATATAGTTAGTTCCCTTTGGGCCTTGTTCATTATTTATGCCTAGGATAAGTATATTTAAGAGCCTACAAATCTAACACACCCAAATTAGTTATACCTTATTATTGTGTTCATTTGGATAATATATTAATTTGCTTACATTCTAGACTGTATCAACCAACCTAATATAACTAAATCATCCAAATTGATACAGTTATGAATTTACTTCCAAATACATTATCCAAACCAATATAGTTTATTTTGTGACCACACTATATTGAACAACTTGATCCAACCTATTTCAAACTACATCGATGATCCTAATATAATCTTTTTCTTTAGCCATCAGTTGCACCACCTCTTTACCAAACTATATTAATGAATCTGATATAGTCATTATTTCCTAATTTTGTTTCTTACTTTATTATCCAACATGATACATTTTTTTTTTTGAGACTTAATAACTAAATGTATCAGCTTTCCTGATACCACATGTTTAATTTGATCAACCTTTTTACACATATAATTTTTTATTTTCTTCATCACGATTTCCTCTCTTAAGGTCTTTTTAGTTAGCTTCAACTCATTCCACTTTTACATGGTTCACTTCTATCTTCCTTCTATGACCACCATTAAAGGTAACTCCTCATGGTGGAATTATGCTACACCTTTTCTCATTATTGAAGATCCTAATGATGATCTTCCCACTTATGATGATATTTATTATCAGGGTGAAATTCCTTATGATGATACTTATAGTTGGACCAACTATTATAAATATGGTCATCTTACTTATGATGAATCCTATGAGGATCCTAACAATCCCACCTTTGCCACTTCTCACATGGCTAAAAATCAATACCAAAATTTACCCATCTATGATGTTGATTCTAAAGGAGGTGAAGACACTAAACTAATAACATATATCCCCACTGACCACTCTTATGATACCAATGAGTATTTTACCATTTCTCACATAATTTATATTAATATTCCCCCTATGACCCTGATGATCATTATTAATAGAATGAAGATCCTAATGATGACACTTATAGTGGGATCAAAGATTATCAATATTATCCTCTAATTTATGACAATCTATATGAGGATCCTAAATATCCAACCTTCACCACTTCTCATATCATTGAAAATCAATACCATAATTTTCCCATCTATGATGATGATTTTGATGGAGGTGAAGACCCTAGCATGATAGCGGATATTCCCATTGATGATTATTATGACATAGACAAAAACAATTCTTATTCTTTTCCCATATTTAGTAATCCCAACTAAAAATCAATAAATGACGGGTATGGTTTGATGGATGTCTATCCACCCTCTACCCCACCATTAGAAGGCCTTAAAAGGATAAGCTATTAAACCATGGTTCACATTCAACCAATTTTTTTCAACTCATTAGCTTATAAATAAACCTAGTTCAAATGCCTAACACAATATACATTATAGGTGATTATGATCCTTGATCTTATATGAATATTCAAACCTATCATATTGGTCCAATTTCAGCTTCAACCTCTTCCAACATACCCAAATCACTACTATAATCACTTCTTTCCTATTTTATTAGCCAACCTAATAATGTTTAGCTGCAACCACCTTCAGTCAATTACACCAAACTTGACATACAATGTGGTAATATAGTTATTCCTATTTCATCCAATTACATTGACCATGATACAAATTTTTTGATATAGTTCTTTATATTTCATCCAATTGTATTGAACATGACATAAAATGGGCTGATATAATTATTCCTATTTCATCTAAACATACTAGACATGATGAAAAATATGCTAATATAGTTATTCCCATTTTATCCAATTACATAATCCATGACACAAAATGTGTTAATAAAGTTCTACCTATTTCATCCAGTTATACATGCCATGATAAAAAAATGTGCTGATATAATTCTATCTATTTCATCTAAATACACTGGTCATGATATAAAATGTGTCAATATTTTCTTCCTATTTAATCTAATTACATTGGCCATGACACAAAATGTGTCAAAATAGTTCATATTATTTCATCCAACTACACCGAATATGACATAGAATGTGATGATACAATTACTACTATTTCATCTAGTTACACCAACCATAACATATAATGTGTTGATACATTTTTGCATATTTCATCCAGCTACAGTAGTCATAATACATAATGTGTTGATACAATTCTACCTATTTCATCTAACTACAATTAATTAACAAATAATGTGTTGATAAAATTCTATCTATTTCATCCAACTATACCAACCATCACACAAAATGTGATGATAAAGTTCTTCCTATTTCAGGTAAATTCATTGGTCATGCTCTTAAATCTTCCAATACAATTCATTTTAGTCCTATTATAGTAGACTTCATCGACCTGGTAGATATAATTTATTTTAGTCATGTTCCACCAAAATGTATCAACTTAGTTGATATAATTCAGTCTAATTTTGTTACATCAAACTGTATCAACTTGGCCGATGCAATATCATTAGTCTTGTTACACCAAACTGTATCAACTTATCTAATACTATATAACATAATTTATTATCACTTTCCAAATATCTTGATAATTCCCTATATGCAATTTTTATGTCCCTTTTTCAAGGCTAGCTTGCTAAGGAGACCTTTTTCCCTATTTGACTTCTCAGGGGCTAAAAGGGAATACAAGGGAAAGTTGTTTCTTTATTCAAGTTGATAAAAAGTAGATTATTGTTAAATTTTTTATAAATAAAGTTTTAATAAAGAAAAGGACTTATCTAATTTGAAATAAGTTGGTCCTTAATATAAAAAATATATTAGAGGGAAAGGATATAAAAAGGGGAAGGAGGTTCATTTTGAAGGATCATGTTATTCTTATCAATTAAAATCATAAGCTTGAGCATGTTTTTCTTAACTTGTATCCATTGTAAATGAAACCCTTCATTATAAGACTAAAGTAACCATGAAAACCTTTAACATTTAGTGGGGTAACTCTATTTCAAGGGTTATATTGAGTAGAAATTGATAGTTTCAGACATCTACAATAGTTTTTGTGGGGAACACAATAGGCTAAAAAGGGTTTATGAGTGGGATGTAGCTATTAGAGGCCTTTTTATAGGGAAATAAACTAATTTGTAGGATTTTGTGAGGGTATCAAATCCCTATGATACTTTTCCTAAGGAAAAAAACCTCTTAAAGGCATTGAATTTGCTATTGAGATTGATTTGATAAGGGTTTATGGGGTTTTTTCAATCATAATTTTAGATAGTATTTTATTACAATTTTCTACCATATATTTAATTCAAAAGAAATCAGAATTGAAGGTCCTATATTTAATTATAATATTTATAGTTTTTATCAAGAATTTTGGTGAATGAAATATTATTTTTGTGCCCTAAAATTGGCTTTTATAGAATTTATCGATTTTATTTTCTTAGGGTTTGAATTAGAAAATCAAAATTACATGTGTTTATGTTAGGGTTTATTGGGAAACCCCTTTGGTTCTAATTCTTCCATAAAAGGGATATTATAGTGTTATTAGAGCCATTTTCTAGCCAACTATGGGTAACAAGTTTTTTGTAGACCCTTTTTCATGCAGAACAGTGATAAAAACATGAAGACAACATTGAAAGCCATGGAAGAGATGTTGTAATCTATGAAATAATCTCAAAAGGAACTAAGGGAAATGGATCCCAAGGCATGGATGAAGTTTTTAGGGTTAATCCCTATATCTCTAGAGTCTCCCTTAGAATAAGAAAAGGGACCAACAAAAGTGATGAATGCTTCATCAACATAAAAGATCAAACTACCCATAGAAGGATCCACCACACAAATCTTAAACAAAGATCACTCCAAAGGGAAAAATATGGATTCAAATGTACAAAGTATTTGGGTAGAAGAAAAGAAAATAGAAAAATAAAGGTCTAATTTCCAAAACCCTAAAAAGGAACAAAAGAATGAGGAAGCCAAGGAATAAATTATAAAAAAAGAAACACCATTGGCTAATTGCCTTAAGATTTCAACAAAAAAGAAGGGCAAAAAATACATATGTGAGGTAGAATTTAATGATCCTAGGGCTGAAATGAAACCAAATGCCTTACAAATAGGTACAAAATATGTGATAAAGACCCAAAGAAGGTGTGATGATTGGATAAAAAGAGAAAAAGAGGCAAAGTTGATATCCATTCAAATAAGACAACTCCTAAAGAAATTTAAAGACAAGGGTAATCAATTTGATTATCTTCATAAAAATGATATATTGTATCACCATTATACTATGTATTTAACATATTTTGATTAACATTCTAGAAATGAGGATAAGATGAAGGGTACCAAATGGAAAGAGGATATTTTACAAGAAACCCTTATCCATCTTTAGAGCATTCCAATGATTGAACCATTACCATATGAGATGGATTTTTATAACAACATTGTGGAGAGCCATGTGTTTGAAGCAAATATTAGGAGTCATAAAGATATAAGTGTTGTAGGTATCTCCAAAAACCTTTCTTCATCAAAGGAAAAAGAGATTTTTTTGGTAGCTCAAGGAATGATAATGATGATCATATTTCATATTTTTTGATCCCTCTTATGTCATTACAATATTTTATCATAGTGAACAACATGCTAAAAAGGATGATAAGGTAAAAGAGACAACTCAAAATTGGGGCCAACAAATTTATAATAATGTTGATGATTTTAGATTTGATGTCTAAGTTTTGATTGCTTATGTGTTAGCAATTAGAGATGAATACCCTCTAGTCAAAATCCATGGTATGCTTGATAGGATAGAATCATTATTCCCTCATATTATTTTTAATTTAGTTGATAAACATACTCATAGGAGGTATTCTAATATGTGTATTGAGGCCAAGAACATAATTTATATCTATGAGCATATGGAATCTAGATGGTTTGGAGAGGATTAAGTTAAATATCATTATTGAGTTCTCCATTTATTGCACTAGGCATGTAAGAATAATTATGAAGAGTCATGTAAAGTTTTTGGTGTATTCTAAAAACATGATGAAGGATGTGTCACTACAAAGGGGCTTCATTATTCATTACACTAGGAGATACAACAAATTTTTAATGCTTGGGGTAGACACAAGGTAAACCCCACTTTTTCCTTTTTAAAACAACAATTATATCATAAAGGTTTTCAAATCCTAATACTTTCACATGCTCTTAGAATTTTTTTTTCCAATATTGATGTGGGATCTAGGCAAATTTTTTAGAATTAGTGTTGTTATAATCATACAAATCAACCACCACATGATTTCATTTGCATCCATATAAGTGGGTTGGAAATTATTTTTAGTCATGGGATGGAGAATTTTGCAGTTGGTTATGGTTGGGAAATAATTTTTAGCCTTTATAGAAGTATATTCAGTCATTACAATGCTCACATTTCCTATTTTTATAAGGAGGTTTCAATTTTGTAGATGTTGTTCCATTTTCAAGTTGTTAACTTTGGTAAAATCAGATTATAAGTTGTTGTTTACAAACTTAAATAGTTGCAAGATTGATATTTTTGAGGCCACTAAATCATTAGGAAATGTTGGTGAATGGGTTCAATTAAAGAGAATGAATACTTTAGGCAACATAAATTCAATTTGGGTATAAAATTAGATAATTCATGACGGTCATCATTTGTTTTTAGCTTGTATAAACGCTGATTTATGTCCTTCCTAGAAAGGAACACATTACAATATCATTAATGAAGGTCATCTCAAGAAGGTATGTGTCTTGGATTATACACACTTGATGATTAAATTATTTTCTAAGATGCCAAGAGACATAATTGTTAATGGGGATAAGAGCTAACTTGTTGGTCCAAATGGTTTCACCTTCAAGCAAGATAATTGAACTTGAAAATTGAATGGAAATTTTTAGACCTTTGGAAGAGGACATCATGGGATTTAAAGTCAAGAAGGAATATATAAAATGTTTTCTTATATTTTTGGTTCCAATATGGGAAGCTTATAATTATGGTATGGTGAGATATACATATCTTTTTTCTTTTATCCCATATGAGAAAAACTTGTCTTTCAAAAATGTGGACAAAGTTCAAGGGTAATTAAATGGATTTGACTGTCATTATAGCTTCATAAGTTTTGGACCTTTGAAATTCAATCATATGAATGAAAATTATTGAAGCATTGGAGGAAAGTTGAATAACATGCCCATGAGGCATGATGAAGTGGTTGAAGAAATGATAATGGGAACATATATTTTCCTTAATGAATTTATTCCATGTGTAGGTTCATGTATAAAAAAGTAGTTAAGTTTTTTTTACACCCAATAAAATGGTGGAGCAAATGGGATTGCAGCTGAAGATGGAGATGCCATAATGAATATGAACAAGTTCATGATTATAAAAGATCTCATTTTGCATGGAAATAGAGTCTTTTCAATGTTTAGATGGTTAGAGGAAAAAACATTGAGTGTACATCCTAGCCAAAGAAAAAAGTAAGAAGGTAGCCTACAAAGTCTTTATGACAACCTCAAATGACAATTTTTAGACAACCAAGAAGATTGCTACAACAAGGTAACTCTCTCAAGTGGTCAACTTTGGCTCATCTTTGCATAAAGTATTTGAGTTTTCCATTTAGTGAAGACTACCATCAAGAGTTGGAGAATGGTTTGATATACATCCCTCTTAATGAAGAAACCAAAAGCACCAAGGAAAATCCCATGGGGTATCCCACTTGAATATTAGAGTAGTACAACAAAATCATGGTGAAAGGGGTCCTAACTTGAATTTTCATGAAAAGGTTCTCTAATAAGGTAGTGAGGAAACACAAGATGATGTATTAATACCTTAAAATGATATAGAAAATACTTTTATGATAGTTATGAGCTAAATTGCCACCACTAATGCTACTATCATCATCAATAACAACCACCATATTTTTCAATCACACTCATATTTGTGAATATGGGATGTCCTTCCACCATAATTTACAAGGTTAGAATGGAGAATGAATATGACACCTTGGAATATGTGTTATCTTGTTAAATTATTGATTAATCATCAATTCCTTGTTCTAGGGCTGAACTTACAACTTGGAAAGGTTTTAGTACAGCTGAATATGTAAAGAATAAAATTACTGACGTTGTTTTTAAAGGAAAAAATGAAGGGGATAGGTTTAAGGTAATAGTTTATCTCTATTTCAAGGAAGTTTATAAAATTCATAGGCTACTGAAAAACATCATTAGGGAGGAGGAAAATAGATATATGAGCTTGTTTTGACAAGAGGTATTTCATTTAATAGGTACATAATCTAGATTATTAGAGAATTATAATATATTTCTACACTTTGGCATAATGTACTTGGGCATGAGAGTTTGAATTTTCTTGAGGGCAAGGAAATTTGGGAAGGGGGGTCTTTCGTGTCCCATTTTAAAGGCTAGCTCACTATTGAGACCTTTGGACCTATTTGATTTCCCAGTGGCTGAAAGGGAATACAAGGGAAACTTGGTTCTTTGTTCAAGTTTATAAAAATTAACTTGTCAACAACTTCTTTCTAAATAAAGTTATAATATAGAAAAGGACTTCTTTAATTTGATATAAACCAGTTATTAATTTAGAAAGTATAATGGAAGGAAAGGATAATAATATGGGAAGGAGGTTCATTTTAAAGGATCATCTTATTATTATCAATTTAAATCATAATTTTGAGCATGTTTTTCTTGACTTTCATCTATTCGAGATGAAACCCTTCATTGGAAGGCTAAAGTAAGGACGAAAACCATTAAGATTCAATGGGGCAAATCTATTTCAAGGGTTACTATTGTCACTCAATTTTACACCCTTGGATAATATTAGTTCAAGCCTTCTCTAAATTGAGTGAAACATGGGATTACCTCTAGGCCTATAGATTGCCTATAGTAAAGGTAAAACCCTAGATTGAAGGGTTAGATCCCTTGTTTTATCTATTGAAGCTCATCACCTAAACTACTATCTCATTTGGATGAAAAGAGAGAGAGAGATAGAACATACAGTAAACCTATCCTAATGAGGTGATGCACTATTTGTAACCTAAAAACTACCAACTAATTACAATTATGCTTCAAACATAATCCTAAACTGCACATACACTAATCCATATTTCTCATGGAGATTTGTGAAGGAATCTTGAGCTAAGAGGACTTAAAACAAGGTCATGAAATGAAACTATTGGAGAGGCAACTCACTAAAACTCATGAACACTTAATTATAACACTTCAAGAGACTTGCAAAATAATTTCAAAGCTAAGTATGAATGCAAACAAGGAAAACATGCTAAGGAAGAGAATATATCACTTATAAAGATCAAATAGTTAAAAAAACACATTAAAAAAACTCATGGATAAGGTAAACTAGATCATTCTTTATTTCTCAAAGGCTGAAATGATCAGGGCTTTGCCATACTCAGGTGGAGGATACAAACTTAGCCAAAAGTGGATCAATATATAGAGAATGTGAGAGAGAAGAGAAGAATGGTTTAGGAGAGAGACAGAGAGTAGAAAAGTGTCCATGTGAGTTTAAACAAGAAGAGGAGTTATATAAATATCTCAATAGGTCCAAGATGCTATGTGTAGCTCCTCTAAAGATGGTCTAACTCTCCAAGTAGCGTAGGATTTGAAAAGCTTATTTGACACCTTGATTAGCTTCTTGAAACTTCTCTTCTTCTTAACATGTTGAAGGACAAGTGGCCTTATTTATGGTAATATCAATTTATCCTACCTATTTTTTATGATATTGACACCTCTTATCTAAGTCCATCAATTCTCTTTGACACATCACCTTTTTCTCTTGTACGGAGTCTAGAGGACTCTTTATCTCCTTAGGCATACTTTGCACACAAGTGTTAAAACTTGGATTTGTCTTCTTTACCTCATCAAAAATTCATGGATGGCCTATTCATACCAGATTAGAGTTGAAATAATCCATTTTAAGGCCTCAAACTAGCCCCAACAAGTCATTCTCTACCAAAATCCTTAATTAGGCCTCATTCCTTATAACCCTAAAATGATGAAAACCTCCTTGTTTAGAGAAAATTATATAAGTAATTGATAATTTTAGGGCATATTATAGTACCCAATGTCTTCACAACTCTAGGGTCAATTTCATGCTTTAAGAGTGAGTGGAGATATCTCTTTCTACCCTTTCTCTCTCCTAACTAGGTCTTAATTAGGCCTCCCTACATAGAGAGTGATAAATGGTTCCACAATATCCCCACATGTTCTAAAACCTAAAAAGGTATGATTAACTTATAAAACATCCTCCTATATATGCATTCCAAATTTGAAGTTTTGAATCACTGTACGAAGCTGTAAAATAGCAAAAATTAGTCTTTTTAACCCTAATCTATATGGTTTTATATAGTAATGTATGAAAAAATTACATGGGATGATGATCAGGGGAGTATTTAATATGTTTTTGGTATTTTGGAATATTTTATTATCCATATAGAGGCATTAAAGTTGATTTCTCTCTCATTGGGTCCTTAGGGCTCTCCTAGGCAGCTTGAAAGTGACTTGGTTTTTGAAGGACGATTCATAAATATGGATGCATGAATCCTCATAAAAATTACACAAAATTTAAGTACATCAGGGTAGTAAAATTCCAATATAATTTCATATTCCCATGCATCTTCTCTAATCCATAACAAGTAATGCAAACTAGCCCCTCAAGTTAAAAATAAGCATTCTAAGAGGTTGAGTAAGATTGAGGTATGTAGGTAGTTTCCTTGAGTGTTGTTTGAGATTTTAATGACCTAAATAGGTACATGATATCTCTAATAACCCCTATCAATTTAAATATTACAACCTTTCATCATCAAACTCTACTACATCTCAATGGTTTAGGCTTAGGGTTTATAGGCCTAATTGATTGTCATACCTTAGCTACCTATTTTCTCACATTTATTCTCACCATCAGATGTCTAAGAATCATAAAAGGTTTGTATAGGTTACTTACCATCTTCCAAAATTTCTCTGAGTCTAATATTATCTCACTTCATTGAATGCTTCACCATTTTAAGATAGACTACCTATACAGACTATGCATGCTCTTAGGACTACTAGGAGTGAAGAATAGGGTTTGTCAATACTCCATACACTTGTTTATAAGTATGAGGCCCTTTTAGAGTGAATTCATCACTATATATTTTTATTTATTTATCCTTGATATCCTCTTAAATTATTTCATACATTTCAAATAGACAACCTTCTTGAGAAGGTATGCAGATTGTGTTGGCATTCAAACCTATTAGAGGTGAATAGGGTATGACAAAATTTTATACATTTATTGATAGGTTTAAATATCTCATATTAAAATTTTCATACTCTATCACTCACTTAAATTTCTCTTAGAGCTCTTGCAATTCCTTAGACTCTTTAAACAAGCATGGATTTCAATAGTGATCAAGGTTGTTCTTACCTTGACTGATCAAGTAGGGTTTCAAAGTTTTTCCTTACCTTGGGTGAGTCAAAGGGTGATTTTTGGATATATAAACCTTGTGGAAAATATTTAAAATGTTTTAATCCTCATTATATCCCACACACCTTTACCTTTTCAAGCAAACATAAAATTCTCCCAAGGTATACCTATGTGTTTACTTAGGATTGTGTGACCCCTATTTAAAACCTTTTACTCTCAATAATCTAAGAACCCTTTTGATATTGATGAATTGAGGATTTAAAACTCATTTAAAACATTCAAATCATATACAAAACACAATCTCAAGTCTTTAAAACCTTGAGTTATCCAAACAGACCTACAAGTCTGTGTTTGCCTGTGCATGTACATTTGGGACTATGACTTCCAACTTAGGTGTTTTAGGAGTCTCTTTTGAAACATTTAAGCTCTTAAAACGTATGTCATGCCATTTATAAATAAAACAAATTATCAAAACCTTGGAAACTGAATACTCCACCATTATCAATGTCTAAAGACTAAAATCTTTAGTAGGTGGGTGTAGGTGGGGTTTTTGGTAGTTTGACTATGTTAGACATTCAAAACCAATAGAAAACCATTCCAAGGACTCTTGTTAATTTTTTTATTTATATCATTAGAAAATTTTAATGCCTTGAAGCCCTTGTAATCCACCATCATTTACTATTTAAGGCAAATCCTACAACTGACTATAGGTACCTATTTAAGCCATTTTGAGCATATGGTTTGGAGTTAGATTTATTTAAACTACATCATGATGTATTATAATGTAAATCATAAATAAAGAGATTAATTATAATTTAATTAAATATACACATATCATCCTGAAGTTATTTATCAAACCTCTATTTTCATTGTTTCCACACATACAATCATGTAGGTCTCTCTTTGGAGTTTGATTGCTTGCTCTTGAATTATGCCTTTCTCACTAGCTTGATGATACCAAATACCTAGAGTGATCAATCCTTCATCAAGAGAGGTATCTTATAATTTCATTACAAACCCATAGAATATTTAGGGTCTCTCATAAATTTTATACTCACAGTTAATATAGTCAGTTCT
Source organism: Torreya grandis (assembly GCA_037957365.1). NCBI lineage: Eukaryota > Viridiplantae > Streptophyta > Pinopsida > Cupressales > Taxaceae > Torreya > Torreya grandis. The sequence continues at coordinate 4,143,060 of JARHVA010000076.1, forward strand.
TAGGTGACATCTTAGGCTAGTTAGCTTGTCACTCAATCTTGACTGTAATTGCTTGAAAATTATTCAATGATCCACTGATATTTTCCTCTTGAATCCAACATGTTTACATGACTATATAAATTCAAATTTAATATTAAAACCTTGGATTTTCATTTAGTTTCATACCTATAGACTGCACAAGGTGAGGACTGTCTACAATCTTATGTGTTTGGAGTCTTGAGAATTGCAACATGACTGTTAGGCTCAAAGGCCATTATTTACATTATATAAAGATATGTAATATGAAAAGAAAACCTCAAGTTCATTTAAAAAACATATTTAAACTCATCAAAACAACTAAACGTGCTATGCAAGCATAACACAGTCCACCATGTGAGTGGAGGTATGTGACTAGTTTTAACTTGTACAGAATATATGACTAATAAAGATACTAATTATGGATTGAGGAGAGATAAGAGGACCATAAAAAACCATTAAAGTGTATTAGACCATTATGATAACCTATGCAACATATAAAAGTTACCAATCACTCCAAACTACCCACAAGAGAGACTTTTCATGCCAAATGGACATCCACACATGCCAAGAAGATGAGTGAATGTGTGTGAGGCATATGCAAAAATCTAATAATTTAATCCAACTATTTTCATATAGCCAAAAATTCAATTGGAGTTGTTCTAAACTCAACCTGTGGGGTTTTAAGCTTCTAAAAATTAGTTTGGCTTATTAGCAATTGTTCATAAAGATAAGATAACCAATCCAATAAATAATTGAAAAAATTAAAATCCAATAGGGGTCCTAAAATTTGGCCAAAATATCATCCCCTAACTCTACCTGTATGACCTGTACCATCTGTTTAAATTCCACCTTCACTAGCTTGTGAATGGAATGATGAGAGAAAGAAGAAGATTTTTGAAATTGTGAGAGTTAAAACTTCATTCCACACTTTTTTCTAGCATATATAATATGAAATAACATTTTTAATCTATTTTCACTTGCACATGACTTCCACAAGTCCATACAACTTCCCTAACTCCTCAAAGTGGTGTTGAATTTCAAGAATTTGAATTTGTTCTGATTCTTATAATAGATAGAAGAGTTACGTAACTAATCCAAACTACTTTTAATGTTTATGGTATGAATTTGTATCTTTAGGGACTTTGACATATATCAATGTTAGCCAAAAATCACATTTATATGTATTTTTAACACCTCCAAGATTACAAGTGAACCTTAAACACTTCAAAACTTCATGAGATGTTGTTAGAATATGTTTAAGACATAAAATGACATTAATTAACCCTTAATCACCTATGACACACCTTGACCATGATTTATTTCCTCATGACATGCCTAAAGCATTATATGACCACAACATGATTTTACCTTAGCTTCTCCAAACTAACCTTAAACCATGCTAACAAGGTTAAATAAAGACTATAGGGACCATATGGAGTATTAAATGACAATATGAAAAGTTTTAATTTATATGGGGTGACAAATTTGACTTGGGGTGAAATTTGGTCAACAATTACATTGAACAAAAATTGACAGTTTCAAACTTCTAAGGAAGTATTTATGGGGAACACAATGGATTATAAGGGTTTATGAGTGAGATGTAGCTATTGGAGGCCCTTTTCTAGGAAAATGAACCACTTTTTAGGCTTTTATGATGGAAGTGATTCCATAGGATACTTTTCGTAAGGCAATGAACCTCTTGAAGGCACTAAATTGGCTGTTGGGACAGATTTGATGAGGGTTTATGGGATTTGTTCATCATAATTTCAACTGGTATTTTATTATAATTTTATGCCATATATTTGATTCAAAATATAAAGACTTAAAGGTGATATATTTAAAGGTAATATTTATAATTTTTGTAAAGCATTTTGGTGAATGAATTATTAGTTTTGTGCCCTAAAACTAATTTCTACAAAATTTTTGAATTTTATTTACTTAAGGTTTGAATCAAAAAACTAAAACTACAAGTGTTTATGTTAGGGTTTATTGGGAAACCCCCTTTGGTTCTAATTCTTCTCTAAAAGGGACATTATAACAAAATTTCTTATTGTAGCATAAATTTATATAGAATTTGACATCATTACTAAGCTTGTCGATCTTGATGTTAATTCCAATTGACATACATACAACATGTTGGGGCATCCTGTAATGCCCATCCTTTTCTTACTATACATAATGGGAAACCTTTCATTTCCCACCTTTTTATTATTTCATCCTTTGGGACATATTTTGATGCCCATCCTCATCCTTATGCATGCTTTGGGGGCATCTTACAATGCCCATCTTCATTTTTTTGGCTTCTTGATATTTCATACTTATCAAGAGGCAACAATCAAGAACATTTCACATCTTAAAAATAAACAAATTAAAGTTAAATAAATCTTTCAATAAAAATGTGTTTGCATTTCACATGTTTTTATTTGATTTTAGACATTATCATAGATATTTCTTGTTATTTTATCTCATGCTTCTTTAATTTCATGTATTTTATTTCCTTAGCATCATTTTTAGTTTTACTTCCTTTTTAGTTATTTGGTATCTTACAATCGACCTTATTTTACCTCATGGATCTTAGGTAGCACATTTAGGCTTTATTTTTAGTATTTATATCACTTTACATTCAACATTCGTTTCCTTTCTGGATCTTAGGTAACGCCTACATGTTTTATTTTTTTATTTTTTCTTAGCTTCCCCATATTTTGGGATGATTTAATGTTAGCCTTATTTTTCATTGTGGACCTTAGGTAGTACTTTAAAGTTTAACATTCACATTTATAAAATATTTTAGTTAGCCTTAGTTTATTTTTGAGTCTTTGGTCTCTTTTACATTCCCCATTTTTTCAAGATGATCTCTCTTATTAGTGCTTGTGCTAAATCTCTTACATGTTTGCATGACATCTCTAGTGACATTACAACATTGATCCTCATATTACATATTACTTTCATAATTATAAATAATTAAAATTGTGGTGAGCTAACATTTCTAGTAGCTTATACATTGACTTTCTTATATTGTAGCTTAGCCTTTCTCTATCTACACACTGCTAGGTTTGTTTCAAATTATCCCTAGTACATATATTTGGTCCCTATGTATTCTATAATTTTTGCACCTCTTGTTTTTTAAGTTTTTGATTTGCATTGTAACACCTTTGGGAATACAACTAGGTCTTCATCACAAACTCCCATCTTCTTTATCTTTCTGTCTATAATCATTTAATTCCTTTTGTTAGCCATTATTTCCCTTATTATTATTTGTTATCTTCTATCATATTATACACCCTTTGGATTTTCTCCATCCTTTCTATGCTTTATAGATTTATCATTTATATGCTTCATTAATTTATCTTACTTTCACCTCTTGGATTTTTAGTTTCTGAGTTGTATGGTAAGACATGGGGAATCAAACAAACCATCATTGCAAACATACATAAATTTTCATTTTTATACATAAATTGATTTTTCTCCTGAATTTAGCTAGGTGTCTTCTTATAAAGATAAGACAATGGTTGAGAGTAGTATTTTTCCTCACTTAGACTCAATCATATTATTTTATGGAAAAACTACAGTAGTTTATATTCATGTCATCATCCACATTTTACCCTCTCTTATGATGATGTTTCATATCTTCCTATCATTGTAACATTTTACTTCACTCATTTTTTGTGATTGGGGTAACCTAATAATTATATGATCACTTCTATTATTTCATATTTGTCATTCCATTTTAGGCTCACCAAATTCAATTTTGAAGTCACACTCTTTTCTAATGTGCAAGTTCAGGAGTTTTTAGACACCATGGTCTTTAGGTTATTTCCTCTAGTGGCTAAGTCTATGCTCTCTTGTGATAGTCATATTTAGCACCCATGTTTGGTTTTTTTAAATCCATATGGAGGAGGAAAATAAAAAAATAAAAAAGAGTCAAAGGCCATATCATAAGAAAAGACAATGTTAAAAAGAAAACAATACATCTTAAAATTTATATCACACTATAAGAGATGATTTTTTTTACATATTATATTCTAGTCAAAAATCAAACTTCAAAGTTCACCTCATGATAAAGCTAAGGTCCATTGGGCTGTGGTAGGGTAGTATATTTGGGTAGGGGGTATCATTACATCATTTGTCTATATCTTATTACGTTCTAGTGCCACCTAATTTCTCATGAAATTACCCAATCTTTGTAGTAATTTGAAGGATCTATAATGGGTCTTTAGTAGTGGGGAACATGTTGTGGGAAGGTAGGATCCTTTTATTTTTCATGCAAGATAGAATTAATTGGATGATATATACTTTACTAGTTCTCTAGATTTTATGCTTTCTAGGTAGGGTTATCCATGACCATTGTTGTTGAAAACTCTTAGTCTTACCAACTTTATTTGAGTGTCTTGTTTCTGATGAATACCATTTTTCAATTGGGTGGCACCTTATTTTCCCTCATTTCCCACCTTAACATGTAGGTTTATTTATAAATCTTCCCCATATTATTTAATTCCTATTCTTTATATCTTTTAGATATGGTAGCATTATGACAGTTCTTGTTTTTCCATATTTAGATTAGAATCTGCTTCTTTGAGTTATTGTGAGATGCGCTCTTGGTGATTACCTCATATTCTTAGGATTTTATTTGGTTATGTTTGGGAGCTTGATATTTCTATTCACTTTTTTATGAGCCATTTGGTTTATTTTTCTCTTTCATGCTTTCATGTTTCACCTTTATGTAGGCCTGTGATCTCATTTCTACCTTTTTAACATCTTTGTTTGAGTTTGGTCTATTAATTATCTTAGATAGATGTTGTTACTATCATGTGACACTCATATATATCCCTTGTTTGATTTTCATTTTTACATATCTTATTTTGGATGCATTTTTGGGTTTTTTGGTCATAATTAGCCTTGACATTTTGACTTACCAACTTTCCTTCATTTTTATATTTATTTAGACATTTTGGTTCTAACCTATTCTTATAAATCTTCTCTTTCCAAAATTTCTAAGTGTTTCAATAATATTCAAAGAGTTTTTCATTTTATATCCATGTATTGACCATCTTTCATATGCATGAATTGATTTTATCCACTTTTAGCCTTGTATCCTTAGGGTTTCTCAAATATATTTATTGGGCCCTCCATGATCGAGACTATGGTACTTGTAAGCACTCATTCAGGGGAAAGGTAAGTCAAAGTATTTATATGGTTATTTTAATTATTTATTTATCTATAGTTATTTCAACATTTTATTTTATTTATGCTCTTTTAAATTACTATGTATTTATTATAAAACACCATCTCATACTACACTATTGTAACATATGATGAGATTTAGTTGGGGCATATGTACATGCCTAATATTTTCACTTTTATAAATTTAATTATGTTTTCACTTTCATGGGATTATTTACACATTAATCTCTTTGAGTGCACACCTTAAAGGGTATAGTTGGAATGGGGTAGGATCAACTCATGGTAATTTATGTAATTTTTTTGCATACTATTCTATCACACCATCACTATTAATAGTCTGACCTCTTGTAAGTCTCTATATTTATTACCTCTTTGTCTACTATCTATCTAAATTTTCACTAATGTAAGGTCAAAGTTACATGTTGTCAAGTGTCAAAAGTCAAAAAGTTGCATTGCATTATATTAGAACATGATTGAGCACACATAGACATAGGTGGGATAAATACATACGGTTTGAGCCCTATTCAAAGTTTTAGGGGGTGTAAGAAAAATTAAACTACTCAATTGGGATTGGTTGGGGTTTTCCAACCCATCTTTCACCCCCCTTATTTTAGGTAAAGAAAGTATCAAAATTATAGCTAGGGATTTAAGACAAAATTAAAATTTGTGCATGGGATCGAGGACCAATAAAATTGTATAAATCATCTTGAAATGTAGGTTCAATGATCTATGGTAGAATACAACATAGAATTACACAAGGATAGTTTAGAAGATAGTGGATAGATCTTGTTATCACATGTCTAGGTTTTTCTTGTAGTGTCTTGATAGATTCTGACGGTCTATTTACTGAGCTGAATAGTCATAAAATTTACACAAACCATTTTAATTTAGTGTAAATATTAAATGAGTAATACATGTCAAATATCAATTAAGTTCCCTCTTCCTTGGCCATTTCTATATTTAATAAGTGAAATCAAACTCTGTTAGGAAATTCAGATTTACATGTGGACCACTTTATTTATGCAATCTAAATTTTAATGGTTTTGGTCTATTTAAATATCTTAAATATAGAATAAGTTAAACATTATAATGAACCTAACCTTTCTATTGAGTGCATAAAATCCTAGGTTTTTATCCTTTAGGGTTTCATCTTTTCTTCTAAGGGTTTCAATTTTTCCTTGTGTTAGGATTTAGATCTATTTTTTTATAATCATAATGGAAAGTATAATTGATATGGATGCCAATAACATAAATTGTTATACTAATTTTCATGATATAATTGATAATATAGATAAAAATTAATTAACTAGATATCTTTAAAATAAACCATGCATGGTTGATGCATTGTTACATGTAACTAGAGATGAAATGAAAAGATTGCTAAAGAACCTACATTTGAGGAATGAAATCCTAGACTCTTAAATGATATTAATTTGCATTATAGAGGCACACATTATAGTAGGTGTTTAGATAAATACTCCTATTGCTACTATTTATATCTCTAAATATATGGGTACACATGTGATGACCACCCATGGTGTGGGGGAACACAACTTAATCCTCATATTCCTATGGATTTTATTGCGTAAAGTAATTTTGTGCCTTTTAGGGATGCTAATCATGTGAAATAATCTATTATTACATAATATTATATCCGTATTACTCAAACACTAGTGAAAACTATTCTTTATTTTCAAGCTAAGGTTTTATAATAAGAATGAGGTTGTTTTAGAGCGTGTCATTTGTTGGGTGTCATCATCCCCTTCATTTAATCAACTTTCTGTTGATGTCATATTTAACCAGGGCTGTGTCTAAATATATATGTAACAAGAGGAATCATAGCAATTTAGTAATTGAATGGAGGTATTTGTATTTTTATTATTTTGGGGGGTTTTTAATGTTTTAAGGATTTCTTGGTTAAAACCTTATTGGAATCAAACTATGCAAACCTGCTGGAAATAAATACACTTTGCAAAAATGAAATAGATTAATGGAAATAAACACACATTGCAGAAATGAAATAGATTGCTGGAAATAAACACAAGTTGTAGAAATGAAATAGATTATTGGAAATAAACACACATTGCAGAAATGAAATAGATTGCTAGAAACAAACACACGTTGCAGAAATAAAAATTTAATCTAAAATGCCTGTAGGAACAAATTTACAACAAATCTTAACTTTAAAGAATTGGAAGCATTTATAAATTTAATAGAGTTACCTATTTACTTTTGTGAATAGAAATATAAATACCGATGAAAATGAAGATCCTGGTTCTTTGGAGTGGGCCCTTGCTCTGCTTAGAACATGATTTGAACTATTTAATTTGCTTTCAATATAGAAATAACTATTTCATTGATAAAATGTTCTGTATTAAAAATGTACTAATCTATCCTTTATCTCTCTATTCTTCAATGATTTTCTCTATCTTCTATATTCTATATCTCCATCACTAAATTCTCAGGTCTGTATATATAGATGTTTTGATGGATGTAACTATTTCATAGATATGATGGAACTGAATCATACCTAGAATAGATGCTGAATCAAGATGTCGCTGGATGTCTAGCTATGTGATAAATGTCTTGATTCTACAAGTTTGGAAAATTGGGAATCTGTTCCTGATTTAATGGGATCATTGATATGACAAATCACTGGCCGTTTGGAATAGATCCTCATCAGTTCCATATCTAGCCGTAAAAGTTTTGGAGCTTATCTATAAGAGTACCGGAGCTAAGTATAGAGTTCTAGAGCTAAGTATGAAAGCGTGATGACTTGAAATAGTATGGTGGAGTTTTGAAAATAACTGTGATGGTTTTGAAATAGATTCTGTAGGTTTTGGAACTAACTGTGATGATTCTAGAACATATTCTGTAGGTTCCAAAACTAATCTGAATTGAGTCCAATGCTTCCAAAAACATGCAATCCACTTCATATTTGTTCTTTAGCCTAATGATGACCTATTTTATTTCAAAACTAGAATTTTCCAACACACTTGTTAGGAATTACAAGTCTTTTAAAATGTTAGAATCATAATCAACAAAAGATGGATAATCACATCCTAACTCATCTCAAATCAAAATAAAAGTTACAAAATGCAATCCAACTTAATAGAAAGAGAGAGTAAGATGAGGTGATTTATTATACATTTATTGGGCATATCCTGGCCTCATCATTTTCCCCATACTTACTTGTTTATAAGTCTCTTTACAAACTTCACTCTTCAAATTCAGGATTGTATATCCTGCATTCCATTTGATTGCTTAGATCAAATGGCTGAAACTGAATATCTCAATGGTTTGATTTAGAAGTACTATACCCTACTCCTACTTCTAATTTTCTTTTCCATTCCTCAAATTGAGTGGGATGTTGAGGTTCTCTATTTTTCCAAGGAGATATGGGGGTGAGAAGTAGAGGTGGCCTTGTTCGCATTCCTATCCATATGCTCAGGGGAGTTTCATTGATCCAGGGAATTATTGTGCATAAAGATTTTGCCCTTTCTAAACTCTAAATAAAATTTGAAGGGGATATTACTTCCCTTATTTTCAATGCCATTGGGAGAAATTCCCATCTTTTTAAACATGCATCATAGATATTATCAAAATTTGCCCTTTCATAAGAGGTGAAGACATCCATTCTTTGCTGTAAACTGAAAAGATAAGGTCCCTTGAATTTATCATTGAATGCATGGGATTGGAAATATGTAACAAAGGCAGGTGGATTACCATAATGAATTCTCAAATAGAGACCGGATGAACTAGCCTTTGACCAATGCTCTGACTCCCTTTCTTTCCATGTAATCTAATTTTGAAGAATAGAGACAAATGCGTTAAGCTAGCTTTATCCTATATACAAATTGATCATAAAACTTGTATTTATTTCTAGCATAAAATTGCAGAGGTAGAATTCACAAAAAAGGTTTTTCTATTCTGTATTAGCTAAGGAGTAGGTGGCCAAGAAATCAGCTTCATCTTTTATTTCATGTGGAAGGTCAAATGCTATCCTTGCCAACTACCAGTGAATGAATTATTCTTCTAAAAACATGCTATAAATAGGAGAAGGTCTTCTACATGCAAGTAACTTCTCACTCATCATACAAAATATTTGTATTTTCACAAGACATTTATACTTATCATTTTCCTCCTTGTAAAATTTGTCTTCCCATTCCTTGCTTTCTCTTCTTTTGCTAGTTTGCCTTTCAAGTATGTATTGGATGGTTTGATTTTACTAAGTTCTCTGCATGTGTCATCCCATAACTGCTTGAGTGGTAGATAAGTAAATTTAGTCTGTGCAGAGACTGTTGACATAAAGGTCTGTCTTGTACATTTTTCCTCATTTTCCATTAGTTGCCTTTTAATTTCTACTAATTCCTCATTCTTGGCTGTGAACTGGTTTGTTAATTCTGCAATGAGCATTTCCTTCTATTCTAACTTGAGTTTGAGGAAGTTTAATTCCTCATCCTTTTTCTTGATAATGAGTTCTACTCTAGACAAAAATAGAGCTTGTTTTATCTGCTAATTTTGTTCTTTTTCTGAAAGTTATTGGGAAGTTAAGCATTCCTCTTCCACCATAGGGGATTTTCCCTTCCTTCTCCAAGATGCCTGTTCATCTTCTACATCTGTAAGGAGTTGGGTATCATTGTCTGGTTTAAACTTCTTTTTGATTCCCATGATTCGTTCTTCTTTGAATCTTTCACAAGTTAGCTAAAAATTGCTTCTTATAGTAGTGGAACTGATGATTTTGGCTATGGAACTAGTGGATTTGGTTGCTAATTTTGTGAATTTAGTTATGAAATTACTGTACTCAACTATGGAACTTCTCAATTTTAGCTGTGAAACTACTATACTCAACTGCAAAACTAGTACATACAGTTGTTTCAATCATAAGAATGATTCTTTATGGTTATCCACCAACTCATTCCATCATCAATACCCTTCTCATGATTTTGCATATTTAACCATGATGTATAATAGATGACTCATCATACTAATCTTTCTAAATCAAGTCTAATCACACATGAAAACTTTCCATTTAACCTTTAACAAGTTAGAAACATAATTACCATCCTTGATGATGTAATCCCTCCATCATGCAGACACATCATCCCTGAAAAATGGTTAGAAAATAACTAGAATTCAAAAAAGTTTTATTTGAATTAGCCATTTATTTGAGAAGATCAACCGTCATCACTAATTTTCAATAGATCTCTATTTTTTTTTGGAAAGAGAATGTCATTTACTAGTTTTCATTCTCCTCCCTTTATTCTAGATCTTTTCATCTGATTATTTTATCATTTTGGAAGAACTGGGTTCTTCCATATGATCAAATTCTTTGTTTGTTTCAATCTAATTTAAGAATTCATCCTTAGTAGAAGGCTTCCTATAAAGTTTTAGCTCATGTCTAATGACCAAGAGTATTCTTCTACTACCATCAATGGGAAGTAACTAGATAGAACCATTGTCAAATATTTGCTTGATCTGATAAGGTGCCCACCATTTGGTTCTTAATTTACCTTTAAATTATTGGTACTTAGAATCAAATAGCAATGCCTAGTCTCTTACTTTGAATTGTCTTTCCTTGATATGTGAATCGTGCCATTGCTTCCTTTGTCCTTGGATTATCTCTATCTAGTGAAGTGCTTCTATTCTGAATTCATCTAATTCATTGAGTTGAAGGATTCACTCCTTTTGAGCTACATCCAATTCAATTCCCACCTTAGCTGCTGTCCTCAATGTCTATAGTTTAAACTCAATAGGCAACAAGGGATTTTTCCCATAGACTAACTCAAATGGTGAAAACCCTATCATGGTTTTCCAAGTTGTATTGTAAGCCTAAATGGCTTCAGGTAGTCTTTTTACCCAATCTCTTCTTTCAGCTTCAACTATTTTAGTGAGGATGTTTTCTAATTCTCTATTTGTTACTTTAACTTGTTCATTTGCTTGCAGGTGATAGGGAGATGACTTCCTATGATTGATCTGATAATACATTGTGAAGGCCTGGATCATATTAGACATAAATTGTGGTCCCTAGTCTGAAACTAAGATTCTTGGTGCTCCAAACTTTACCATAATTTTGTGCTAAAGGAAATCACAACTGCTTCTTCAGTGGCATTTTTTAAAGCCTGCATTTCTACCTATTTTGTTACATAATCAGTACACATAAGAATATGATCTTTTCCTTGTGAAGGAGGATTAAAAGGTCCAATAAAATCTAATCTCCATCTCTCAAATGGTTCAATCACTACTTGTGGTTGTAGAGGCATTTCATTGGTAATGGTTAGCTGTCCCATCCTTTGACAAGGATCACACTGCCTGATATATCTCTTCACATCTTTGTACAGAGATGGCCAATAGTAACCAGTGCTAAGTATCTTGTGAGCTATTTTTTTCACTGAATAGTGTCCTCCACTTGGTTCATCATGACATGCCCAGAGGATGTCAAAAATTTCATCTTCTCTTACATGCGTAAAATCAAATCAGGACCACATTTAAATAACATTCCATTTAACCATTTGAACTGTGCACTAGTTTTGATTAATTTTTTTGTTTGTTTTTTAGTGAAAGAAGGAGGAAACTTCCCTGTTGCAAGATAATTTGCCATGTTAGCAAACCATGGTGTGTTAGCTAAAATAACAAACAATTGTTCATTTGGAAAGTTATCCTTGACTAGATCTTGCTCCCCTATATTGGTCAATCTTGACAAGAAATCAGCCACCACATTAGATTTGCCTGGATTGTCGTAATATCAAATCCTTGTAGAAATAATGACCATCTAATTATTCTACCTCCAACCACTAGTTTGTTCATTAAATATTTAATTGCTGAGTGATCTGTATGTACAAATATTTTGTACCCTATAATGTAATGTCTAAATATATTGATTGCATAGATCATAGCCAAAAATTCTTTTTTAGTGGTAGTGTAATTTATTTCAGTGGGAGTAAGATTTTTACTAAGATATTAAATAGCATACATCCTTCCTTCTTCATCTCTCTATCCCAAAATTGCACCAATTGAGGTATTTGAGGCATTAGTTTGGATGTGAAAAGGTTTCTCCCAATTAGGTCCTTGTAATATTGGGGCAATTACTAATTTCTCTTTAATTTCTTCAAAAACATGTTGACACTATTCATCCCAAATAAATTCACAGTCCTTGGTAAGCAATTTAAACATGGGGGCAACAATTTTACTAAAATCCTTGATAAAATGCTTATAGTATCCAACATGTCCTAAGAATGATTTGATATCTGTGGGAGTTTGAGGAATAGGCAAGTTTGAAATAATCTTGATTTTATTTTGGTCAACTTGAATTCCTCTTTTTGAAATATGGTGCCCTAATACAATCCCTTCATCAACCATCATCAAACATTTCTCATGACTAAGAGACAAGTGATGTTGTTCACATCTTGTTAATACTCTATCCAAAAATTTTAAGGCATTATCAAATGTATCTCCATACACAGTAAAGTCATCCATGTATACCTCCACATAGTCATTTGTTAGGTCTGTAAAAATTACTAATACAACTCTTTGAAAGGTTGCTAGAGCATTACATAGTCTAAATGGCAATACCCTATAAGCAAAGGTACTGCATGGACAAGTAAATGTAGTTTTGTCCTGATCCTCAGCAACAATTTTGATTTGATTGTATCCACTAAATCCATCCAAGAAGGAAAAGTACCATTTACCTGAAAGGTTTTCTAAGACTTGATCTATGAATGGTAAGGAAAAATAATCTCTTAGAGTGGCTTTGTTTAGTTCCCTATAGTCAACACAAATTCTTCATTTTTTGTTCTTTTTAGGGATAATTACAAGAGGAGGCACCCACTGGCTATCTGAGATAGGGTAGATAAAACCTACTTGTAATAGTTTTTCAATTTTTTGTTTGACTATATCCCTAAAGGCTAGATTAATCCTTCTCTGAGGTTGCCTAACTGATCTAATATTTTTAGTATAAATGTGATGGGTGTAGATACTTGGATGAATTCCATTCACATCTCTATAGTCACAAGAAAATGCTTTAGTATGATCTTTGAGAATATCAAACAGTTTGACTTCTTCATCATTCTTTAACCAGCTATTAATATTCAAAAAAATTCCTGGTTGAATCTCAACATGTTTAGTTCTAGGATATGATGAAATGATTTGTTGAAAGGGTTCCACTAAGGTGTTTAGTGGATAGGCATGTGGTAACAATATATGATATGTAACAACATCTCTGAAAGTTCTTAGAGGCAAAATGCTGGACAAGGGACAATAGGAAGAGTTATGATACTTATCTTGTTGTAGGACGAACTCCTTGTTACTGTTGTTTTCTAAAAAATCTTCACCATCCACTGATATCTGTAAATCTGATGCTACAGATCCTTCCTCTCCCCAAGAGAAATCACATTCCTTTGGAGTGAAGTTATCTTCACTTGCAGAGAATTGGTGTGGTTCTAGAACTAACTGTGATGGTTTTGAAACTAAATGTGATGGTTCCAAAACTAATTGTGATGGTTTTAGAACTAATTGTGATGGTTCCAAAACTAACTGTGATGGTTTCAAAACTAATCTTGACTGCTCCAATGATGATTGACATTCATTTAATGAAGGTTAACCATATCATCTATTTCTTGTACATGATCCTATAATGTTATCATAGCCAAAGAAGACAAATTTTGCTCATTAATATCATGATTATCAACCCATAATTTCACTTGATTATCAATAAAAGGTCATGTAGATGGATATAATGAAATTTGCTTAGAATTCTTACCATTTGAAATAGTCATATCACCTGACTTGCAATAAATTAAGGCAACAACTATAGCTAACCATGGTCTCCCCAAAGTAATGGGATAACCAAGTGTTTTACCTTTTGGCTACAATATAAAGAAGTCAACTGGATATTCCCATGATTCCACCATTACTGCCACATCTTCAATAACTCCTTTTGGTTTTGCTACAGACTAATCTACCATCTATAATATGTTATTAGTAGGTTGTATGCCTATTAATGGTAATATTTTCAAAGTGTCCATTATCATTACATTGATAACTATGCCTAAATCAATCAAAACATTATGCATATCCTTATTCCCTATAGAAACAAAAATAACAGGGCTTCCAAGATCTCCATATTTAGGTAGTAGGAGTTTTTCCTGCTAATAGATCAACAAGTTTCCCATCTACCTGAATAGTCCTGGGGTATTGCTTCTTTCTTCCAGGTTTTTTAAAACATAAAAATTTGATTAACTTGTTCAACTCTGGAATATCCTTAATTGCTTGTAACAATGGTATTTCAATATTCAATCTTCTTAGTTCCTACACCAATTCAGATTCCTTAAGTTCTATGGTTTCTTTAAGTATATCTGGAAATGGAATCTCAGTAGAATTTCTTTCTAGTTCCTTATCTGTTTCTTTGTCATCTTCCTTAGGTGTAACTATGCTAGGGGTTTTAGCTTCTTCTTCATCTCAGTGATTATAACATGTGGACTGCTAACTATTTTACCAAATCTGGTTTGAATGTTTTTACAATCCATTATATTTAAATCAACTGATTTTTCTAGTTCTGTTTCATATATAGGAGTTGTTTGTTTGTTTCTTGGTTTTGCTACTGGTTGTGCTAGCATTTGGGTTTGGACTATGTTTTCAATATGTGGATTTTGTGTTGGAGGTCCCATTATGGCTTGTTGGTTTTGATTTGGATATGTTTTTCCTTGCACATAATTGATAGGGCTCCATCTAGGTTGTGGCCAAACATAATGATTTCCTTGACCAGCCCAAGGTTGCTGATGTCTTTGAGTATACCAAGATTGAATTGACCAATCCTAAGGATGCCATGTGGGTTGAGGGGCCCAAGGTGGCTATCCCCAACTTTGTGGTACTGTTTGAGCTTCCCATGGCATCATCCAAGGATTAAGAGCTGGTCTTGGCATAAATTATCCTTGGTTAGGTTGTCTCTGAATATAATTTAATTCTTCTATAGTGGATGATGTATTGGTTTGTTTGAGTTGATTTTTTATGAGTGGAAGAAGATAAAAATTGTGAGTATCATGTTATTTAGATTCACAGACAAGACATACTTCCATTTTATCCAAAGGAAATTCCCTTATTGCATGCTTCTTCCTGCATCTAGGACAATACATGGCTAATGGTTCAAGTTGGGAACTTGCTTTAGCTTGCAATCCATCCATGGTGCAGGTTAATTGAACTAATATGTCTATTTTAAAGTTTGCTAATTCATCCATCAATTTGTTCATATCTGGATTCAAATTTTTAACTATTTTCCCTTTTCTAGGTCCACCCCTTGTTCTTGAATAGTTTCTACAAATTTCTATGATTTCATCCATTCTTAATTGAGCAATGTTTCCTCCACCAATTAAATCAAGGGTTTCCCTAGACTCATCATCTAGACCTTTGAGAAAAATGGTTTTATTTAAATATTCTTGAAGTACAAATCCACATCTTTTACTCACAAAGAGGAATCTGTCCAAATAATCTTCCATATTTTCATCTTCTTCCTATTTGATTTTGAAAAATTCTTCCTTTCGATTTCTTCCTCTACAATAATCTTGATATTTGTCTAGGAAGACAGTTTCCATTTGTTCCCAATTGGTAATAGAATTAGATGTTAATCTCATAAGCCACCTCATTATTGCATCCTTTAGGGTAGATGGAAACAAATTTAGTTTTTGATTATCTGTCTTGTAATTATAATTTTGACATAGTAATTTAAACTCAAATAGAAATTAGTCAGGATCCTCATATGACATTCCTCTAAATGTGGGCAAGTGTGTAGGTGAAATGTTTTTCATAGTGGTTTCATCATCCTTGATATGAATGGGATAGGTAAGGTTATCTCAAGTTCTCTTCCAGCTTCTTGTTCCATCTCTCTGGTATTTTGTAATCCCTTCTCCCAATCAATATGGTATGTGGTCTATTTTGGGGATGGTGAAAAGTCAGGAGTAGGGGGTTGACTACTCAATTGAGAATCAAAACTTTCCCTCAATGGATTTTGAGAAATAATCCTCCTCCCTAAAGTTTGACCTGGTTTTGGTGACAAATCCAAAAATTCCAAAGATGGCAATTTTGCTTCTTGTCTTGTAGGAGATAATGGTGCCTCCAATTCTTGCCCAGCATCCTTTCTGAAACTAGAGGATGATGGAATTTCTTGTTCAGATATTTTGGGGAGAAATCTACCCTTGGAATCTCATGGTCTACTCATAAATTAGGAAAGATTTCTTTAATTACTAAATGAATGATTGTTGCTCTTGTTGACACCTAATTAGAAAATTCCAACTAGTGTTCCCCGACAACAATGCCAAAAATGTTGGGTGTCATCATCCCTTCATTTAATCAACTTTCTATTGATGTCATATTTAACTAGGGCTATGTCTAAAGCTATATGCAACAAGAGGAATCATAGAGATTTAGTAATTGAATGGAGGTATTTGTATTTTTGTTGTTTTGGGGGGTTTTTAATGTTTTAAGGATTTCTTGGTTAAAACCTTATTGAAATCAAACTATGCAAACCTGTTGGAAATAAACACACTTTGCAAAAATGAAATAGATTACTGGAAATAAACACACATTGTAGAAATGAAATAGATTGCTGGAAATAAATACACGTTGCAGAAATGAAATAGATTGCTGAAAATAAACACATGCTGCAGAAATAAAATAGATTGTTGGGAACAAACATACGTTGCAGAAATAAAAATTTAATCTAAAACACCTATAGGAACAAATTTTCAACAAATCTAAACTTTAAAGAATTGGAAGCATTTATAAATTTAACATAGTTACCTATTTACTTTTGTGAATAGAAATATAAATACTGACCAAAATGAAGATCTTGGTTCTTTGGAGGAGTGGGCCCTTACTCTACCTAGAACAGGATTTGAATAATTTAATTTGCTTTCAAAACAAAAATGGCTATTTCATTGATAAAATGTTCTGTATTGAAAATGTACTAATCTATCCTTTATCTCTCTATTCTTCAATGATTTTCTCTATCTTCTATATTCTATATCTCTATCACTAAATTCCCAGGTCTATATATATAGATGCTTTGATGGATGTAACTATTTCATAGATATGATGGAACTAAATCATACCCAAAATAGATGCTAAATCAAGATGTGGCTAGATGTCTAGCTATTTGATAAATGTCTTGACTATACAAGTTTGAAAAATTGGGAATCTGTTCCTGATTTAATGGGATCATTGATTCGATAGATCACTGGCTATTTGGAATAGATCCTCATCAGTTCCATATCTAGCTGCAAAAGTTTTGGAGCTTATCTATAAGAGTACTAGAGATAAATATAGAATTTTAGAGCTAAGTTCGAAGGCACGATGACTTGAAATAGTATGGTGGAGTTCCAGAACTAACTGTGATGGTTCTGAAATAGATTTTGCAAGTTTTGGAAGTAACTGTGATGATTCCAAAATAGATTTTGTAGGTTCTAGAACTAATATGAATTGAGTCAAATGCTTCCAAAAACTTGCAATCTACTTCATATTTAATTTTTAGCCTGATGATGACCTATTTTATTGCAAAACTAGAATTTTCCAAGACACTTGTTAGGAATTACAGGTCTTTTAAAACATTAGAATCACAATAAAAAAGACATGGATAATCACATCCTAACTCATCTCAGATCAAAATAAAAGTTACAAAATGCAATCAAACTTAATAGAAAGAGAAAGTAAGATGAGGTCATTTATTATACATTTATTGGGCATATCCTGGCCTCATCATCATTTGATTTATTCCAATGCATTATTACCTAACCTATTGGCTCTATATGTTTCTACTTACCCTCTACCTAAAATGTTTGTTACACTAAGCTTACATTATATGATGGTGAAGGTGATCCTAAATAACATCTTAGATCCTTTCATGCAACATGCTTGTAATATGCATCTAATGATATGTTATTGACCAAGTTGTTTCCAAGAAATCTTAAGGACTATGATTTATGTTGGTTCTATGAACTCACTTTCCATTTGATGCATGAATTCAATGTTAGAGGTGTAATCACTAAGAGGGGGGTGGTGAATTAATGAGCCTAGATATTTCAATCTTGATTCCAATCCTTTAAAACTATTAGAAAATCATCATATATCAATTTGATCAGGCAAAATTAATAAGAGAGCTCATTCATTCAATGCATACACAAGATAAAACATATAAAACATAGTTCCTATGGGAAACCCTCATATGGCATATAACCCTTTCTCAAGTTTGAAACATAATGGACTACTTGTCCTATAAAAAATTAAAAATAAGAGACTGATAAAATCCTTTAGACCAACAAAACTTGATCATATCCTCCTAACCAAAGGTATTTAGAGAAACACCTATTTTACAAGGAACAACTACCCCTAAAGAAGATTAAGTCCTTTAGACCCTCATTTTAACACATCCACCTTATAAATAATGTATTAAACACTTGATGATGGCTTTATATTTTCTAACCCATGCACAAACTCTCTCTCTATCTTATACAAGCCTCTCACATAGGAATGTCACAATCTCTCTCCTTCTTCACTAAAAATGTCCTCATATGCACACTCATAACTCTTCGCATATCCTCAAACTACAAGATCACTATTTGGACATCAAAAATATGACCTACAAGTCATACACATAGTCATCAATTTTCTCTACTCATCTCTTTATCAACTGGCCACTCTACCTCTCCTATGCTCGATAATTCTCACATGTACCTTGCACTTGTCTCACAAAGTCTTCTCAAAGTCTTAGATAAAACCTCTAAAAACCATCACATTTGGTTTCACTATATATAGATAAATCATGAATTATCAAGTCCAAAATATTTCCTTGTTAGCCACAAAACATGAATTCACCCTTAAGGCATCTCACATGGGTCACACTTAAGCACAACACATTTTCAAATAGGCCTAAGTCACTTTTAGGTCCTATGGAGACCTATTCATCTCTTTAACACTACTATGAGTAGGCAAAGAACATAGGAACATTTTACAAAAGCATGGACCCATTCTAAATGATCTATAGGTCCTCAAGTTTCAAAAACCATCACATTCCCCTCTTTCTTAAGCATAATTTGCTCAAATAACTCTCTGTACACACAATCATTATGAGTGAACACACAGTCACCTTCTAATCCTTTGTTCATAATTCATATGATTAGTCAATCATTTATAATGCATAAAAACATACTTATGGATTCTACAACATGATCTAATAGCTAATTCATCATTAAACATTGAAACAACACCAATACAATCTTGAACATCCTTCCTAGGTTACTTGTAGGACATACATGAAAACATAGTCAAATTTAAACCTTAATATATTTGAATAAAATCAATTTTAGATAATCAAATATATATTTATATATTTTCCTTAGAGTCTTCTATAAGTTTACTTCTTACACCATGATCAAATTCATTATAAATAAAAAGATATGGCCAAAATATAGAGCACTAGTTTTTTCTTTATTAAATTCAAATATTCAAATGCAAATGATCACATTTAAACCTTGAGAAATTGTCCTTATATTTTTACTTCTTGACAGTTTGTAATAAATTCATTCTATTTATCTCCTTCATAAGATCTTGGTCTTTAACCTGTAGTACTTTACTGTCTAAACATTAAACTTTAATCACTTTGACCCCATCTCATGCACCCTTACAATATTGACTAAATATGCACCATCAATATTTGTAGATAAGCCATGTCTTTTAAATAAAAAAACTCACCATTATATATAGCTATAAACTCCCAAGATCATGACACTTAGCACCCTCTCATACCTTTTGAGTATTTTAATATCATTCCATGTGCTTGTGCCATTTGGTAGCCTCTTGTGCAATGTTGACGTGTTGACTTCATACGCACCGTAGGATCAAGATCTATGATTTAATGTGCATTTTTGGATATTATATACCAAATTAACTCATCCTTCAATGTGAATAAACTTGATGATCTCTGACCCATCATTATTCTAAGTACAACTTTGAATATTTATATCTCGAGCTAGACAACACTTCAAGAACCCAAATTTTTAGGGTAGATTCTTGACATTATAAAAAACATTTCCATGATATCCTTTAACCAATATTTTCCTTCTATGTACATAAAATAAATTCACAAACTTACTATTTCATCTATGTCTACATGATAATTTGTGATGGTCTGGAAAATATTATAAACTACCTGGGAAGCCAACTTTATACTCGCATATCTTTTATCATGCTTTAGTGCTTGACATTAAATTTAACATAAATCAAATAGGCACAAAACTAAACAAAATAATATGATCAAATTCTCCTAAAACATCCACATGTGTGATATATACCATCATAAATATGCTTACTCGACTCTTCTGCCATATTGAAAATTTGGCTAAGTATGGGAAAACACTATTAAAATACCTAGGAGCCTAGCTTTACACTTGTATATCTTGTGTCATGATTAGTCGCATGACCTAGGATTTAGTTCATATAAATTAGGTAAAAATTTGATCACAACCATATGACCAACTCCCCCTAACTTATCCACACATGACAATAGTGATGTCAAACTTCTTAGTTAGATTTTCTACCACTAGACCCAAATTATTTAGATGAAAATAATGATCAACCAGATGAAATACACTCATGTACACAAGTACTCAAATAATATAAAATATTTTTTATGACCCCTTTCAAATTATCAATACTCCATACTCATCCCTAAACAACTCTATCCATGTCAAAACCGAAGATCAACCAAGCCAAATTCAAGCACACTAGGATAAGCACATTACACATTTTGTCATTATTACTTAGGATATCAAAGTACTTAATCCACTCACTAGGAAACATAAATTACATCATCATGACATCATTTAAAATGCTCCAATAGTCTCCCCCTTTGTCATTGATGTCAACAAACATCATTCAGCTCACCTTCTCTCTCTTCAAGCACTCTCTCAATAGGAACTTTCTCCCCCTTTGACACAATGAAAAAGTGGGCACCAAATGATCCCAAGGACCTAAAAATATCATCAATAGGAAATTACCATAATATAAATATGATACAAATTCCCACTTACCTTGAGCCTACCTTGTCTTGACAACATCCTTCTTACTACATGCCAACATTCTTCTTCAATCAAGAACTACAATGAAGATAAAACACACAAAAATAATAAAATATGATGAAACATATCAATAAACATCTAAGAGGGACTCCCCCTAAGATATTTGATCCATTGCACCTATTGATCATCTTCAGATATCCATACACCATGAGGAACCACCATACAAGTTTACTAGCCTTCTCTCTCAAACCACCTCACGGACTAACAAAAGAACTTCATGCTACTCACCAAATAGGAAACATGCACTAAAACAACCTAAGAACTCACCATGAAATAATCATACCTTTCTCTTTCGGAGAAACTAGACAAAAAACACTCTTCTTCTTCCTAGACATATCTAGTCTCCTTATATCCCTACTTGGAACTTGTAGAACCCACAAATTTTAGTAGACACATCATCAAGCCCTAAAAATTAAAATATAGATCACTCTCATATGCCCCATCAAGCACACCAATTTTAAACACCTAGATTAACTTCTGTAGTATACTTTCTTCACAAACCATCTTGTTATTTAGGCCTCCATCTTGACAAAAACATGAATAATTTGAAAACCACAAACCTTAAAATATTTGTGAAGCATGATTTGATAACCCATTTGGCCCATTAAGCCTATTAATAAGACTTAGACCTCAAATAATAAGGTAGAACACTTTTATAACAAAGCCCAAAACCTTAGAATCTTAAAACAAAGTCAACAAACCTCCTTCTATTCGACGCACACCTTTGAAAATTATTGCACATATAGAGATACCCATCACACACCTATGGACCTAAAATTTATCATTCATACCTTTGGGAACATAAAATTCCTCTAACCCATTTTAGGCCTACTTGTCCTTAAGCTAAAAACTAAGAAAATTGAGAGCACACAAATTTTTTTAATTGGCACAAACATACCTTAAAACCAAAAAAGCACCTAGAGCACATCAAAAAGAATTTTATAGACATTTATGAGCATCAAAATCTTCTTGACATTTCATCAATCTCATTATGCCATCTGGATATACCCATTCTAACCCTACACAATTTCTCCTTCATAAGTCTCTAATTGGCACTATCATCTTGAGCACACAAACTTACTTCTCCACAAGAAAAGATGCCTCCTAAGAATCATAGGTAGAGACACCCTACTTCACAATGTCTTAGAACAATGTGAAACTAGGTGTTACCCACAAATCCTCATATTCTTTCTTCTCCTTGGTCATATGATACTTGTAGTTCTTATTCTTCTTCTTGGGCTTAAGAGAAGCAACATGCTCAACCACTACAACATGATCCTTTTCTTCTAGAATTGGGTTGACAATACATGGAGAAAACAAAGATTCATGACATATCTTTTCATCTAAAGAATCCATATTATAGTTTGGAACCTCATCATTAGGCACAAACAATTGATGTTATTTACATGATACATGTTCAACAATAGGGGTAAGTTCACTTGGATCTGTACATACCTTAGGACTAGATTCAACCAACACCTTAGTCTTCTCTTTGAGCTTGGTCTCTTCACTCTCAACATGAACAGACAATGAGACCTCTTGGAATTCTTTAACTTCTAAAGCTTTCTCCACCATAACAAATAGATTACTTAGACCTATAGTCTCATCATGATTCCTACTTACTACCTTTGGTCTTCATGAGTTCACTTGCCTTTTACTTTTCACTCTAGGAACTTGATAAAATATATTCTAACTTAAGGCCTTTTGCTTGTAGAATCTAGCAATGTGACCTCTCTATTCATAGTAATAGAAAAATATACTCCTTTATGGAAACTTAGCTTATATTACCTTATTCAAATAATGTTTTTCAAAGTGTCCCACATCATGACAATTAAAGCAGTCAACTTTGCTCACACCTTTTGACTGATGACCCCCATCATAGTCACATGTAAACTCATTCTTTACAGGTCTTCTATAATCTCTAGCTCTATGCCCAAACTAATTACAATCATAGCAATAACCATTGAAATTTGCATACCTCATGGCATTTGGTTGTTTGATCTAATTTGTCTTCATTATGCGAACACCTTCTACAGACACTCGAAAACCATGTACTACATTTTCTAGTCGTCAAAACACTCCTTGAACCCCTAGAACCATTTACTTACTTCTCAACTGCCAACCATAAATGCAAAGGGCTAATTTTATCCACTTTGCCTCTTTGGACCTGACCATCGATGGTTGACCCTCAACCATTGATGTTGACCCTGACTGTTAATGGTTAGCTTCACTCTTACATGATCAAAGGAGTCATCTATAGTTTTACTGTAATTCACTCATTGATTACTAGCTATCTAAATTTAGCTGGCTATTTGCATTATCAATGTATAATTAGACTGAGTGATCAACCATTTGTTAAAACCTTTGATTGGAACCTCCCCTTCCTCTATATTAAGAAAGGTAGAGAATGTTGAAGGGATCATCATCATGATCAATCAAGTAGGTTACAAGAGATATTCTTACTTTTGAGCAAATTAAAGAGATTCCCAGTGAACTAGGAACTAAACAAAGATTCAAGGTGCTTCTGTAACTCATTAATCAAGAGCCAGGATACCATTAATCTTCTAACATCACTCCAGGATCTACAAAAAGATTTTAACCAACTTCTACATTCTTCATACTAGCAACAAATAAAGTTAAGTATCTATAATATTTTATCAAAATTTTAGTATTTATCTCTATTTGTTTCATTTCTCTTTATCTCCCTTCCATCTCACTTATCTATGTTGGATTTTTCCCTATAATTCTAGACAATTTCTAACCATACCCTTCTTCCACCCATAGTCTCTTCCAAACACCTAATCCCTAAACCAAAATACCTCTGGGTATCACCCTCTATCTCACAACCAACCTGTAACCCATAAATTACCCTTCCATAACCCCTCAACAATTTCCTTCACCAAACTTATTTTTCCAAGCCAAGTCTAATAATAATTGTTGATGGTCACTCAACCACCAATGGTTGACCCCTAATCACCGATGATCACTCAACCATCTATGGTTACCTAACTGTCAATAGTCCTATCTTAACTATTGATGGTCACTATGTTTCACCCATAATAACAAGTTAATTTGACTCATTTTCTTGTACCCAAATCCTATTTTTTGAGGCTCTATCTCATCATAGAACTTTAACCTATTTTTTGACTTAGGTTTGATTTATTTAGCATGAATATTTGATCATTTGTTTCTATTTTAGTCAAGATCACTTATTTTTTTCCAAACATTTATTGCATTTGATTTCAGTACCTTCTATTATTTAATGCAATTATCTACTTTAAGCCTATCATAACTTAATTGTTTAAAAGTGTGGATTAACAGCCTCCAAGGAAGCTTGTGCTTCTTGGATCTAGCTCATGCTAGGCAATCCACCCTACTGTCCAACTAATCAACCATTTTCTTAGAACTTTCTTATCTACATGTCATCCTCCCAAGACAAAGAGGAGCATCTATAATCATCTAGATCATAGAGCATAAACCAAATCTAGGTTCTACTAACCTCACCTTTCTTTCAAGTTTTACATCTTTCTTCTTTCAAAAGCTTAAGTTTGGTGTTCACATAGACATAATTTGACGTCCATGATAACATTTTTGACATCCTATAGACCATCAAATTTAATCTCATACAGTTTTTTCTTGGGCATAAAGTTGACACTTGCATGGATGTCCTTCATATTTTGGCCAACTTTGAAAACCTATAACTTGAAGTGCAAAACTCACAAAGACACCAAACTTTGAGGGGATGGTTTTAATGCTACAAGGAGCAAACCCATTTGATCCACTAGCTTGGAAGGCTTCCTGAGTGTAGATATTAAATGCACAAGTTTGCTAGCTTACTTGATCCTCATTTAAAAATGGCCAAGTGTGAAGGCTTGGTTATCTTAGTCTGTGAAGCCACCCTTTGAAGGTGCATAACCTCCATTTTAAATTATCGCATTATTTTTAACTTAGTGTGGATAATTTGAGACTTGGCATGTAGTATTTTGGGACCAATGTGAAGAAACCCATATTCATCCAAATGTCTTAGATATTCCATGGAGATTTTATAGCTCAAGACCCATCTTTTAAAAATTTGATAAATTATGCTTTAGACATACCTAAAGTGTTTAAAAAACCTTGTGAGATTCAATATCTCACTATTATACTCATAACCATCTAGATTTTGTTTAATTCACTTAGTCGAGAACTCTGCCTCTTTCCCTACATCAGGATTATTAGCCACTAGGCACCAGTTTGATATGTGGGCAAAAATGGCTAACATTCTTAGTGACTCGTAGGGAAGCATGCCTTCTATGATTGAGAACCCAATTCTATTATGATCCATTGGGTATGGATTCTATCCTGCTTAACCTCTTAAAAGAATAGAAAGGAACAAAATAGAATAAGATAGGTGCATGAAGGCACTTGGAAAGAGAAATGACTAATCTATAATATAAAATGTGCAAAAAAACTTAGAGGAAAACTTTGAAAACTAACCTAATATATAAAATAATTTTCAACCACACCCCCTAGATCAAATGGGAAACTATTATGTACATATTGGAGTTTTGAGATATACTTGTTATTTCTTCACAACTCTTTTCTATAGCTAAGAGAAATCAAATTCTCATGAATTCTTAGGAAGGTGATTGGTTCATCTATGACTACCTTCAGGTGTATAGGTTATAAGTATGGGTATAAAACCTAATCATCATGCTCTCAGATCTATGTGCTTCACAAGAATAGGTCCAATCCCCCTCTATTTATGCATTATTGGTGATGATCATATGGACCAGCTTGATCTATCCCTTTTAACATATCTGCAAGACTAACCTTTGATGTTATGACCTTCTGAGGCCATTAAGTTCACCTCTAGCTTCCAAGGGTAGAGAGATGTCTAGGGTTAAAGGGAGAAGTTGATAACCATGTTTAAAAAAATCAAATATATCATCTCCTAAGAAAACAATTGGCTCTAAATATTTATTCTCATGGAGCTATAGATCCATTGAGGTTCCTTCAGGGGTAGATATATTAATCCCTTGACCAAAATCATGGGGTTGTGAGTCTTCTTTTGATGTCTCAGACTGGTCATTTAAGACTGATTCTCCCTCATTTTATAGAGAGATTATGTGAGCCCCAACCAAATCCATTTATTCTATGAAGTCATGGTTCAACTACCACCATGACTCCTCTTGATCCTCTCCCTCCTCTTCATTTTCCTTCTTTAGAATAGGCTCTTCTTAAAGGGGAGAGGGAATGGAAGGATAGAGTGGGGTGGGGGCATAGGCTATTCAAATTATTTTTCCTTACCCTCTCATTTTACCAATTTATCTATCCACCATTGGATTAGCTATTCATTTCATATAGATCGTTACTGATAGCACCATATTAAACATCCTCATCAATAACCATCCACTCTTTTTCCAGCATTTGAACTGATTCACTCACATTTTTTATGAGATGAGGTGGGTTCACCTCAAACTATGTATCCCACTTTATCATCACCTCTTCTAACTTTATCATGTTTGGTTTAAGGGCCAACAAGGATGTAGCAGCAGAAGGGTGGCTAGAGGGGTAAATGGGTTAGTATGAAGGATATATATGCTCATTATAAGGATGATAGGGGTGATTAAAAGGTTGGAAGGATCCATTTGGTTGGTGATAAGGCTCACCAACTAGATGAGGGTGGAACTCTACCCTAAATTTGACCATAGAGACTCATAAAAGGAGATTAGATGTAAATAAAATGCTTCAAGGCTTACTTGGAATATTTTAACTAGATAAATCTTAGAGTCACCATTGATGTTTACAAAACGTGCCTCCAAAGGTTGATATATAGAAGGATAACACCAAAAATTATTCTACTGCTTTGGACTTTTGTCCCATCAGGCATGCCAAAAACTATTAATGGCCAAAATTGCACATTGAAGTTGAGTAGGGAGGTTTTGTATATCTCTTCACTCAAACCCTAGTCTAACAATGGGAACAACCCTAGGATATGGGTATCCCGTGATGAGGTTGAACCTTTGAAGTAGGCTGGTTCCTCTTTGATGCTCACCTAAAACTAAACTAAGCCTAGTGCTTCATGGGAAAAGGGTTAGAAGGGGATAAGGGCTCCTAAGAAAGCTAACAGGTGATGCACTAAAATACAGGTTGATCCTCCCTATTCAACTCAAAAAAAACACTAGTGGAATAGTAGAGGCTAGGTTTAGAAAATAACTCTCTAATATACATCTGTGTGGAGGCTCACCAAATGATTTAGGCTAAGAGAAATTAAAGGGAAGGTCTAAAGTAAGACACTAACTAGTCATAGTTTCTACATGTGAACTTCAATCAAGACATGTAGGATACTAAACACAACATATATGAGAAGATGAACTAATATCTAGGTGAGATAAGTACATAGTATACCAGACTAGTGAAATTGAAGCACAACCTTATATTACTTCAAGAGGTTACAAATTCCTTCTTTGCATAGTCTAGTCTAACCAAGAGATGGAATCAAAAAAAATATGGAGAGACATCTGATTGGTCAGATGATTAATTTGAGATATCTATTTTGGGCCCAAGAACCTCTATTTATAGTAGAGAAAGAGAAAGAAGGGAGAAGTTGGTAACAATTGTCTATCAGTTTTTAGTTATTTTTACCATGATTTTGGTCTAATTAGGATAGGCTTATTATGAGTGAGATATCCATTATTAGCCTCAAAATCATTCCACTAATTGAGGAAGGTGCACTAGAAGACAAAATTTAGCCATAGGTGGCAAGTCTTGATATAGATGGAAGTGAATGCCCCAACTATTTTCTAGGTACCCAAGTTTTGGATTGTTGATTTTTTGCCAAATTTCATTGAAAGGATAAAATACTCATACCATCGAGGACATGTCATGCCTATTCTAAATGATAAATTATCAAGGCATGACTCGAGATGATCCTTTCATATCTTCTCTATGCATTGGGTTTTGAACTGAATTAATTATGGAGGAAAACCAATCTAAAGACATTAGTTTTCTTATAGTACCTTGTCTAGCAGTCAGTCTTATTCATTCAAGCTCTACTTATTTTGATTCTTGAGTCGGGCTCATTTTGCTTGATCACCCCAACTCACCTCCTCACTATAGCTATCAACAAATCAACTATTTGACTTGATCAAGCTCTTGTGGTCTTGACACTTTTCATCTACACACTCTTCCCTAGGTTTCAATCAAGGATTTTTGAACCCCATTGGTTAGTTCACAAAGCTTAAATTTGGCATTTGTTGTCCTCCACAAGAATGTTTTTGATGTCCCATATATCATTAAATTTAATATCAAATGGATTTTACCTGGGCATAAAGTTGACACTTGCACAAACATCCTCCATATTTTGGCCAACTTTATAAACATGTAACTTGAAGCAAAAAACTCATGAAGACACCAAAATTTTAGGGGATGGTTTTAATGCTACAAGGAGTAAACCCATTTAATCTACTAGCCTAGAAGGGTTACTGAGTGCAAGTATTAAATGCATAAGTTTGTTGGCTTACACGATCCTCATTTCAAAATGTCCAAGTGTGAAGGCTTGGTTATCTTAGTCTACAAAGCCACATTTTGAAGGTGCATAACCTCCATATTGCCTTATTTCATGAGTTTCAACTTGGCATGAATTATTTGAGACTTGGCATGTAGTATTTCAAGACTAATGTGTAGAAACCCATATTCATCCCATGTGTCCTAGATATTCTATGGAGATTTCACAACTCAAGATGTATCTTTTAAAAATTTGATAAATTACACTTTATGCATACTTAAAATGTTTAAAAAATCTTGTGATATTCAATATCTCACTATTTCACTCATAACCATCCATATTTTGTTTAAATATCTTAGTCAGGAACTCTGCCTCTTTCCCTACATCAAGATTGTTAGTCACTGGGCACCAGTTTAATATGTGGGAAAAAATGGTCAACAATACCCTAGGATTTTAATGCACATTAGTGTCTACATTATTTTCATTGAGATATTTTTATTTTTATTGTTTCTATTTTGAGTTGTGAGATCACTTATATCTTCCTTTTTTCCTTTCCTTACATGGTTCTCACTAGACAATAACTAATAAACCAAGCAAAGTAGGATCCACCTCCCAATCACCTGTCTTCCTCTTCTTCTTCATCCATGGAGTACATCTCAGATGTAGACAACTCTCCCCATCATTTCAAAATCCCCAATATCCCTCAAATAGCTTCCTAGGGTGATACAAATTCTGGAACCTTTCTAGATAACAATCCCATTACCCTCCAACTTTACCTTAACATTGTATCTTATTGTACCCCTACTTTAGTTCTACCTATTGATCCACCCTATGGTATGCCATCTCACCTTATGGGTAAAACCTCTACTGCCACCATTTCCACCCAACCCTTTGCAACCCAAACATCTTCTTCTACCAATAATCCCACCAACACCACCATCTAAAACCAATGCATTCAACCAACTAACACCCAAATGCCTTTCACCCCAACCAATAACTCTTATAGTATAGGGGTAACCCAACCTTTAGTCACTTGCACTCCACTTACCATTAGAGTACCCTCTAATAGAATTTCCACCCTTCCTTTTATTTCCAATCCACCTATCTCCACTCCATTCCAAAGCTTTGTGGTTCCCATAAATCCTACCCTTCCATCCATTAGTACCAAGGTTACCACTTATCCTCTAAATTATCAACCAAACCATGCCTCTAACCCAACCCATGTCAATTCCTTAACAAGTGCCCATTGCACCCAACCCAAGCTATATTCCAAACCCACAAGGGTATATGGATCCACCTTCTACCCAACTTCTTATATCCACTTACCCATACATGGCATCTACTCAACCACCCATGTCTACATATAAATATGTGGCAACCTCCCAACCTTCTAATGGATACTCTTATGTTGCACCTACCCAATCCCAAAAAAACTTAGCCTACAAGTATAGGGGTGTACAACCACAAACCAATCTGGTTAAGATGTTAATGGATAAGATGAATGACCTTGGATTCATCTATTTCTTATGCTCATAACTTCTTATCATACGATCAGATTTGTAATGAACCAATTCATCGATCCATCCTGATCTGACCTGATCCTCCTCAATGGGAACTTCTAAAATTTTTGAAAATATTAGAGCAAGGAAGATCCTTAACAACATCTTAGAGCATTTAGACACTCTTGATAGTTGATTGCTTATGATGATGCTCTCCTGTCTCTACACCTTTCCCATGTCCCTATCTGGGTCTGGCATTAGATTGGTACAATGCTATTACTAGGCACTCCCTCTTTTATTTTGCCCAATTAGCTCAAATCTTCTTAGATCATTTTTCCATAAATATATCTAAGAAAGTTTCCATTGCCAACCTCTACTCCATTCGATAATTTGAGGATGAGTCAATTGTTGATTTCATGGCCCATTGGAGAGGTTTGATAAACCAACTCTCTTTTTCTTTACCCCAACCTGAATTGATTGAGATATTATCTCGAGCTTATGCCAAACACATTTCCTCCACCTTATAGGTTCAAACTTTCAAAACTTTTGATGAGGCTTTCACCATGGTATGAAAATTAGAGATTAGATCCATTGATGAGGGAAAGTTAAAATTGAGAAACAAGAAATCTAGATTCAAGTCAAATTAAACTTCCTCCTCTAAAACTACCAACCACCCTAACACCAACACTAAAACAAAAATAACTATGAATATAGTTGCCCTTAAAATTGCCCTTCTAGTTTTTAACCAACCCAAATCTTCTAATTCTTCCAACCAAAATACATGAAACCAAAACTGTAATAACCAAAAGCAATACACTCTGATAGGGGAGTCATATGATTTAGTGTTGGAAAAGTTATTGAAAGAAAACATCATACAACTTACTTCAATTAAGCTCCCATAACAATTCAATTCCTCTCATCCTGTACCCACTTGGTATAAAGAGAATGAATTGTGTGCCTTTTATCATGTCATTGGACATGACATTAGTAGATGCAATACTTTAAAAACCATTATCCAAGGATTGATTGACAAGGGAGAAATTATGCTAGATAATCCCAATACACCCCCAAACCAGTCACTTGACATATTCAGACAACCATTTCCCAACCATGCCCCTTTCGCAAATAATGAAAATAATAAAGCTAAATCCTCTCACAACCATGAGGTCCATACTGTTAATGTGGTCCTTAATGAGTTCATTATTGAGGAAACCATTACCTAGACCAATTATTCCTCCCCTCTATTTATTGAGGTAGTGGAGCAACCTTCTATTCCTTTGAAAATTTAATCAAAGGAAGAAAATTTTCCCCCTTCTCCACCCATTGAGGTAGTATAGCTTCCAACATATCCTTTGGGAAACATACCAAAGGAGGAAACCATTGACATCATAACTTTCTCTTCTATCTTAGAGAAATCCACTCTTCCTTTATAAAGAATTCCTAAGGAAGAGATCACATTACCTACCCCTCCCATGGAGGTATTACCTTCCAAGACCCTAGAACCTTTGATTTAAGAAAAGGACAAGGTCATTGTTCCCCTGTCTCAACCCATGGGCTTATCCTTTGAGTCCAATTCCAAAGGAACCAAACCCATCTATAAACCTTTCTCTAAACTGGTTCAAAACTTGGAATTACTATCCCAACCCAATATGGATCATGCCATACTTTAGAATCATCTTGGATTTCCTTATCCAACCAAGCAAGAACCCTCAGACATACCATTTCCAACCCAATCTACCACTTCCACTATTGAACCCACCATTATCCCAACTTAACCATTATAAACCTCTACCTTTCAGAACATAGTTGAGCTAACCATACCAACTCTACCCAAAATAGCCTAAATACCTTCTATCATCCTAACCAATCCCATCAAAAACCTAGGTGTGCTCCTTGCTTAGAGCTTTACTCACCCACCATTAAATTTGGATTTGACTCAACGAAACCCATAAAAAGAAACCCAAGTTAAACCAACCAATAAAGTGGAGCCACCAAAGATCTGAAAATGTAAAAACTCACCTCCCATTTCTACCTTACCTTTCATTTTAGGACCACATCCTTCTTCTATCTTTGGACATCACCCCTCTACATTGGTTTAGAGGGCCAATCTTCCCAAACAAAGCCAAACCCAACCTACACTCCTAACTACACCTTCACCCATATTCACCAGACCATTCAACAATAAACCATTTACATCCCAACCATATTCATCTAAACCTTCTACTTCTCAACCATCTATCTCCAAATATTCTACCTCTAAACCTTCCACCTCTAAAACATTAACCACCAAGCAATCTATTCTAAAAAAACTTTTCAAGAAAATATCTCCAAAAGCTCCCCTTACCAAACCCACTCCTAAAAGGGTTTCTACCCCAACTGCCAAAACCAAATCCTCCACCCCTTTACCACCATTATTTGTTTCTTACTCAATCATCTTGTAAAGGTTGTTGCAAGCCTCTTGATTGACCTTGACACCCATCAAACCATTTGACCCTCATATTCCTAATCCATCCTAGTTTAATGACATTATGATATGATTATACCATAGAACACCTAGGCATGATATAAAGAACTATAAAGCTCTCCAAGTCCTGGTCTACCAACTATGTGATTAAGATGACCTATTGACAAATGAACCACCTATAATCCCATTGTCACTCCAAGAACCACAAACCACCACCCCTAACCTACCTACTCCCATAATCTCATATAAGAGTGAGGAGGAACCCAAGAAATCCTCTAGCCCAACTCTTCCCCAAATCTACACCATACATTTGATCACATGATCACAAGCACAAAAAAAGTATAAGGGGAAGGCAAAGGTGTATATTTCATGGACATATCATTATTCCACCACCCAATCACCCAACCAAACCCAAACACATTCACCTTTACCCAAACCCCAGGTGTCCATCTTGGGCACCTCCCAATCCAACCTTTTTGAGTCAATCTAAAGATTAGCTCTAAAGCAACATCACTAAACATTAGTGAAGATGAGTTTATATGAAATAATCAATACTTCACCCCATCACCATCAAGAAATGATAGAAGCTTTGTAGTCTATATAAGTCTAATGAGAAGATCCATAATCTCTAGCAACCTTTGTTGGAGCTCTTCAGCTTTCCACCCTTATTACCTTAAAGGATTTGGAAATACCTTCCATTCATCCTGATGATCCACATCCTCCCCTCTTCATTACTGCATATATCAACCAGACCCACATAAAAAGGGTTATGATTGATGGAAGAGCTAACATCAACATCATTTCCTCCCACACATATGACCAACTAAAATTATCAAAGAACATTATATTGTAAACCACAGTGGTGCTTTTATCTTTCAATGACACTATGGCAACAACTCTAGGGATTGTCATCCTCCACATTCATTTAGGACCTCATTTGCTTCTTAATCTCTTATACATTGTATAAGGTGAGTTTCATTACAACATTTTCCTTAGACACCCATTGATCCATTCCATGAGTTGTGTACCATCCACCCTACACCGGTACATCAAGTTTGAGTACAAAGGTCAATTAGTTACCATATGAGTTGACCCAAGTAATTTCACATCATGAAACATGACATATCAGCCTAATATTGTTCTCCTCCTTTCATCCACCAAACCTTCACCAACCAATGATGAATCCACCTCTTCTACCCACCAAGTCTCGATCAACTCATATATCCCTTCTACCCAAATCCCCATGAAGTACCCCTTAGAATCAACATTCCAATGTCTCTTGCTTGGGGAGTATCACCTCTTGACCTTGGACACCTTCCCTACTCCCCAAAAGTATGGTAACCTTGACCAAAATCCTAGTTATGATCCCAACATCAAATACATTATTCCTTTTAGACCTACCAATCTCCAAACTAATCTTGTTTATGGGGGAATTCACCAACCTCTTCCCACCTCTACTACCTCCTCTCCTCCTTGACCATTCACCTCTAAATTCTCCTATCTAGATAAACTAGAGTTTTCCAAGACATACCTCCATAGGTGTGCTTAAAAGGGATTTAGTCTAGGGTGTTATGAACATAAACCACATGAGTTGATTCTATGTAAGACCTAAAAACTTCATGAGAGACTTGGTCTCAAATTCACCCCACTTGAAGAGCCAACTAATTTAGCTCCCATCACCATCATCATTGAGGAAGTTCCATCCTCACCAACACCTTCACCATCAAAATTAAAGGATCTCAAAATCATTCCCCCTAACTTTTTTTTCATCAACAAGATCAGCCTTGGACCCCTAACTTATCAAAAGCATAGGGAGACCATTACCTTTCCTCTGACTCATCTTGAGAAGGTATGAGATGAATCTCCTACCAGTAAAACCATTCAGTGTCAAGATGATGATTCCCTTCTTGCCTATCTTGGTATGAAAGATTCCTCTATCCACAAGTCTCTCCCTCCTGATACCTCCACCATGTTGAACGAATCCATCATCAATGTTAACTTGGGTGCTCAAGATAACCTATGCATGTCAAAATAGGCCAATCCTTAAATTCCTTGGAGCTTCAAGATTTTCCCTCCTTCTTGTAAGACTGTAGGATAACATTTGCTTGGTATTATAATGACATGCTAGGAATTGACCCTTCCATCACCACCCATAACATAGTCATCAACCATGATGCCAAGCTAGTTAGGCAAAAGCTTCATCAGATGCACCTCTTGCATAGCCCTTCTTGTCAAAGAAGATCTTCAATGCCTCCTATCCATAAATTTCATTTAACCATTGATTATCCCTAATGGGTCTCAAATGTCATTCCTCTCACCAAATTAACAAGGGGACTTCACATTTATGTGGAGTTTTGTAACTTTAACCTTGCTTACCCAAAGGATGACTTTACCAAGCATTGACTAGATTGTTGATTTTACAACCAACCATGAGATACTATCTCTCATGGATGGGTTCTCAACTTATAATCAAATCTTAATTACCCCTAAATATCAACACAAAACTGCCTTTATCACCTCTTGGGAATTGTTTTGCTATAGGGTCATGCCTTATGGTTTGAAGAATGTTGGTGCAACCTGACAACATGTTATGACTTACATCTTCTATGACTTTATTCAAAAAATCATAGAGGAATATGTTGATGACCTTCTTTAGAAATCCAAATATCATTAAGATCATTTGGTCATTCTTAAGATTATCTTCAAATGCCTCATCCATTACCATGTTTGCCTTAACCCTGAAAATTGTATTTTTGGGGTTTTTTAGGAAAGCTCCTTAGATTTATCATCTCAATTTGAGGAATCAAAGTCCATCCCACCAAAATCAAATCAATCCTTGACATGCCTTCTCCCACCCACCTCAAGAAACTCCATAGTTTACAAGGGAAGTTCCAATCTATTCATTGCTTCATCTCTCAGCTATTTTATACATACTAAAATTTTCACCACCTTTTGAAAAATAATGTATCCTTTAAGTGGAATAAAGACTATAAAAAGATATTTGACTCACTTAAAGAGTACCTTGTTTCTCCACCCATTCTCATTCCTCCCAAAGATGATCAATCTTTCTACCTTTATATATCTGCCACTGACCACTCCTTTGGGGCCATGTTTGTGCATTCAAAGAGAAAACCATCTACTATATAATACATACTCTTATAAAATATGAAATGTGGTACACCCATATTGAAAAACTTTGCCTAGCCTTGGTCTTCATATCCTCCAAACTCTACCACTACCTTCTCAACCATAAGACCTATGTCATAACCAATACTAACCCACTAAAATATATGCACTCCAAGCCATACCAAAACCAATGTATGGCTAAGTGGTCCATGCTATTTGCTAAGTTTGACCTTGAATTCCTCTAGTAGAAGTCAATAAAAGGGAAAGTCATCACTAACCAATTTTTTGAAGCAACTTTAGTAGATAGCCATCCATCTCCCCTTGAGTTTCTCGATGAGTCCATTGCCACCCTTTCTCAAGAGTACATCACCTATCAAATGACCATGTTCTTTGACAGATTAAAATGTTAATGTGGTGGAAGATATGGTATCATCCTTATTCCCCTTGATGCTTAAGCTCTTCCTTTATCCTTTAAACTTGATTTAGATTATACCAATAACATGGCTGAGTATGAAGCCCTAGTGATAGGTCTCCAAATTAATTTAGCCTTGGAAGTCAAGATGATAAATATTTTTGGTGACTCCCAACTCATGGTCAATCAAATCAATGGATCTTATTAATTTAAGAATGATGTTCTATAAGAGTACAAATAACTAGTCAATATACTCTTGGCATCATTTGACCACTACCGTATCCAAACCATTCTATGAGCTATGAATAAGTTTTCCAACACAATGGCTTCCATTGCTTCCCAAGTTCCATCTACACCTTCTGAATCTAAGCTATTTATTGTTATCAATCATCTTACCAAACCTTCCTTTACCAATCAAATCCTCATTCCATCTATAGTGTGGAAGAAGCCCCATCTAATCTTTGGTATAAGCAAATCTTTGGCTATCTTAACCTTACTATTACCCCTTCTGATCTTTCTAGGATTGGTCAAAGAGCATTCATCTCTAGTACCTCTCATTACACCATACTAGGGGGAATCCTTTACAAGCATGGCTTTGATGGCCTTATTTTCTATTGCCTATGTAGCCATGAGATCTCTCATGATATCAAGGAAATACATGATGAGATATGTGGGGGACACTTTAATGGCCTAGCTATCTCTAAATGAATCCTTCACCCTAGCTACCATTGGCCCACCCTCAATCAGGATTGTTGTGATTATGTGAAGAAGTGTGTTAAATGTCAACAACATGCCAATTTACATCATGTACCTAGCCATATCCTCTAAGTTTATAAGTTTTTTTGGCCCTTTTCATAATGGGGCTAGACCTTATTGGTGAAATTAATGCTCACTTGTGACAGAATATTTCACCAAGTGGGTAGAAGTTGTTCCTCTCATCTCAACCAAAGCCAAAAATATTGTTGATTTTATCAACCATCACATTACTATCAATTTGATGTTCCTCATAAGATAATCACAGATAATGGTAAATATTTTAAGAATAACAAATTAAAAGGTCTTTGTGACATGTTTGGAATTAAGTTAAGTTTCTCCTTGCCTTATCAACCAAAAGCCCATGGATAAGCGAAAGATTTTAACAAAAACCTTTAAAAAATGCTAACTAAAATGGTTAATGCATTTGGGAAAGATTAGAATTTACACATCCCTTTCTCCTTATGGGCATATCATATTAGCATTCAAACCCCTACAAGTGCTACCCATTTCTCTCTTATATTTAGAGTAGAGGTTGTCTTGCCTCTCAAAGTTTAAATTACCTCTCTTCACATATCCCTATAGGATATCATTTTTGAAGGCATTTATCATCAAGAATGTTTGTCCCAACTTGAGCTACTTGAAAAGAATCATTTAGTCACACTTAACCATCTTTATGTCTATCAATAATGCATCAAGCATGCCTATAACAATCACCTAAGAGAATGAGAATTCAACATCAGAGACCTTGTCTTAAAGGAAAATCAAAATGTAACCACTATATATAAAAGAAAGCAGGGCAAGTTTACTTTCAATTAGCTTGGACCTTATATCATAATGCATAAGTATAGATCAGGAGCTTACTAGTAATTCTCTCTTGAATGGCAACTAAAACTTGAGCCTCTCAATTCTTTGCATCTACATCATTTCTTTTGTTAAAGAGGATCAGACTCACCTTCTGTCTAACTTAAGCTCATCCCTAGTTTTTACAATATTTTTTCCCTTTCACCCCCCTCACTTTTAGTACTATTGATTAAAGCACAAAATAATGTGATTTTTCCATCATAGTTATAGCCTTAATCCTAAATATGGGTACCATGGCTCTACCCATAACATTATTCTCATGGATACTTTTTTCCCTTATATGATCAAATCCCATGGTCATTATCACTTAAATAATCCTCTCACCCACTATTTTAACTTTATTATGCTTTAATTTTTGCCTTCATAAAGGTAAGCCTTTTAGCCTATATCTACAACTATATGTCATCACTAAAAAAAAACATTAACCACCATCTATCCTACCGATCATCTCTAGCATTAGGAGACTGCTCCCTTGAAGGATAACTACCAAAACACATCAATTTTTTTTAATATAAGGTATATTTCTCCCTTTAAATACAACCATCCCTAAGCATAAATCAAGTTTCAAATGGCTTACACCACTCCCTTGAAGGATGGCTACATAAACACATTTATAAAAAATAAGTAATTTATTGGAAGCTTCTTGCATCGATCAGTTTCCCAAAGCAATAACAAAATATCAAAAGACTTATTATTTGGAAGTTGTAATCAACTTCCATAAGTAGACTTCCCACATCGATCCATATACACCATCTATGACATAGAATTGTTTATACTAACTCTTTGGCAACCTACTAAAGTTATAAAGCTAACCTCCCCTAAAGGTTCCATTCTCATCCATCTCCCCTTTATACCCTCTATGAAATAATGGATTTTGAGATTCCTTGACACTATATGAACAAGAACCTTTTTACCCAACCAAATAACACTAATGCAAAGCATGCGATGGGCTTATATTCATCAGTTGATCTAACTTCCTTTTGTTTTGGTTTTTGCCAATGAAAGAACATCCCATCCTCTTCTTATTTCTCACCCTAACTTATTGATATATTTATTTAGATATGTGTCTTTTGATTGTTTTATCTTTCCTTATATTTTCTCACATCTCATTTTACTATCCAGACTTAATCTATTTGTTTCAAGAATGATTCACCTTCGTCTAATTAATATACAAATCATTTAAAAAAATTTACTAAATCATTATGTTTTTTGTCTAGTGATTTTGATTTTACCTTTATTTAAGAGTTTTTACTCATAATTTTTTTTAATAATTTAACCCTCTATCACATCATCACCATTTAATCATACATCATAAAATAATGAGTCATCACATATGTTAAGCCATCATATGTCTATCTAGATAAATGAGAACATAGATTCATTCATTTGAACACATTTCTACCATCTACTTTAAGCACTAAATATTGATCACAACATCATATCATAAGAAACATCATCACATCCTATCCATAAACACAAGCAATGATCATAACAATAAACCATTTTCATGACCATAATAGTATCATATCATAAGCAACACCATCACATCCTAACCATAAACACAAGCAACGATTATAGCCATAAACTATCTACATTACCATAAAAACATCATCATAAACATCAAATAATCAATTATAACCATACACCATATACATAACCATAAAAACATCATCATAAACATCAAATAATCAATAATAACCATAAACCATATCCATAAACATAACAACATCAACATAAAAATCAAATAACCAACTATGCCATAAACCATATCGATAACCATAATCACATCATGATCTCATAATCATAAATCATAGTATATATAACATCATGTCTCAAAAGGGAATATACATCTTGCTACATCAGCTTGTAGGCTGATATAAAAATCATATGCTACATCAAAATGAGAATTTCATAGGCATCTAAGGTGGAGGAACACTACTGCTCCCTAGAGCCTGCCTATCTCTAGAACCTATCTGTGCACCTGTAAAGGCTATCCAATGACTTGATGTCACTATTGTTAATCATACTTGCACCCCTATGAAGGTAGTTTTAGGCCTTCATAATATGATAAAACATGGAAACAATCCTAGGTTGTGGGTGACCTAATAAGTGGATCGAATCTCTAGATTCTAAGGACTAGCTCCAATTGGTGTATCAATTAAGATCTTTGCTCTACACTACAAACTACCAGGAAAAAAGAGATAAAATTGAATGGAAATCCTATCTAATGATGGCGATACACCTAAATTTTTTTATTGATCCACTCAATTTGAGCTCTTAAGAACACTGATTTAGACAAGAAAAGGGATAAAATTTCAACTCCAATTGAGAAATATGCATAAGTATTTCATGAAAAGGTTTTATTTGGTGATCCAAGCTTGAGGGAAATGAAAGAATAGGCCTAATTTAAGGACTGACCAGCCACTTATATCCACTGTAATCTCATCCAAGAGACATCAAACATAGAACATGACCTATATAAACTGATCACCTAGCTACTAGGTAAGAATTAAGACTTGACAAGGAAGAGAAATTCTATCACTTATGCAAATCACTGACATGAATACACTATACCAACATTCTAGAAAATAGTCCTATTAATTTGAAAAAAGGTTACAAACTTAGTCTTTGAAAAATTTGATCTTGCCAAAAGAGGGATACAATTCAAGGCTAAAAAGCCAACTTATATAGAAAAACATACACAAGACAAAGATTGACGCTAAAAATAGAAGAGGAGATTAACTCCCACATTAACGAAGTCAAAATTGAGCTATCAAAAGATAATGCAGTCTTAAAATAAACTTTATTTTTGTTTTATGCCTTGCATGAAAATTACTTTGGCATTTAAAAAGGACAGTGGGCCTATTTTGGATTAATTTTTTCCATACATAGAAAGCTACACCAATATCCAAATAAAGAACTCTACTTGAACTGCTTGAAACAATAGAATAATCTCCTTTGCATGAAATCAATGCTAATGCTAAACTTGGAATTCCATTTGAACTGTTAGAATGTTGAAGCTTTAACAAGATAAACAAGAGCACATGCATGAAATCAATGCAATGTTGGCATTTGAAGGGATGAGGTGGATCCAAGTTTGACAAGTCAAACTCTTTCATGGAAATCCATGCCACATATCAAACTGAGAACTCCACCTCAAGCTGAGTTAGACCTTTGGATGTATGAGATTGACTAGGAGATAATCATAAATACAATAAATAGTCAACCAAAACTTAAACCAACTAAATCTAAATGAACCTCCACTTGTAAGAAATTCCATGTTGACTCCATCTCTTGTTCTTGTGCATTTATTGCTTCAGGTCATTTGTTTATTATTTTCATCTTTGGCTATTTGTTTGTCTATTTCTCTCAGACTTTTGTCTCTCAGAAAAAATGTTTGAGACTTATTTATTTTTGTACTTTCCTTTAGTATATTTTATGGCTTATCTTGCTTCTATTCTTTCCCTTCAGAATTTTTGAAAAGTCTTTCATTTTATGTCTTTGTTCTTGACATTATCCTTTCGAGTTGTTTCTATCCATTTCATTTGGACAAAAAGTCTGAAGGAAACCATGTATCTTTTTTTTCTTTGAATAAATCTTCCTAAAATAATTATTTCAGACTTCTTTCTGTGGCCTTTCTCTACTACCTCTCAAATGAAATGGTCCATCCCAAAATTATCCATTTGAGAAAGATAAAATGATCCCTCCATCTAAAAGTGACCCTTTGGGAACTTTGAGAATGACCCTTCGGGAACTTTGAGAATGACCAGAACTTTGAGAATGACTCTTCAAGAACTTTGAGAAGCCTTTCACATTTTTGGAATGGTTCACTTGCCCCTGAAAAAGAGCCCTTTGGATTTATACAATGCCTTTCAGAGGGCCTTTCAGACTTTCTATAAATGTACTCTTCCAAAGGGCCAATAACCCTTCGGATTTTTTGTTTTGGACTTTCCTGAAGGGTAGATACCCTTTGATATTTTGGTAATTGATCCTTTTCTAAAAATACACTTCAAAAACTTGAAAATGCACTTCAATATTTTATAAAGTGACCCTTCAGCTTTTCTCCAAATGACCCTTCAGAAAGATGAAATGGTACACTTGCCTCTAAAACATCCTTTGAAATTTTTGACTTGGTCTCTTTCTTTTAGCTTTTTGTCTCTAGGGTAAAATGTTTTAAGCTTTGCATTATACACTTTTCCTTTAGACAAAAAGTCTAAAGGAATTGTCTCAGATTTTGCAAATGAACTCTCTAAAGGGAAATTACACTTCAAAATTTTGAAAGTGTCCCTCAAAATTTTAAAATTGCCTCCTTTTGAAGGGTACATACCCTTCATATTTTTGTAAGTGTCCCCTCGGCCTTTTTGTAATGACCTTTCAGAATTTGAAAATGGCCCTTCAGACTTCTTAAATGTGCCCTTTGAAACTTTATCTTTTTCCTTTCGAGATTTCTTTGAAGAACCTTTCGAAGGGAAAGAATACTTAGGGAAACCTGTAAAAAGACCCTTTTGAAATGGCCTTCATGCTTTTTGAAAAATAAACTTTACCCTTTTGAGAAGAACCCTTATTTTTATAAAACTCAAAGTCTTTTTTTAATATTTATTCCTTTTAATTGTTCTGATCGACATATGATATTTCAAAGCAAACTATCATGGTATATAGAGCTTCAAATGATAAGGGTGATGATTTTTTGACTTGTGGGGTCAAAAATTGTCAACATTCTAGTGACTCTACTGGGAAACATGCCTATTATGCTTAAGAACTTAGCCATATACATGATATTTGAATTCACAAAAAAATGACAGATCTAATCCATGACTACAAACTTTATTTAGGCATGAGATAACCTTCATCCTTCTAAAGAAGAAGGGGAACATACGAAACATGAAAACTAACTAACAAAGAAAATATGCCAACAAGCACTTATTTGGAACAAAATAGAATTAAACTATTGTGCTTGAATAGCACTTGGAGGAAAGCAAACAAACTAAATATGTACAAGGAGCTTTGCTCTTCAGTAATAACATCTTAGATGTATCCCATTGATTGGGATTGAAATCTCTTAACCATATATCTTTGCAATTTGGAAGGCATTATGGGATTTACAGCTGGAGATTGTGTATGGGCCACTCCAAAGTGAATCAAACTTTGTGTGCTTTCCTAGTTTAGCTCTATCCTCATCCTAATTGATGACCAAATCTCCTTCTTTGAAACTTCCTAAAGAATCTCCTTTGTCAAAATCTCTCTTAACTTGTGCTTGATGAATTCCATGGATAACATGGACTGATTTCTTATCTCTTCTAGCTCCATAAGCTCAACATACCTGATTTACATAGGCTCATTCTCTAACAACTCAAGCTGATGTATTAGTTCCAAAGTGGGAAATTCAAGAAAAATGGGTAACCTTGCTTCCTTATCATTTACCATCTTGTATGGAGAGTTGGTTATTGATATTTGGTAGGTGGTCCTATCAGCCCACAGAACTGACTTCAAATTGAGATGCCATGACCTCTGATTGTCTTCAATAGTCCTTATGATCCTCAATAGGTTTTTATTTATAGATTCAACAAGACCTTTTCTTTGTGGATAATAGTTTGATGAAGTGCTAAGGTAAATTCCATGTTGGATAGCCCATTAAATGATCCTAGATCCCAAAAAAGCCATTGCATTATTAGAAATAATAGTTAAAAGAACTCCAAATCTAGTAAGTAAACCTTTATACAAATCTAGAACATTGGTTTTGTTTGCTTCTATCAATGCTATTGCTTCTATCTAATGTGTGAAAGTAATCTATAGTAATGAGAATCCATTTATGCCCTAAACTTGAAGGAAGATTTATGAGACCAATAAATTATAATCCCCATTGGATAAAGGGGTGATCTAACATAATTAGTTAAAGAGATAAGGCTACAAATTTCACTTTTGCTACAAACATAACACAATATTTGCACT
This sequence comes from Torreya grandis, assembly GCA_037957365.1. Classification (NCBI taxonomy): domain Eukaryota; kingdom Viridiplantae; phylum Streptophyta; class Pinopsida; order Cupressales; family Taxaceae; genus Torreya; species Torreya grandis. Next base: position 4,186,936 of record JARHVA010000076.1, read on the forward strand.
TTCTAACCCATGCATGGCAATCACCAAATATAATAGGCCAATAGTAGCCACCTCTCATGATATTAAGGGCTATAGTTCTTGCAAAAAAATGTCCTCCACCATGTCTATCATGGAATTCTTTAAGCAATATATGAGTTTGGCTTGGTTCTACACATCTTAACAACATTCCATTGATGTCTTTCTTGAACAAAACACCATCAACAAGTAAAAATTGAATTGATTATAATTTGAAATATCTTCTTTTATAAGCATTTATATGAGTGGGATAAATACGATCTTGGAGATAGCTTACCAAGTCATGAAACTAGCTGAAAGGTGAGGTATGACTAGCTGTAATCTCTTCATCATTTAACACCAAAATAGCTTCATTAGTCTCTTACAAGTCTTGAGCTAGGTACTCACAAATTCCTTTACCTCTAATCATCTTTGTGACCTTAATTTCCACATCATACTATATTACCTTGGTTATCCAACCATCTCTCTTCTCATTTATATCCTTATTCAAGAGAAACTCTTTAATGCTTGGATGGGAAACCATTAGATGTATCTTATTATTAGACAACAAGTGTCTAAACTTCTTAAGAGATATTATAATTGAAAGTACATGATTTTAAATAATATAATACCTTGTTTCATACTCTTCCAAGCCTTAGTTGAAGAAGGCTATTTGCTGCTCCAAAGCCTCATGATTGTGTTGTATAAGAATGCTGAAATGGTTCCATGTTAGCATATGTATACAAAATAAAATCCTTTATGAAATCTGGATTTATAAGTGTAGGAGCACTAGATATGGCCCTCTTAATATCTTCATAACTATTTACTCCTTATTTAGACCAGATGAAGCCCTAATCCTTCTTTAACATGACTGTAAGTGGCTTTTCTAAAATGGCAAAATATGAAATATATCTCCTTATGAAGTTGATTCTATAAAAGAAGATTTGCATAGCCTTTTTGTGCTTAGGCAAATAAAGTGCAAGAATGGAGTCAATCCTTTCAGAATCTATGCTTAAAACATGCTTTGAAACAACATGTCCAAGAACCTTACCTTCATGAATGGAAAAAACATACTTTTTGGGATTTAGAGATACCCCAAATTGCCTACACCTTTCGAACACTTGCTTGAGATGAACCATGTGATCTTTTGCACTCTTTGAAAACACTATTATATCATCCAAATAAACAAGTACAAACCTATTAAAAAAGCCTTAGAATTCCATATCCATGGTTCTCTGAAAGGTTTCTCCAACATTAGATAAACTGAATGGCATTTTTTGTATGCAAATACCCCCACTTAGTTGTGCAGGTTGTCTTAAATTGGTCTTCTTTCTTGACCAAAATCTGATTGTAGCCACTATATCCATCCAACAAAGAAAACCTCTTCGAACCTACAAAAAGCTGTAAAATTTGTTCCATTGATGGAAATGGATAGTGATCTTTAAGTGAAGCCCTATTCAAATCATAGAAATCAACACACAAATGAATCTCACCATTATTCTTCTGTATTAGAACAAGATTTGCCACACAAGTTGAATGTTTGATTAGAAATATAATCACTGATTCTATGGTCTTGTGAAGCTTAGCTCTCATCGAAGGCTCAAGCTTAGGATTGATTGGATTTTGTCTTTGTCTTACTGGTTTAGTCTCCTCTAACTCAATGGTGTGTTGAGCCAAACTTGGATCAATTCCCTTGAGATCACTATACTACCATGCAAATATATTAGAAAAACTTGTGCATGGCTTGATGAAAGCTTGCTTTTTTTAAGGAGTACATACCTTACCCAACTTCGAAATCTTACCAGCTACAATCTCTACACTGGCATAATTTTCTTCTTTTGTTGACAAGGATGACTTCTCCTTCCTTAGTTCATCATCACCACTAAAAATATTCTCAAGTGTGACCAATCCCTTGGATAACTTATTTTTTTTAAGTTGCACAATTAGATCACCGTACATTGCAAGTTCTTTGATTGGGTTTTTGAAGAAAACTTAGCCTCCTCTTGCAAGAATCTCACAATTTGATTATCCTCTTCAAAAAAATTTCAATTCTCATGATTATTGAAAACAAAAGTCCTTAAAACCACCTCTATATGTGACTAAATTTTCTCACTTTTTATATCAGCTGGGATACTAAATTATGACCCAACAACAACCAACCTGTTAGCATGTTTATTCTCACCTCTTGGTATTACCTGAATATTAAAAGCTTGGAAATATTCAATTAAGTATTCTATGCCTATAAGACTTAAGCAATGAATTTTTTCATACATTTGAACCTCTTACTTGGTGAACTATAAGTTCATTATCACCAAAAAACTGTAAGGTGTTGACTTTTATCTTCCTAGCCCACTACAAACCATGAACTAGTGCTGCATACTCAGTAACATTATTTGAATAGCTAAAATAAAATTCAATAGAAGATAAATAAATTTGTTTTTTTGGAGAAACCAACATCATTCCAAATCTAGTTCCATGCTTATTCCTTGATCCATTAAAGTATAATTGCCACAAACCTTCATTAGACTCATCTTCTTTGACCATGGCTAGAATTGGTGCATCATTATCATGAAGGTAATACACACCAAGTCATTCTTCAATAAACTTATATGGATCATGCTCATGCATGGTATAATAACACTTGTCAAGGAACAAATATGTAACTCCATCCAAAGGTGATTCACTTTCTACTTCACTAGCTTCTAGTACTTCATTTGAGATGATACAGTTAGTATTCACAACATTTGGCATATATGGATCTATATGAAAACATGAAATAGGTTCAAAATGAATTGTTACCTTGGTACCATACCTAGTTATGAATGTCAAATAATTCCAATCAACTAATAAATGTCCCACAATCTTTGAGTTGAAGTCTCTTGAAAGGCACATAACAAAGTAAGGAGGCAAGTCTACCACCACAACATCATGCTGAATAGTAACATTATGACAAGCATATAATGTTAATTTCAGGTCTTTAATGATGCTTACTATCTTTTTTGGTGATCCATACAATTATAATACTCCCTTAGTGTCTGGCTTATAGATAAGGCTGAGCTTGTCTGCAATTTGTTTAGGCATGACTATACTATTAGCTCCACTATCTACCATACAATTATGAACTAAAGTATCACCTACTATCAAATAAAGGTAAAAAAGAGAATTTTTATTTGATTTTACCTCAGTTTTTTCCAACTTTTCCATATTATTTACTTTTTATACCTGTTACTTGCCTGGATGATCCAAATTAGTTAAAACAACACCTTCTTTTTCAACCAATTTTGGGGACAATTTAAGAGTTGAAAGCTCTTGGATGAGCATATATTTTTGTTCTAGAATGGAAAGATAATCCCACATGCTAATTTTGATGTTATAATTCTTCATTTGATCTATTTTACTAAAATTAAATCCATTAACCTTTAGTTGTACCTTTTGAAGTACTGGCTATTCACAAACTAGAGGTAGTTTATGAACCTTACCAACCTCTATAATCTAATTTTTCTATGTTGCAGGGACATCAAGTTGCTATTTTGTACTCTTAGAAATAACCTTAGGATTACTTGAAACATTTATCACCTCTTGAGCCACTTTAATGGTTCTTCTTTTAGCTCTAGTTATAGTTGCAACTTGGCCATTTGAATTGTTAGTTTCAACACCTTGAGTAAAAGTAACATGATCATCTACTTACCAATTTACATTAATGGCATCATACTACCCTTGAACTTGATGAGTCTCTCCTTGTGATGCCAAACCTATATCTTGGTACTTACTTCCTTGAAAAAAAAACTCTTCTTGTCTCATTTGAGGCATAGTGATGTTCTGTGATACCAAGGCTTGGTTTTGAGCATCATTGGGATTTGAGGACTGCCACCCTGAATCCTACATCAAGTTGTTTTGAGTTAGGGTGGGAATAATAGCCTTTGAAGTGGAAGGAGGATTAGGATCAAGGGAAAAATATGGCTTAGCTGGAGTTATGGCTCCTTATGCTTGATAAGGTGGTCTATTCTCTCTAAAACCTTAATAAGGAGGCCTTTTATCTTTGAAGGGTTGATAGGTGTTTAGATTTTGCTATTGATAGGCCCTATTTGACTAAAATTGTTACCTTTTGATCTGTACTATTTCATTCCCAAAGGACTATAACAATATTTTCAACTCTCTTATCTCATTAGCTTGACTAGTAGGGGATGAAATTTGAGTTTAAGGTGTTGGAATAAGAGCTAAGGATGGAATTCAAGGAGTTTGTGGGGCTGGTGTAGATTTTTTTTTTAGAAATATAAGCATTAGAGGTCTTGGAGAAAGCTTACTAACTTGTATCAAACTATTTTTTATGCTTATTACAACCTTATAAACATTTGGCAAGGTAGTACCACCCGTGGACTGTATCATCACACTAATGTCATAATTAAAGGATTTCAAATAGTACATAAATGCATATTCAAGGGATGGCCTTATCAACACAGGTATTTTGGTCCATGTCTTTTGGAATCTAAGGTTAAAATCAAACATGATCTCACGAGGAGCCCTTGTTATGGTGGTCAATTGCTCAACTAAAGATAGGTGATTAGATTTGTCCTTAAATTTCTTGACTAAGGTTGCACCTAATTCATCCCAGGTGGAAATGGAGTTTAGTGGAAGGTTTCTATACCATTACAATGCTTTTCCTTTGAGGGAGGCATCAAGAAATCTAATAGTAACATTATCCTCAACAACATTATGGACTAAATAGAGATTAGCCACATCTTGGATATGCTTAATAGGGGTTGTTTGATTTTCTCCTAAGAAGAATGAGATACTCTTGAGGGTAGACACCAGAATGTCATCAAACTAGGCTAAATTTAGTGGGCTACCTCTATAGAATAGAGCAAACACCTGGTTTCTGATGGCCATTTGGATAGTGGGGATTGTAGTGCTTAGAACAATAGGATGACTAAGAGGCAAATACTATTTTTGAGGATATGGTTTTGCCCTCTTAAATCTTGATCTATTATAAGATATAAATTTAAAAGGAATACCTTTGCTTGCTGACCTTATGGTAATCTTTGGCATGAAAGAGATACCTAAATGATGTTATGAACTCTACAACTTGAAGAATATTTAGCTTGTGATGCACATGAATATTCTCATCTCCTACAAAACTTTTGTTTAGATTTGAACTTCTTCAAATTTGCAAAAGATTTTTTTGCTAGTCCCACCGAGCATGCCAAAAATTATTATCAATTAGACTTGCACCCCTATGAAGGTAGTTCAGGCCTTCACAGTCAACTAAAACATGGAAATAATCATAGACTATGGGTGACCTAATCAGTGGATTGAATCTCTATATTCTAAGGGCTATCTCCCTTTGGTGTATCAATTAGGATATTTGCTCTACACTACAAACTACCATGAAAAGAGAGAGAAACTTGATTGTAAATCTTATCTAATGATGGTCAAACACCTATATTTTTTTGATTGATCCACTCAATTTGAGATCCTAAAAACACTAATTTAGATAAGAAAAGGGTTGAACTTTCAACTCTGATTGACTAATATGCATAAGTATTTCACAAAAATGTTTTATCTAGTCATCCAAGCTTGAGGGAAATGGAAGAATAGGAATAATTTAAGGCACTAAATAGCCACTTATATCCACTATAAACTCAACCAAGAGACATCAAACATATAACATGACCTCATAACTAATCAACTATGCTGCTAGGAAAGAATCAAGACTTGATAAGGAAGAGAAATTCTATCACTTATGCAAATCATTGACATGAATACACTATACCAACATTCTGTAAAATAGTTATATTAATATGAAAAAAGGTTACAAACTCAGTCTTTGGTAGAATTTGATCTTATCAAAAGAGGGATACAATTCAAGGATAAAAATCCAACTTATATAAAAATGCATACACAAACCAAAGATTGGCACTAAAAATAGAAGAGGAGATTAACTCCCACATTAACCAAGTCAAACTTGAGCTATTGAAAGATAACATAGTCTTAAAATAAACTTTATTTTTGTCTTATGCCTTGTATGAAAAGCACTTTGGTATTTGAAAAGGATGGTGGGCCTATTTTGGACTAATCTATTACATATATGGAAAGCTACACCAATCTCCAAATAAATAACTCTGCTTGAATCGCTTGAAACAAGAGAACACTATCCTTTACATGAAATCAATGCTAATGCTGAACTTATAATTCTATTTGAATTTCTAGAATGTTGAAGCTTTAACAAGATAAACAAGAGCACATGCATGAAATCAATGCCATGTTGGTAGTTGAAGGGACGAGGTGGATCCAAGTTTGACAAGTCAAACTCTTCAAGGAAAACCATGCCACATATTAGATTGAGAACTCCACTTGAAGCTGAGTTGGACCTTTGGATGCATGAGGTTGACTAGGAGATAATAATGAATACAATAAATAGTCAACCAAAAATTAAACCAACCAACTCCAAATGAACCTCCACTTGCATGAAATTCCATGTTGACTCCATCTCTTGTTCTTGTACATGTATTACTTCAGGTCATTTTATTATTATTTTCATCTTTGGCTATTTGTTTGTCCATTTCTCTTAAACTTTTGTCTCTCAGACAAAATGTCCAAGACTTCTTTCTTTATGCACTTTCCTTTAGTATATTCTATGGCTTGTCTTTCTTCTATTTTTTCCCTTCAGAATTTTTGAAAAGTTCTTTGTTTTGTGTCTTTTTCTCTTAAGATTATCCTTCTGAGTCATTTATGTCTATTTCCTTTAGACAAAAAGTCTAAAGGAAACCACGTGTCTTTCATTTCTATTCAGATAAATCTTCTCTGAAAGAATTCTTTATGATATTTTTTTTGAAATAATTCTTTCTATACTTCTTATCATGGCCTTTCTCTACTACCTCTCGAATGAAATGGTCCATCCAAAATTGTCCCTTTAGGAAAGTTAAAGTGATCCCTCCACCAAAAAATGATCCTTAAGGAAATTTGAGAATGACCCTTCGATAACTTTGAGAAACCTTTCACATTGTTGGAATGGTTCACTTGCCCTTGAAAAAGAGCCTTTCAAATTTATGCAATGGCCTTTCAGACTTTCTATAAATGTATTCTTCCTAAGGGCAAATAACCCTTTAACTTTGGTGTTTTGGAATTTCTTAAAGGGTAGATTCCCTTCAAGGTTTTGGTAATTGATATTTTTTTGAAAATACACTTTGATAACTTGAAAATGCCCTTCGATACTTTTGCAAAGTGATCCTTCAGATTTTCTCCAAATGACCCTTAAAAAAGATGAAATGGTACACTTTCCTCTAAAAAGTCCTTTAGGATTTTTGACTTGGTCTCTTTCTTTCAGCTTTTTGTCTCTCAGACAAAATGTCTGAAGCTCTGCATTATACACTTTTCCTTCAGAAAAAAAGTTTGAAAGAATTGTCTTAGATTTTTCAAATGAACTTTTCAAAGGGAAATTTAACCTTTAGAGTTTTGAAAGTGTCCCTCAGAATTTTTAAATTAACTCCTTTCGAAGGGCACATACCCTTTGGATTTTTTTGTAAGTGTCCCCTCAACCTTTTTGTAATGACCTTTTAGAATTCAATAATGGCCCTTCAACCTTCTTAAATGTGCCATTCAGAACTTTGTCTTTTGCCCTTATTGACTTTTTGTGAAGAACCTTCTTGAAGGGAAAGAACCCTTTAAGAAGACCTTTAAAAGGACCCTTTTGAAATGGGCTTCAGTATTTCTAAAAAATGAACTTCTCTGAAAGTTGAAATGGCCATTGAGCTTTTAAAAAAATGAACTTTACTCTTTTGAGAAGAACCCTTCTTATTGTAAAACCCAAAGTCCTTTAAGATTTGCTCCTTTTAACTGTTCTGATTGATATATGCTCTTTCAAAGTAAACTAGCATGGTATGTAGAGTTTTGAATGATAAGGGTGACAATTTTTTGACCAGCGGGGTCAAAAATTGTCAACAAGTCACACTACTAACTCGCCCTATAACCATTTCCCTATACTTAACATTATCAAGGCTCATCTATAGGATTTATCTAAATACTAAAGCCTCATAATATTTGAGTGCCTCGAACTATCACCACATACCTCTCCATAAAAATAGTCCTCGATGGTCCTCTAGGTACTAATAACCTACCTCTTACCTATCTAAGAGCATATCTCTCTTATGTAACCAAGGCTAGTTGAGCTTTATCCTAATCCCTCTCATATATCAGTGTGAGCCACTTGGCCCTGAGCTTTATCTCTCTCTATTTTCACTATCACTAAAGTTACCTATGCTACGCTGGCTTGCTCTCTCTATATGATGACTATCAGCATATCAAGTGCATCCACCTCCATCTGGTCCCCACCTCCCTCCTCTATATCCACATCCACATCCTACTACCCAACCTTTCCACTATCTATGTCAAACAATACCACATCATAGTGTGCTTGGAACCAAATAAGATACTCTTATGTGACCCCTCAGATCATCAATATCTATCCTTGCTAGCAGCTCCTCCCAATTAAACTCTATATCCTCTAGATCTAGAGCTGGTAGTGGAAACTCTGCATCCTTTTTCCTATACCTTGAAAAAGCATATAGGATATCCTATACTAACCCAAACTACCTACTCACCCGATCAAAAGGAATTAACTCTACCTTAGGATCCCATCTGCCCTCAATCCACCTATAACTCTACAATGACAAGATCTATCTTGTATAACCTACCCATCTAGGAAATTAGGTATATGGTCTCCAAGTGACCTCCCCCTCCACCAGTTCCTCTAACCTATCCTTATACCAATCAAGGTCTCAAGCTCTTCCCCTTGGTGGTGTAAGATCATAATCATACCTATAACACATGAAGCCAACTCTAGAGTCTATCTTTACCCATCCATACCATGGAAATCTAGTTAGTCGAAGCAACCTGATGTGCTCATATGCCCAATAATGGAGAACAAACCTAACATTGATGCCATACCTCTTGTGTGACCTATATCCCCATAGATCCTAATAGATATATGTTAGTAGAATCAAGGTCCATATATACACTATCTAATCCGTCATCATACTTACTAAAATGCCTAAAAATAATGATGGAAATTTGCCATTACTTGAGTCTTGTAGTGCATAATAGGTCACAACCATCATCATCATCATCATGACAACTCATCTCACTCACCTATCTCTATGATATAGGGGTGAATGATGGAGGCCTCCCACATGCTACCTCATTTACATTATGTCCTCTTTATATAACACATTCATGAGCTAATCTCGTTCCTCACTACTGATGTGCTATATTGGCTCACCTCATATTGGTAGCCTCATAATCAAGTATATGTCCTCTAGTAGGATGGTAATTTCCTCGGTCAATAATAATAACATGTTGGTGGCCAGATCTTATCTCTTAATGAGGATCACCAACATAGATGCATATCTAGGCATGCATTGGTAATGTTTGATGTCTCTCAAGCCCACCACTATGAAATGCTCCCACTCCTAGTCTATCATCATCCTATGGACCTCATCCAAGAGTTGTGACATATGTTCTTGTACGTGTAGCTACTCTCTCACCTACCAAGTTAGACACGTGATTTAGTTTATTTTAATTAAGTTTAATTTTTATTCTTACCAAATCTTAACCTTAACCCAAACCCTCAACCCATTACTTGTACCCCTTTTTTTACCCTCTTCTAACATTATCCTCCTATTTTAATGAAATTTTACTTATGTTATTGAAAGGAAGAAAAAATAAACTTGATAAGGGTATGGTAGAAAAACTTGTTTGGTTGTGCACGTATTAATCCAAATGATTTTAGATACTCCTCTTTGGCTTGGGAGGAATGACCTACAAATAAGAAAACACTGAAGAAATGGTTGATTAGTTAGATAGTTGGGTGGATTACCTAGCAAGCTAGATATAAGAAGTACACAACTTATTTGGAGGCTATCAATCCACCTTTTAAGCAATCAAGTTATGAATGATAAAGTACTTACATAAATAATATAATATACTAAAATGTAATACAAGAAGATATATTTGATTAATTATAACAATAAATAGATTAATATTAATGCTAAATAGCTCAGGTATGATTCAAAAAATAAGGTAGGGTCTTGTGATCAGGTGAGAGGTTAGAAAGTGAGATTTAGTTGAGGTTTGGTGGGTGAAAATAGGTTGCTATTATTTTGTCACATAGTGACCATCGATGGTTAGGGTGACCATCTATGGTCAGGGTGACTATCAATGGTTGAGGTAACCATCGATGGTCAGGGTGGCCATCAGTGGTCACTGTGGGTTTGGATAGCTTATTAGTTATAGATAGAATAGGTTATGGGTTGGTCCCAAAAATGTTATGTAGGTTGTTGGAGATTGGTTAATGGTAATGAGGGTAAGAGAAAGCCTCAAAGGTATCAAGAGTAAAGGTTTGGTTCTCAGGTGGTTAAGAATGGTTAGAGGGCATTCTAGTGGAAGAGGTAATGTATGAAGTTGTACAATTGTTGAAACTAAGTAACTAAAACTTAAAAAAAGAATAATATACTTAGCTTATGGTTTATAGTTGATGGCTTGAAGAAGTATTGGAGTTGGGATGTTGGAAGCTAGATGAATACCAACATAGGAAGCTCTGATCTCTTACCCAAGAAGTTCTAATGATGATTACTCTAATAATTACTCCCCCTTTTCACCTCTTCTTTTTTTTTATATATAGAAGGAAAGGAGAGGTGGAAGTGTAGGTTTAAGAGGTTTTTAACACCACATTATAATTTTATTCTTAACATGCATTATTTACAAGTGGATAAGAATAAAAAAGCAAACTAGAGTTTTTGTGGTAGTTAGTAGTTCAGATGGTAGAACCTGACTGCTGGTAGTTAGGGTGACCGTCAATGATTAGGGTGACCATCGATGGTCAATGGTTAAAGTTAAAGTTTGGTAAAAGGCTTTAGTTAGTTGGTTAGCTAGTTAGCAAGTCAAGACTGACTTGAACTAGGTCTAGTTTTTGGTTGAAAAGTTAGGGTTGGGTCCTGAGGTGGTCTAGGGGTGTTTCGACATCTAAAACCATAGTGTGTGGTTTTATAATGTCTACTTTTTCCCCCTTTTTGTTATGCATTTTGTATCAAAAATATATAAAACAAAAATGGATTATGGGTCAAAGGTTAGTTTCCCTAAGCATGGGAGGAGGTGTTTCCCCTCAAATTGAGAATTGATGAAGTGAAATAGAATTTAGTGTGGGTTAGATAAGTGGGTAAATTGGTGATGGAGGTGGGTGATAGGTTAGGCAATAAAATGTAAACACATGTACAAAGTGTGATAAAATTATGATATTCAAGATTTCACATTGACTAGGTTGTCATGGTTGGTAAAAACAAGGTCAGTATTAGAAGGACAAGTGATAAGTGGACTGCATGACCATTTTCAAGCATGATAATTAGGTACACTCATAAATGCAAGTCTCTTAGGCAAGGTCTATGTTTTCATGGGTATCTAAGGAAAAAAGTGATCCCTAAAAGACATGAATCAGTCTAGTGTAGTCATGGGTATCTAAGGTAGGAAGTGCTCTTGAGAAGACATAAGTTGGTCAGGTGTCCACAAAGTAACACCAGTTCAAAAAAGTTTAACATGGAACTTGTTGTCAGTGTGGTTAAAAGGACCAAGGAAAGGTCATCATAAAGCATGTGATAGTTAGGCTAAAAGGAACCATGATGAGGTAATGTGATTGGTTATGGTTTTTAGTAAATAAGGGTAATCTACAATGGTTGGGGGGTTGGGGTAAGGTAGTAAAACAAGGTTGGTACTAGAAGGATAAGTGAAAAGGTAACTATGCCAAAATATTAGGCATAACTGATATGGGCTATTCCTATAAAATTAAGTCTCCTAGGTAAAGTTGATGTATTTTTAGGTATTCAAGGTAGGATGTGATCTTGAGAAGATAAAAATGATTGCAGGTGTTGGGATCACAAAGGCCTGTGCTCCGAAGCACCTAAATGGTTAGTGTGTAAAGTTAGTGCAAGTTCATCAAAAATGACAAGGTAAATGATGGGATCAATATGAATAAGGCAAATTTGGGTTGAAAAAGTATGAAAGGTGGGTCAAGATGACCAAGTTAAGGCTAATTGGTTTGGTTGGGTAGTGGAGAAGGTGTTATCCTATGGGTGCATGGTTGGTAAGTAGGTTGGTTGGTTGGAGAAGGTTATCTCCAGTGGTTGGGTTTCAATGATTCCAAGAGGGGAGGACATACACCTTTACAAGTGATCATGAAACTAGGAGGCTGAAATGCTCTAGTTGGAAAAGACCATAATGGCAAGATGGGTGGGATTAAGAACATAAGCCCTTTTCATGCATTACATGGGTGTTATTTCATTGGTTAAAAGAAGTGGCTTGATCAAATCATGTCAAGTAAGATCAAAATACCTTCATTTAGTAGAGGATGAAAGGTGGAGATGAATGATAGGTGGATAAATGGTAGTGTAACCTTCTTGTGGGGATGGCTTGTCACTCCTATAGGTGACCTAAGAACCATTATAGATAAGTCTATTTTCTAAGTTTGGTGTAGAGTGATCAAGGCATGAAGTCTAAAAATGCTATGTGAAAGTGGGTTGAAGCTTTCTTGGGATTGTTTTGTTCTTGACTTTTGAATTTGGGTCTTTTGATGTTATTATTTGATGGGTTAGGGAAGTTGATCGATGCAGGAAGCTTCCAAGTGATTTCTTGACAAAAATTGACTTAGCCATTGTTCAAGGTAGTGGTCTAAGCTTTGGATTTGTTTATGTTGATATCTATCTTTTAAAGGAGCCATATACCTTTTTAAGTCATTTTTTGATAGTTTTAGGCAGCTATTTTTTAAGGGAGTAGTCTGTAATGCTAGAGATTTTTTACCCAAGTGATATTTGGTATCCCAAATTGAATGTTATGTTGGCTTAGACATGGAATAGGTTGAAAGGATTTCCTTTATAGAGAAAAAAACATAACACAAGAAGGTGAAAGAGTTTTAAGTGAAAATGATCATAGGGATTCATCTTATAAGGAGAAAAAAGTGTCCATGAGAGTCATGCCATAGGTAGAGCAATGGTACCCATGTTTAGGATTAGGCTAAGGTTATAATGGATAATCATATGATCCTATTTTAATGGATTGTCCTTAAAATAAAGAAATTAAGGTGGATGAAAATAAGGGATGAGCTTAAGTGATACAAAATATGATAAAAAACTTGGTTTAACAAAAGAATAGGATATGAATGCAAAGCATTCAGGGGTTTAGGTTTTGATATGCCCCAGATCTACACTTACATGTTTATAGTTTGAGCTAATCAAGAGAGAAGAAGTCCCCCAGTTAATTTTTGAAACTTGATTAGACATGGAAAAGACTCTAGGGTGGACATAGTAGAAAAGGCAAGATTGGTTAGGTGAAGGTGGCTAAATTTTGGTTAACAGCAATGTTGGTTGGTTTTTGGTTTGGTTACGTAAATTCACATGTTGGTTTGGGTTATTGATAAAATGTTGGTCAAGGTCAAGGTTTGTTTAAGTGTAAGGTTGGTTTGGTGTTAGGATAGGTTTAGGTTGAGGCAAAAGTGCCAAGGGTTGGTTTGCTCGTTGGTTAATGTTGGGGTTATTGCTTGGTCAAATATTTTGGAGGAAGAATTCCCCCAGATGCTCTTTCCAAGAATATTGAGGTGGGAAAAGATTCCTAGGTAAAGACATAGGTTAGTAAAGAGAGTTTAGGAAGGATGAAGATGAATTCATTTTCCTTCCAAGGGTTGTTAGTTGTTAATTTGGAGTTCAAGTTGTAGGTGGTGGTTTAAGAGGGATCTCCATTATGGTGCTATGGTGAGGGAAACATTATTAGGCTAGATCTTGGTAGGTTTTAGGTCTAGAAATGATGTTATGAACATAATCCTAAAATAGATGTGGGTTGGATAAGACTCTCAGATTGTCTCAATGAGGGAGCTTAGGTGAAGCATGGATATCTTGGCTAAAAAGGTAGCCAAGATTTAAGAAATCTAAAATGAACAGTTGATGTTGGTTTGTGTTGATAGATAAGTTGTTTGTGTTTGGGTTGATTATGGTTGATTGATTTGGTTTAGAGGTTGGTTTGATTGGTTGGGGGAGGTAGGATGGTTGGTTAATTTGACTTATTGGTTGGGTTTGGTTGTTTGTTTTATTTTTTTGGTAAGGTAAGGGGACAAAGATTTAACCCTATTCAAAAGGGAATTGAACCAAACACCATCTCATTAGGTAGATGAAAATTAAAAGATTATAGAGGAATTGAATGAGTTTGATTTTAGTTGAGGTTGGGTTGGATTTAGTTATAAGTGAGGTTTTTTGAGTTTGGGTTGGCTCCATTAAAAGTGGAAGTGGAATAGGTGGGTTTGTTTCCTTAATGATAGTTTTAAAGAAAAGTTGAGAAGTCTCTTATTGGTCAATAGGTGGTTGGTTTAAGACTAATTATTCTTTAGTGATGATTTCAAAAGGAAGTTGAAAAGGGTGCACTTGGTTAAAAAAATGGATTGGATGGGGTTTTGATTATGTTTTCCCTAGTTATAAATGCACTAAGGACCAAATCTAATGAAGGGACCTCATTGTCTTGAGGGATTTGATTATGGGCTTACACAATGATGGGTGTAGAAAGGGGTTCAATGATTAATTGATTAAAGACATTGAATACTAGGTTGGGGGAAACATGGAGAATATCCTTTGGAACCTCCTTTTGATTGACAAGGTTTTGGATGATCATCTTAAAAGCCCCACATCTGTCTACCACATATCCATTTGTGCATAAGTATAAAACTCATTCTTTATAAACCAAATAGGTTTTGGAAGAGAAGCATTGATGGGTTTGATTTGAGGGAGCCTAATGATAAAATCCCTTAAAAGTTTGTCAAAGATTGAGGCATATGATTCTTCCAATAGGGTATACTACCTAGAAATAGGGTGTACTAATGGCTCTTGAGGTTGCCAGCTAATTGCTTGGTTTGGTAAAGTTGGGTAGTCAGATAAGTTAGATTTCATCAATAAGTTTGAGTGATTTAATAGGTTGGGTATGCTTAATAAGATTGGTGGGTTTGAAAAATTTGGTTGATAGTTATTTGTTTGATTTAGTGAGGTTGGCTGGTTTAATAAGATTTGTGGGTTCAAAAAGTTTGGTTGGTTTGATAAGGTAGATAAGGTATGTTTGTTTGAGAGTTTGGGTAAGGTTGAGGTATTTGATAGATTTGACATGGTTGATATGGTGGTTAGGTTCGGTATGGTTGGGTGGCTTAAATTTTTGGTTAGTTCAATATGGTAGGTTGATATTTATTGGTTGGATTTGATGGGGTTGATAAGGTTGAAACGGTGGGTAAGGTAGGTTGGATTGATAGGTTTGATAACATTGGTAAGGGTTATAATATTGATTGGTTAGAAAAGTTTGTTTGATAGTTGTTGTTTGGATGATTATTGGTTTGATTTGATGAGGTTGATAGAGTAGGTTGATAGTGGTTGGTTTGATAGTTGTTAGGTTGATGGTTGTGGGTGGTATGATTGGGAGGATAGACCAAGTCTTGGTTTTGAGATAAAGAAGGTTGCCAAAAAGGGGGTATAGGTGATTGATTTGATGGTTAAGGTAGGTAGTCAAAAGTTTGATACAATTGAGGTAATTGATATGATGGTTGGGATATGTAACCCAAAGATTGGTGAGGTTAAAATAGTTGAGGTGGGTTATGACAAGGGTCAAACAAGAGTTAAAACGTTATTGGTTGGTTGAGGTGATGATCAAGTGGTTTTTTAAAGGTTGTTAATTGGTTGTAGTTGAGGTTGAATTTATTATAGGAAATGTTGGGTTGGTTGTAGGTGAGCTTAGGTAGGTTATAGGTGAGATTGGGTTGATGGTAGGTAAGGTTGGGTTGATTAAGGGTAAGGTTGAGAGTGCAAGTGGATCATGATGAAAAGTACCATTCCAAGGCAAGAGGGTTGTCTTTTAGGAGTTTAACAAAGCTAGGATCTCTAGCCAAAAATATAGATAGGCTCCCCATTGAACAAGGCAATGGATATGAGGTGGATGAAGGCAAGGTGGTGGAAGATTTCCAAAGGGGGTTAGATTCCTCACAAATTAAACAAAGAGAAGACAATAAAAATGTCAAGAAGATAAAACACACACTAAATCACGTTAAATATTAAGGTTCTTTTAGTATCTCTTATGGCTTATGCTTAAGATTTTAAGAAATTATGTGACTTAACTTGGTTTGTAGAGAAGGTACTAGAAAAAAAGTCTATGGTTGGTTTTAGGTAGTTTAGGATCTCAAAGGGATATGTATTAAAAATCAATACATGACTTGATATTGGGGCCTACCCACTCACTTCATACACTATAATGATAAGGGTGTCTGGTGCTTAGCCAATACATACTGATTTTTAGAGTTTATACTCAACCAGAGAGCTGAGTTAGTTATCCCTTTGGTAATGACGTCCAAGTAAGATCATTGAGAAAGGGTAAGGTGATCACTAAGTGATGAAATCCTAGTCAGGCCTTATATAAGGTTTTTTTATGTTTGATTTATGTAGGTGGTTTGGTTTGTGTGTGTGATACAAGTGATGCTATGATAGAATTACTTTTCTTTAATTTAACTAAGTGAGCTAAAATTGCAAGAAACCAATGTATGCAGTTGATTTTAAACCCAAAAGAAATTTTAATTTCATTTTTGAGCATAGAATAGGGAGAAGAGCATGTAGATGCAAATAAAAGAAACCCAAGTAGAGACTCAAAGGTCCCACTGGGTGTGTCAGAATGTTTCAATGAAATTTAGCTTATGTTCTTAAAAGGAAGAGAAAAGAAACTTGAGAAGGGTATGGTAGAAATAAATGTTTAGTTATGCATGCATTGATCTAGATGGTTGTAGATACTCCTGTTTGGCTTGGGAGGAATGAACTACAAATAAGAAAGCACTAAAGAAATGGCTGATTAGTTAGATAATTGGGTGGATTATCTAGCAAGCTAGATCCAAGAAGTACATGACTTCTTTAGAGGTTGTCAATCCACCTTTTAAGCAATCAAGTTTTGAATGATAAAGTACTTGCATAAACAACAAAAGATAATGAAATATAATACAAGAAGATATATTTGACTAATTATAGAAATAAATAGATTAATATGAATGCTAAATAGCTTGGGTGTGGTTCAAAAAATAGGGAAGGGTCATGTGATTAGGTGAGAGGTCAAACAATGAGATTTGGTTGAGGTTTAGTGGGTGAAAATAACTTGTTATTATTTTATCACACAATGACTATTGGTGGTTAGGGTGACTGTCGATGGTCAGGGTGACTGTCGATGATCAGGTTGACCATCGATGGTTAGGGTAACCATCACCAGTTAGGGTGACCATCAACGATCATTATGGGTTTGAAAAGCTTATTGGTTTTAGATAGAATAGGTTATGGGTTGGTCCCATAAAGGTTTTGTAGATTATTGGAGGTTAATTAATGGTCATGAGGGTAAGAGAGAGTCTCAAAGGTATCAAGAGTAAAGGTTTAGACTCAGGTGGTTAAGAATAGTCAAAGGGCATTTTGGTGGAAGAGGTAATGTATGGAGTTGCAAAATTATTGAAACTAAGTAACTGAAACTTAAAACAAGAATAATATACTTAGCTTGTGATTAATAGTTGATGGCTTGAAGAAGTCTTAGAGTTGGGATGTTATAAGTTAGAGGAATAATGAACAAGAAGCTCTAATCTCTTGACAAGAAGTTCTAATGATGATTGCTCTAATAATTGCTTCCTATTTTCACCTCCTTTTTTTCTCTTTATATATAGAAGGAAGGGAGAGGTGGAAGTGTAGGTTCAAGAGGCATTTAACACTACATTCTAATTTTAGTCTTAACATTCATAATTCACAATTGGTTAAGAATAAAAAATCATATTAAAGTTGTTGTGGTAGTTAGTGGTTTATACAATAGAACATGACCATTAGTGGTTAGGGTGACCATTTATGGTTAGGGTGATCATCAATGGTTAAGAGTTAAAGGTAAAGTTTGGTAAAAGGATTTAGTTAGTTGGATAGATATTTGGTGGGTTGAGATTGACTTGTGTTAGGCTTGGTTTATGGTCAAAAGGTTAGGGTTGGGTCTTTAGGGGGTCTTGAGGTGGTCTAAGGGTGTTTCAACATATAGAACCATGGTGTGTGGTTTTTTAGTGTCTACACCTCCAACCATTGATGGTCTAGTCTTGACCATAAATGCTTCCTTATAGAACCATCACTGATTTACCCTTGAATACTGATAGTGAGGTATTGGACCACTAATGGTCTATACCTTGACCTTTTGGTGATCGTATATCAACTAGTGATGGTCGATAGTAACTAGTGATGGTCACTGTGTGGTGATCGTTGGTGACCTAAACCTAGGTATAACCTACCAAACTCTCACAACTCTCAATAAAAAATTCTAAATTACCCCTACCCTCCCTTTCTCAACCTTATTATCTCCCTCTCTAATAAATTTATACATAAAACTCAAAGACATACATTTATAATAAACCCCTATCCCAAACTACAACAAAATCAAATAATAATTACAACTTCAAAAATTTAAGACATCACCTACCTCTATCTGTGGCCACTATCATGGTGGAGCCTTGGGAACTAACATTACTACTTAGCCACACACCATGCCTCCACCTCACTACATATTACCTTAGTCAACACTCTAATTCACTGATCACCTCTTAGTCAAACCCACCTAACTTAGAAAGCATGAGACTTAGGGTGTACACACCGTCTCTATTTTCACACAAGAAAACAAATGCAAGCGTATGGGTCTCAATTTAGAAATGAGGAAATAAAACCTCATTTTGACTTTTAATGGCCACCATTTTAGGGCTAACATTTGATTATCGATGGTCACTATGTAACAAATGATGGTCAACCTCTTGGGGATTTTACCATCCCCACCATCTCATTCCCCATTCAACCAATCGACCAAATCACCTGGACTTACTCATTTTGGCCTACACTTCACACTTTTTTTGACTCAACCTAGCTTGAACCTTTTGACCACATTGATTACCTTGGCATATTTTATAGACTTGTACTAATTTTATGCTTAAACATTTAAGTGCCTCAGAGCATGACCCTTTTTGGTCTTTACACCTATGACCCATTTTGTCTTCTCAGGATCACATCCTACCATAGATACCTATGAATACATCAACCTTAACTAGAAGACTTCAGTTTATAGGCACTAACTCAAGACACACACACTATTACTATAGTTGGTTACCTTGTAACATGTCCTTCTATTCCAACCTTATTTTTCAACCTACCTTAACTATGGAAATTGAGTCTATGCATGATTTGTGATATTTCACTTAGTCACATTATTTGCACACATGTTCCTACTTGAATTCCTAACCATCAACCAACCTATTTTCCCATTTTTATCACCCACTTATCCACTTATCAAACTTACAACCGACTCACCTTCACCTCATCAATTCCCAGTTTGAGGGGGAATACCTCTTCCCATACTTAGGGCATCCAATCTTTTACCAACTTCTCCATTTTTTTTGTTTTGCATCTTGCTGACACAAATTTCATAAATAAAAAGGGCAAATGTAGACACTAAAAAACCACACACTACATTTTCTAATCATTGAAACACCCCTTGACCCCCTTAATACCATTTAATTACTTCTTAACCACCAACCATAAGTGTAAATCACTAATTTTAACCACTTTATCTCTTTGGTCATAACCACCGATGGTTGACCCTTGACCATCAATAGTTGACCTTGACCACTGATGGTTACCTTAGATCTTGCATGATCAAAGGAGTTAACTAAAGTTTGACAATAATTCACTCATTGATTACTAGTTGTCTAAATTTAGCCAACTATTCACATGATCAATGTGTAATTAGACTAAGTGATCAACCATTTGTTAAACCCTTTGATTGGAACCTCCCCTTACTTTATATTAAGAGAGGTAGAGAAGGTTGAAGGGATCATAATTGGGATCAATCAAGTAGGTTACAAGAGATATTTTTACTCTCGAGAAAATCAAAGAGCTTCCTAGTGAACCAAGAACCAGACATAGATCTAAGGTGTTTTTGCAACTCATCAATCAAGAGCCAAGATATCATTAATATGCAAACATCACTCTAGGATCTACAATAAGCTTCTAACCAACTTATGAATTCTTTAAACCAAAAATAAATAAAGTTAAGTATCTTTACTCTTTTATCAAAAGTTTAGTATTTAGCTTTATTTGTTTCATTTCTCTTTATCTCCCTTCTATCTCACTTCTCTATGTTGGAGTTTTCCTTGTAATTTTAGACACTTTCTCACCATACCCTTCTTCCACCCACAGTCTATTCTAAACACCCAATACCTGAACCAAAATACCTTGAAGTATCACCCTCTATCTCACAACCAACCTGCAACCCAAAACTTACCCTTTTAGAACCCCTCGACAATTTCCAATAATAGACTTCTTTTTCCAAACCAAATCTAACAGTAACCACCAATGATCACTCAACCACCGATGGTTGAAACCTAACCACTGATAATCACTCAAATGTCAATGGTTACCTAACCGTCAATGGTCCTACCTTAACTATCGATGATCACTGTGTGTCACCCATAATAACAAGCTGGTTTGACCCATCTACCTATACTCAAATCCTATTTTCTAAGGCTCTGTCTCATCATATAACTTTTTACCTATTTTTTAAATTAGGTTTGATTTATTTAGCATGAATATTTGATAATTTATTTATATTTTATTCAATATCACTTATTTATTTCTAAACATTTCTTGTATTTGATTCTAGTACCTTCTATTATTTAATGCAATTATTTAATTTCATCATATCACAACTTAATTATTTAAAAGTATGGATTGACAACCTCCAAAGAAGCTTGTGCTTCTTAGATCTAGCTCATGCTAGGTAATCCACCCTACTATCTAACTAATCAACCATTTTATTAGTGTTTTCTTATCTAGAGGCCATCCTCCCATGATAAAGAGGAGCATTTACAACCATCTAGATCATAGAGTGCAAACCAAATTTAGGTTCTACTAACCTCACCCTTCTTTCATGTTTTACATGTTTAATCTTAAAAATAAAGAATTTTTTGAGTGAAACACCTTCATTCCTTTTCTGATGATTTGTCTTCAAAGGTTGATCCACCTTGATCTCATTGACATTATTTTCAACTTGAGAAGCAACTTTGGGATCTTCTTTAAAACCCAATCCAGATCTATCACTGGCTAACTTTTGACTCTTTAGGAGATCATCCAGATCATTAAAACTTTTATCAAACTTGACAAATGATTTTACCTTGATTATAGACTTTTATAACTCATATTTTAAGGACATAATATCTGAAGCATACCTTGAGTATTCTTCTTCTTTGGCTCTTAGATTTGGAGACATAGATTCTAACTTAGAATTAAGAAACATGACAACACCTTCATGCTCTCTAGAGTCTTCAACCAATCTTGCTTCAAACACACTGAATTGATCCTCATAGTCTTTGATTTTAGATTTCATCTTCTTATTTATCTTCTAATTAATCTTTAGTTCTTCAAGATCATTCATCAATTCAGTCTCACAGTCCATTTCATATTCATCATCATTTGAATCATTCCAAGTAAAATCCTTCTGATGTGAGAAACTTCCTTCCTCAACCATGAATAGGGCTTCATATTCAATAGGACCATCATCTTTATGATCATATTTTAAGTTACTGACATCACTCTAATCTGATGAGATGTAATCTTCTTTGGTTTATAGACTCTTCTTATCCTTGAATTACTTCTTCTTATTGTCAAACATTTTGAATCCCTTTTTACTTTTATTAGACCTAAAACATCTTATGCAGTCATCATGAACTTAATAATGATATTCATCATCATCATCCTTATTATACTTATAAGGGTACTTATTAGAAAAATATCCTATCTCACCATAATTGAAGCATTTGAGGGGTAGTTTACCCTTATACTTGCCTGAACCTATTCTTTATTTCATTGAAATCAAAGCAATTAGTTCATCCTTAGCTATATCAAAAATGTCATCATATTTGAGTTTCTTACCTTGGAAATTCTTCTTTGGATTCATCTATATCTTAAATGTTGCTTCCTTATTTGGTGGTATATCATCATTCTTCCTCATCTCATAGGCAGTAAGGGTGCTAGGCAATTAATCCATCTTCAACTAAGTAAGATCATGAATTTCTTCTATAACACTTAATTTTGGATCAAAACTGAGGGATAGAGACCTTAATACCTTTTAAATAACAATATCCTCTTCAAGGTCCTCTTTAAGACCTCTGATGATGTTCATAATTTCATCAACTCTCTACAGAAAGGATGCCATAGAATCTTTTTCATTCATCTTGAGACTTTCAAATTGCCTTCTATGAGTTTACAACTTAGAAAGCTTGAACTTTCAATCTCCTTCATAAATGATCAACATTTTATCCCATATCCCTTTAGTAAATTTATAGTGGATTAACTTAGTGTATTTAGTCCCTAAAAGACCACAAGTGATAACATTCATTGCCTTGGAATTATTCTCAAACAACTTCTTATCTAAAACACTAGATGGATGAGTAGTAAGAGTAACATAACCATCCAAAATATATTGAAATACATCAAACCCTAGGGACATAATGTATGTCTGCATACTTACACTCCAAAAAACATAATTATATCCATTGAAGATCAGTGCTTGCTTAGTAAAGAAACCTCCTTGATGACTACCCATATTATACTTTGAATCCCCTTCAAGATGTTAAGCCTTTACCAAAGGACCTACTATGATACCAATTATTAGAGGTAAAATAATTGAGAGGGGGGTAGTGAATCAGTGAGCCCATATATTTCAATCTCAATTCTAATCCTTTTAAACTATTAAACAATCAACATATATCAACTTGATTAAACAACAATTACAAGAGAGCTCATTCATTCAATTCATACACAAGATCAAACATATAACACATATTTCCTATGGGAAACCCTCATGGGGAATAAAACCCACTCTCAAACCTACAACACAATTGACTACTTATCCAATAAGAAATTATAAACAAGAGACCGATCAACTCCTTTAGACTAGAAAACCTTGATCATATCCTCTTGACCAAGGTATTTAGTCAAACACCTGTCTCACAAGGAATAATTACCCCTGAGGAAGATCAAGTCCTTTAGAACCTCCTTTGAACACATCCACATTAAAATTGATGTCTTCAACACCTGATGATGGATCTCTATTTTTTAACCCTTGCACAAACTCTCTCTTTATCTTATACAGGCCTCTCACATAGGCATGCCACAATCTCTCTCCTTCACTCAACTTATCCTCATATACACACTTAGAACTCTTCACATATCCTTAAAATATAATATCACTATTTGGGAATAAAAAATATGACTTATAGGTCATACACATAGTCATCAATCTACTCTACTCATCAATTCATCAATTGGGAACTCTACTTCTCCTACGCTCCATAATTCTCACATGCACCTTGCACTTGTCTCATAAATTATTCTCAAATTATTTCAAAAAACCTCTAGAAACCATCAAATTTAGTGTCAATATATATATATATATCATGAATTATCAAGTCCAAAATCTTTCCTTGTCAGCTACAAAACATGCCTTCACCCTTAAACCATCTCACATGGGTCACACTTAATCACAACACACTTTCAAATAGGCCTAAGTCACTTTTAGGTCCTATAGAGACCCATTCAATTATTTGACACTAATCCAAGAAAACAAAAAAACATAGGAACATTTTAAAAAAGCATGGACCCATTCTAAATGATCTATAAGTCTTCCTTGAGTGTTAACAACCATCACAGTGCCATCTTGTTTAAGCATAATTTGCTCAAACAAATATTTGTATACATAGTCATTATGAGTGAGCACATAGTCACCTTATAAGCCTTTTTTCATACTACATACAATTTTTCAATCCTTCATAATGCACACAAAGCATCTTTATGGAGTTTATAACATGATCCAATAGCTAATTCATCATTAAACATAGAAACAACATTAATACAAGATTGAACATCCTTCTCGGGTTACTTGCAGGATATACATGAAAATATAGTCAACTTTAAACCTCATATATTTGATTAAAATCAATTTTAGATCATCAAATATATATTTATAGATGTGCCTTGGAGTCCTCTACAAGTTTTCTTTTTACACCATGAGTAAATTCATCTTAGATAGAAAGATATGTCCAAAATATAGAGCACTGGTTTTTTCTTTGTTAAATTCAAATATTCAAATACAAACGATCATAGTTAAACCTTAGAAACTTGTCCTCATATTTTTTCTTCTTGATAGTTTGGAACAAACTCACTCCACAAATATTCTTTAAAATATCTTGATCTTTAACCTGTAGTACTTTACTATCGAAACGTTAAACTTCAGTAACTTTGACCTCATCTCATGCACCCTTGCAATATTGACTAGATATGCACTGTCAATCTCTATAGATCAACTAGGTCTTTTTAATAGCAACAATCACCATTAGATCTAGATCATAACTCCTGAGATCATGACACTTGGCACCCTCATGTGCCTTTTGAGCATTTTACTATCATTCCATGTACTTGTGCCACTTGGTAGCCTCTCATGCAATGTTGACATGTTGACTTCATATTAAATGTAGGATAAAGATCTATGATTTAATGCACACCATTGGATATTCTAGAATAAATTACCTCATCATTCAATGTGAATAAACTTGATGGTCTCTGACCCATTACTGTCTATAAGTGCAACTTTGAATATTTATATCTCAAGTTGGACAACACTTCAAGACCCCAAATTTTTAGGGTAGTTTCTTGACATTATAGAAAACATCTCCATGATATCATTTGAACAATATTAACCTTCCACATACCTAAAATAAATTCAAAAACTTACTGGTTCATCCATGTCTACATGATAGTTTATGATGATCTGGAAAACATTATAAAATACCTGGGAAGCTAACTTTGCACTTACATATCTTTTGTTATACTTTAGCACTTGACCTAAAAGTTATCACAAATAAATTAGGCACAAAACTTAATAAAAGAATATGATCAAATTATCTTTAAATGTCCACACATGTGATAAATTCCATCATCAAAATGCTTCCTCGGTTCTTGTCATGTTGCAAATTTGGCTATGGGAAAACACTATCAAAATTCCTGGGATCCCAACTTTGCACTTGCATATATTTTATCACACTTAGTCGCATGACTTGAGATTTAGCACATAAAAAATAGGTAAAAATGTTATCACAACCATATAACCAACTCCCCTGACTCATCCACACGTGATAATGGTGACAACAACAAATTTCCTACTTAGATTTTATGCCACTAGACCCAAATTATTTAGATGAAAATAATGATCAAACAAATGAAATCCACTCATACACACAATCACTAAAATCATATAAAACCTCTTATAGGACTCATTTCACATGTTCAATACTCCATACTCATCCCTAAACATCTCTATCCATGTTAAAACTGAATATCAACCAAGCCAACTTTAAGCACACTAGGACAAGAACATTACACACTTTGTCATTGTTACTTAGGCTATAAAAACACTTCATCCATTCAGTAGGACACCTCCATGACATCATCATGAAATAATTAAAAATTCTTCAACATTCAATCCTTTGGTTGATCAATTCTTAACACATTTCTCTATCAACATCAGTGATAAGTTGTCCTATGCTCAAATAGTAAAGCTTGAGGAAGGAACTAATGAACCCATTAATGAACATGCTTATATTATGTTCAAACATTTATAATATTTGGATGACTTGTGCCATAATGGTGAGCATCAAAATGTTAATCTCATTTCTTTGAACAAGCTAAAGTATGAGTTTTCTATTATAAATTTATAGAGTAAACCAAACTTCATATCTAAGGTAAAGTATACTATGAATGAGGTTAAATCAATAGTTAACATAGTATTTCAACCTACTAATTACCTTGTCCTGTAGGCTTTATAAATAAATAATTTTAGATAGTTTTACTCTATGCTATTTTAGTGTAATCACATATCTCTTCATTTGAAAATTTAGGTTGATATTACTAATTCACAACCTAAAGGTTGTGATGTCAATGCATATTTTGATTGGAATAGATGTGTGGGACATTCTATGAATAAATGATTTGGGTTAAGACATAAGATACAAGATATAATTAAGGAAAATGTCATTGAGGTCAATGATGTTATTACACCTATTAATGATCAATTGTCACAACCTAATGGGAATGTGAAGTTGAATATCGAGACTAATCCTGAGGTGCATATAAATTACAAAGAGAATCCTCCTCTGACTTCTTATGCTTATAAGATTGGAGAAGAACATCTTATTGATGGTTTTATTGGTACATCTAAGGATACACAAGTACATAGACCTAATATCACATTTTATGAGATGAGATTGTTGATGATGATTTATTAATGCATTTTTATTTATGCACTCTTACATTAAATCACATCCTATAGACATTGTTATAGTGGATAATGGGTCAAGTGAAAACATTTATACTATGAAATTTATTACTAATTTTGGATACACACATTAATATTTGATTGGTATAACAAAAATAGTGAAAATATTTGATGGAAAGAGACAAACCCCTCTTGGGAGAATTATATTACCCTAAATGGTAGGAAATGTAGTAGTTTCTACTTTGTTCTAGTTTTGCTATGTTGGGGAATTAGACATGATACTAGGATACCCATGGGTACATAAGATATGTGCAATATCATCTTAGGTACACTGATGTTTGAAGTATATCTATAGTACTCTAGTGGTTATAGTTCTAGGTATCCCATATGAGTATACATTTCCTCTTCTACCTCCACTATAACCTATTATACAACATGTATAGGTTCATTATAAAAAGGTAGTTAAAATATAGGTAATTGATATTCCTTGAAGATGAGAGCTAAAACATTCATTATATCAGAGGTTTATTTAGTTTCCATAGCAAATGTTACCTAGTCTATCCCATATAAGTTTTATTGTATAGCTACTCCACATGTTCCATAATGAATATCATATTATAGTACTCATGTATAGATAAATTCATAAGTTTCTATGGTTTATATATTTATTAAGTGTACACAAGATCATGTGGGATATGATCATAATGATGGATATGTTATAGCACATGATCACTTCTTAGATTCAGATATAGATACATATATTATTCCTCATTCATGACTTGTTATATTGGCATTGATTGATCCAAGAACTACACGTGAATATCTCATTGATGGGATCATTGGTTAGCATGAACATAATTTAAAAATATAAAAACATTAAAATATTTAAAAAATCAAAAATCCAAACCTTTGCATGACATGTTTTGCTAGTTACATAATTCATTGATGTTATTTATCATATATATGGCATATTACTTTTCCATTTTATATACACATGATTTTCAAGGCATATGTGAATTGAATTGCAAGATATAAAAGTTAAATATAATACATTTACATTCAAATGTAAGATATTCCTTATACCAAGGGGCCACCTTTTTACATTAGGGGCGTGCCTACACTAGAGGCATATTTGTGCATTTTATAGCTCATATATTTTAATGACTAATTCATTGAGCATATTAAGCTACTTAGATTTATTATGCATGACTTGATATTACATTTTATATTTAGGGTTCTATATTCTATGGATTTACATTTTGATATATGCGATGATGACATGGATTGATTATGTAGACTACCATTGCTTGTTATATGTGTGTTTTATGTTGATGTTTGTTACATGGTGATCATGTAGTACATTATGCGATGATTTTTATGCATTACATTGTATGTTCTATGTGTGATCATTAGTGACTATAAAATTGTGATAACATTGAAGTGTGTTACATTGGGTGTTATCCTAGGTGTTTCTATGGGTGCATTGATTGTGTATTTTCATGTCATGAATTATTTTTATTGAGAAACCTATGATACACATCATGGCCATATTTTTATCTATGTTAGGTCATAGTTGTGTTGTGTTTTGAGTGCTTATATGCATCATAATAATGACATTTTGTGCATATATATGTGTTTCTCTAATGGTTTCTAAGATTGTGGTGTCATGATTGCTATCACATATTGTTCTATTGTGTGTGATGCCATGAGTGTTGTCATGCATCTTCTATGTGGCTTATTATTGAGTGCCTATTATTATGATGATCATTACTACATACCTAATTTTTATATCTACTTAACATGAAAATTGTATGTCTTGGGTTACATGTTTCATATGTGTGTGAGTGATCAAATATTTATATGATGATGTAATCTAATCATGTTAGCACCTGTGATTTACATGATTACATATTTTATATATATCATGATGTGTATAACTCTTTTATTTTGAGATGAATGATTCAAAAACTTTATCCCTCACCTCAAAATGGGAGCATACTAGTGGGCTTGTCATAGATATTCAAGCCTTAACAAATAAATTATTCATATTTTGGGTTAGATTATGTGATTCAAATGGGATAAAAGGATAGATTGAGATTCATATTGAGATAAATAGTTGAAAATTTCTATGTAAAAACAAGATTGATTAGAAATATTAGGTTGAGAACGTTGTCATATTGATCAAATTGAGCAGATTGAGAGATTAACAAATAGATTATGCCATTATATATCATATTGAGATACATATGGATCAGATTTTGGGATATGCAATTTTTTCATGCAAACACTTTTCTATATCTATGATAAGATTGATGGTATTGCATAATAAATTTAGGTCTAATATAAACCTGTAATAGTTGATTTAGAGTTTCAAATTTTGCACACAAACTTATTTTGGGTTTCCACAAAAATGTTTGTAATGATATTTGACATATCATTGGGGAATAATAACTCCATATAATTATCCAATGAATTCAAGAGATATCTTATTTCACATACTCACATGTGTATTAATTCCTTGGTTTTTCACTTTCATATAGTTCAATGATTTAGATTGTTTCATATTTTCTACCATGTGTGGACATTGATTTTTACATGTTTCCTTGCAAGTTTTGTATGGACCAAGTTAGATATTTGGGGCATACTAGGTAACACCAAGTATGGTTACACTTAGGTACCAAATATATTTATTTTACAGTTTCAATCTAGAATTTCAAAATCTAGACTAAAAGTGAGGAATTTGTAGCCTATTAGATTTGGATATTAGACACTGGAAAACATCAATTTTGACCTATCTTTGACATACATGACTTGTGCATACACATTTGACTCTTGATATTTTTTCTCCCATATATTTATCTATATGTGGACTTGGAAAATATAATTTATGATCATTATTATGTAGTATATTCATATTTGATGCTTAAACAATCTATAATCCTAAGAAGATTGTTTTCATATTCTATAACACTATTTTCCCTTCCTAGATAGTTCCAACAATAGTCAAACACTATAAATGATTGATAATGTCTATGTTCATTGGTAGTGTCCCAAGATCCTTAACAGATATTTTTAAAATTTAAATATATCCCTTGGGTTGGAATATGCACATTTCAAATGTCATTTATGGGGGGAAATACTAAATAATCTTACACACACACACACACACACACACACACACACACACACACACACACACACACACACACACACACACACACACACACACACACACACACACACACACACACACACACACGAGATAAGCTTAAGGTGTTATTCATTTGGTCATTACTTAGTAGTTATTGAAAAACACTTGCACATTGAGATATCTATTCACACATCCTTAAGGCATTATCTAAAATCATTCAAATATAAAAACCCCTCAAAGGAATAGTCCTAAAAGCTAATTCTAAATGAATTAAAGGTCAAAGTTGCATGTTTTACGTGTCTAAATCCAAAGAGTTGAATTTCATTCTAGTGGAACATGATATGAGTGCACACACACACACAACATATGTGGGAGAACTAAATATTTTTTGAGCCCTTTAAGAGTATCATAATATAAAAAATGCTCAACCACTCAACGGGGAATGGCTGGGGTTGTCTAACCCATATTTCACCTTCTTTTTTCATGCAAATCAAGTGTTGAAAGTGGAGTTAGGGTTTCAAAGGCAAATGAAGACAAAATTAGAGTCTAAAAATAATATCAAGGATTGATAAACATCTAAAAATCATCTTGAAGGGTAAGAGTAGTGATCTATGGTAGAAAAAAATGAAAAATTGCACAAGGATAGTTGTGATAGATAATGGTTAGTTATAATTACCATAGGTTATAGGATTTTTTGATAGTGTCTTGGAAAATTTTGATTGTCTATTTCATGATTTTAATAGTCACATAGCTTACATAAACCACTTCAGGTGACTATACATAGGTAGTGAGTAATAAAAATAAAATATTAGTTAAATACCCTCTCCCTTGGTTATTTCTATATTTAATAAGTGCAATCAAATTTTGTTAAACAATTCATATTTGTATGTGGAACACCATATTTTATTCAATCTTAATTTCAATAATTTTGGTCTATTTAGACCTTCAAAATCCAAAATAATTTAAATAGATGATTTTGTTTTTGGCAATAGGCATTTCACATATTACCTTGATGACATCCCAAATAGTGTTTTTTGATAATTTTAATTAAATTATTTCTTATGTATAAATTTATGCATGGGTTGTTTAACCCATATTGAGATGACGTCCATAAATAGTTATTACCTAAATGATTTTTTACATGTATTTTTTTATAATAATTTCAACAAAATGGGACCCACACAACTTTTGTGATGTTTATGTGTTGAGCATGTCCCCTTGCTATATGATTATTAAAAAATAAAATAGAAAATAACTATCATTTGACTAATCATTAGTCATGGATCTCATCTAGATTTTTCACAAGTGGCATAAGTTTTATAATAGATGATTATGCCAAAATGTGTTCTATTAATATGCCCATTATAGATATTATGTAAGATAACATTTTTGGGTTGATGAAATATTATAAGCAAGAAGATTTGAGGTATAAATTATACTATATTGATTTATATACTTAAACCATTCTTAATAAAATAATATTTTTATGACCAACACGCTCCATATTTATTTTTCATATGGGGACTCTTTTTCTTTCTATTTGGCCTTTGGTTTACAGTTGTTTGGATGTGAAAATCTAAAATATTGAATTTGTGTTTCACTAAGTTTACTAAGTCTGCATAATAAATATTTATTATAAATCATTGGTATGAATAGTACATCTATAACTATATTGATATAAATAATTATCTACCCTGTTTAGTTTCTTTTGAAATTTAACCAATTTTTGCATTATTTCAGTATTGAATGACTAAGTGCTTGTGAAATTCCCCTTTTGCCTTAGTCAATTTCAAATAAATGGGAAACATTTTAGATTTGGATTAAATGAAAGTGGATTTATCTTTGTTAACTTTTCATGTTTTTTTGATTTTATTTACAAAACTTAATTATTTTTATTTTGAAAAGCATAGCTCATTTTTGTTTGAATTTTCCTAGTCATTTATTTACAAAATTTCAAGTTGCTAACTGTGTTTCTTTATATCTTTGCCCACAAGTTCCCATTTAAATCAAAAATCCATGTGTCAATATCCTAGTGGTCCTGACCCCTTTTGAAAATCCCTTTGACACTTAGCCATTTCTTTGAAAGTTTATACTGGAGCCACATGGTGAGTTTCTATTACTCCACAACACTTTAATGATTTATTTTCTACCAATAACCTTCAAATATTTATATTATTAGGGTAATACCAAGTGGAATCATCCTAGATATATACTATAAAAAATCCATTCATATATCATTAGACCCTTTGAGTGAGTGGATTAGTGGGATTGTACAATGTGGCACAATCTAGGTAACCTACTGGCTTGGGGCAGTCCATGAAACCTCAAAACATTTCAGAGTGCTAGGTTAGCGGGATGTCCCCATGTGAAAACATCTTAATACTACATGGCCAAGGCATAATAAAAGTATAGGCAAGGCCCAAGAAAAGAGGTAGAATTTTGCATAGCAAGGAAGTCAACCCAAAAAAAATAAAGAAGGTTGATGTCCAAATAAGCAGGTTTAGTCACCAAGGGAGCCCAAGAGCCAAGATTGGTAGTCATTTGTCCTATCAATGTCATCAAGTCTCTTAATGGATTATGTGTCAAGTTCACATAGAAAAATTATAATACAAGTGGTTCCTCACCAACAAAAAGGCCCATAAGTGACAAAATTCAAGATGAGGAATGATGAATTGACTCAAAGGTCCTAAACTCAAGTTAGATTGACATATCTATTTGATTAGTCTATGAATTGAATGCAAAAGTCTTCAAGGTAATGGTGGAATATAAATACTAATAAAATTCCAATGATAATCTGCCACTAATATTTTAATCTATTCATAATTATCCCCCAACAATGAATGTTAAACACTTAGTATGACATGAGCCATTACTTAGTGTGCATATTATGAGGAGTCAGAAGAGACAAATAACATAAAGAATAAACATTTTTCCTTGAAATAGGTGTGGATTCTAATTATAAATCCTACTTAGGCCATTAAATCTATTAGAATCCTAACTGTATTCTCCAAACACCATTGAATATTATAACCACCCCAGTAGTGGGCTAAGTGAGCTTCATAGACGAATTTGTCTATTTAAGCGATGGTTCCTATTGTAAAGGGTCAAAAAACTTTAGTCCCAAAAAATTATTAGAATTTATTTAGGATTACACCTACTATTCTCTCTTACTTTTGGACTTTACTTGTTTTCCAGGGTTGGCACTTGGTTTAAAGAAACTCTGTCAAAAGTGTAATAGATTTTTAATTGTTTAAACTTTATCTTCTTTTCACTAAATGTTATCCATTATTTCATGTTTTGAGTTCATGCTTGGGTAAAAGCATTGGTAATATGATTAGTTGTATAATTGAATGAAATAATTGTATTGCACTTCAACAAGTCTAATTTTTTGATGAATTCTTTTTGTTTCCCTTAGAACACTCTTTATTTTATGTGATTGTAGCTATAAAGTAATCTAAAGGCTCTATGTGCAATAGTTACAGGTATTTTATGTGTTTAAATTTAGAGAAGAATCCTTGAGTTATGTATTCAAATTTTTTCCTTATAATCTTACCCATTGTGTCCTTAAAAGTTTGTGCAACTACTAAATCAAGTACACAGTGGTATAACTGTGACTTGGTAGATTTTAGTTTTTGAAGCACTAACATTCTCATAACTAGAAACTTTATTTTCTCCTCTCCCTTTCTAATTTTTTTAATGTTTTTTTATAACTAAACTACACTCTCCCCTATTTTATAAAATGGTAAAGTGAATCTAAATTTTACTCCATACTTAAATAGTAGAACAATGAATGAATTCCGACTATCATTAAACAAACATTGATCTTCCAATGGTGACAATTACTACTCTTTGAGTAAAATAAGGTTAAACTAATCAATCCTTAGATTTAACTAGCATCAATCCTAAAATTAATGAGGGCATATATTTATCCCATGCATTTTCCCCCACTTTTTTCCCTAGAACACTTAACCTCATGAGTGCTTTTAGACAAAATGATTTTGGGGTGAACAAAAGCTGGCACTAGGATGACAATAGTTATATTTTAACATTTGATTGAGCACTAGAGTAGTTATAAATTGTTTAAATTTTGTGAAATTTAGATAATAATTGTTATATGAATTTTAAATTCATGGATGTTTATTTTTTTTGCTTCTACTTTTGCTTCCACACCTTGTTGTAAGCTTAAACACATGTAATAGTTGGCCAAATAAGAGTAGTTGTGACTTAATTATTCATTATAAAACAATCTATATATTAGTTTGTGCATCACTTGATCCTAATATGTTAGTGGGATATTTATTAACTTTCCAATAAAAATCCATATAAGGGCTTAAATTGGTAGAAGAAGACCTAGACTCATAGTACACCTAGTGTCCACCAACTCGTCATCTCAAACTACCCAAAACCAACATATACCCATAGTATCCCCTATGTATTGGATTTTTGGGTCTATAATAAATGTACCTAGATTTTTCCATGACTTACCTAGGATTCTAGAGAGATACTTGCCAAAATTCACTCCTAGTGTAGGAAGGACTGTAGAGGAGCTCGTAACATCATACAAAACTGCTCTGAGACTTCTCAATGTCGAGCATGTAAATGTGGCTTGTAATATTTTACTTTTCACATTTATGGATGCATCATATGATTGGTATCTAAATATCCTCAAAGACTCCATCATAAGTTGGAACTAATTTATGAGTAATTTTTTGACCCAATTTAAGTAACTTATAGATCCAAGCATCCTATATCAATAGTTTGTATGCATTAAACAAGAACCCAATGAGCCTATTAGGAATTTCAATGTCCATTTCCATAATATGTATAGTAAATTCATTGATGTTTATGATTAGGATGCTTAGTTAGCACTATATATGTAAAAATGCATTGGACCCATAGAATTTTATGTTTTTAAGGTGAGACCCTATGGTGATAACCTTACCTTTAGAATATGATGAAGCTATCAAGGTAGATAGGACAATCAATACATAAGGATAAATGATGGTTCCCATCCCTAATGCACTACCCAACATGTTAGTCTTGAACCTACTTCTTAATGTAACCTAGAATGTGGCATACATCTCAACTATTACCGATAATGAACATGCTTCTAATGAGACATGCTACTCCAAATCAACACTTGGGTTTTATTAACCTAGTGAATAGTGAGGTGGTTCCCCATTTGTAAATCTAAATAATGTTATAAGCTACAAATAATACCTAAAATATACCCCAAGAGTCTACACAAAATGAGTTGGATGCCATCCAATGAATGGTGCAAAGACTAAGTAATGAATTCCTTAGTTTGAAAAGGAAAATGGGTAGCTCTAGTGTTGAGAGTTTAAATAGGAACTTCACTTACTAGAGGCAAAACAAAAATTAAAACTGGCCCCACAATCATCCTGAACCCTCTCTTAATAAGCTATCAAAAATCAACATTTGTGATATATCTCTCCCAAATGGGTGTCATGTGTATAACACAACCCAACATGGAGAACTTGATTACATTGAATTTTGTAGTGCCTTCAACACTTTCCAAAGGGAAATGTAAGAGTATGAGGTAGTACCAAACCAACCGAATTATCCAATGTTGGTAGGTTGCCTAGCAAAACCATGGTACTAAAAGACCATGGAATTCCATATCAAAGAAGATAATGAACTAGGAGAGAGTGCTACTGAAGTTTATGCTTTGTAACAATTCTAGATAAGTAATTATGTCCTTAAAAACCAACAACCATATTATCCCCTCACTATCTCAACTCCTTCAAATAATGGTATGACCCCACCTAATCCCAATGTCAAGAATAATCCTTCACCTCCAAAACCTAATAAAATCAAATCCCATGTGTAAATTTAACCACCCTAAGATAAATTTTTATAAAACATAGTTAAGATATTAATAATATTAAAATGAATATCACTCTTCTTGAGCTTGCTCAAATCATTAAGTAACATGATCTTCTACTGAAGTCACTTACTAAAAATCTAGTCTATTCCAAGTAGAAATTGCCCATACTAATGTGTTTATTCAAAAAACAAAGTCTAAAGTTATTCCCTTTCTTTTAACTATTATACTATTTATGAATAGCTTGCATAACTACTTAGTACACTTGGGTGCTTCAGCCAATGTTATACATGCATGTGTGTGTGAAAAAGTAGGTCTAGTCCCCTATCCAATTAGACAAGATTGTAGTCTAGTAAGACAAGTATGAGGTCAAAATAGTTGGTGAGTTAATAAATTTACAAATACAATTAGAATTAGAGCCTATAATCTAAAAATTCATAGATATCAAAGTTGTAGACACACCTAAAGCATATGGATTGTTACTTATCCGATTGGTCTAAATATTTAAATGGATACATGGTCACTGATTTATCTCACATGAAGTTTCCTTGCAGAGGTGTAGCTAATAAAATTATGGTTGATAGGGAACCCAATATGGAACACATGATAATAGAATATAACATGATCAATGAGAAGGTAAACATACAGGATTCTAATTTAAGGATCTACACTTTAGAGACAAAACCAATTATAGGTAAGAGGGATAACAATAATAATAAATTTATAGGTTGTAGTCCCTATACATTGATGGCACTTACTATAAACAAAGTTTAGGGGTAGGAGTTTTGCTTATTTAACCCAAAGGTAAAAAACATCTAGCTTCTTACTGATTTTTATTTGTATGCACTAATAATATTGCATAATATGATGCATTGGTTCTAGGACTACAATTCATATTAAAACATAAGATAAAGGAATTGAAAGTATTTAGTGATTTCAAGATGGTTATGAATCAGGTGAGGATTAAGTTTCATTAAAAATTGTCATACCTTAAAAATTATAAGCATAGATCATGGTATTTAATAAAGATGTTTAATGCATTCAATGACATACCTATCCCTAGAGAAATAAATCATGTTGCTAATTCATTAGCATCCTCAACTACAAGCTTAACCCCCTTGATAACATCAAATTTTAAGAGTTTTTCATTGAGTTTGTCCCTTTTCCCTTAGTCACTAAAAATGTATAAAATTTACATGTCTTTGAAGATGACCACATATGATTGAATTCATTAATAATGTTGGGTATCCAAATCCCAAGAAATGATGAAGTAGATAGGGATAGTCCTAGATCTAAACTTGACCAAGATGGAATCATGATCATCCAAGGTAATTTAATTATAAAGTGGACATTTGAAAAGGCATTTTACATATTCAACCCTGCACCCCCAATTAATAAACGAAAACTTGCAGATCAAAAATACCAAACTATCAACTTGGGTTCCATAAAAAAGTCCCAAATTGTCAATGTAGGTCCAGATTGAACAAACATAGAAATAGAAAAGCTTCATAGGTTGTTATTTATCTATTAGGATGTTATTTCCTAGTCATATGGAGACCTCAAAGTATTTGACCCAAATATAACTACTCACACCATTCTACTTAAGCCAAATCAAAAGCCATTTAGGTAGAGGCAAAGGCCTATGAACCCCATCCTAGAACCATTGATACATAAGGAAGTTCATAAACTACTCTCAATTAGAATAATATTTAAATTACCCCATTTTACTTAGGTAGAAAACCTAGTGCCCATGTGAAATAAAAATGGATAAATTCATTTATACATAGAATTTCAAAACCTAAATAGAACTTTAGATAAGTAAAATTATCCATTGCTTTCCTTTGATGAAGTGATTCAAAATTTTAATGGATCCCAGATGATTTCCTTCTTGTATGGATTCTCAGGATACAATCAATTCTAGTCAATCTAGAGGATCGAGCTAAAACCACATTTACAATGAAATGGGGCACATTTATCTGTATAATAATGCTATTTGAATTGATCAATGTTTCAAAGATATGGATTTCATGTTTAAAGGTTTAATTGGTAAGTGTTTAGTAATTTACATGGATTATTTATTTGTATTTTAAAATGCAGATCATATCACATTCACTATTTTCAAAGGCTATTCAAAAGGTACAGAAGGTATGGCATCTCTTTAAATCCAAAGAAGAGCATATTTGGGGTCACACAAGGTAAACTTCTTGGTCATATCATTACTAGAGAAGATATTTATATAGACCCTGAATGAAATAAAGTGATTTATAAATTGCCTCAACCTAAAAGTAAAAAGGAGATAAAATCCTTCTTTGGGAAAATTAATTTTGTTTTCAAGTTCAATTCTAGATTTGCTGCAATTGTGAAGCCCCTAAATGCTCTATTGAAATAGGATGAAAAAGTTTAGTGGCATGATGAGTCAAAGAAAGCATTTTAGGACATCAAAGACATTATAATATAATAACTAGTGCTAATTAGTCTAGACTATGTCAAAGACTTCTACACCCACCTGTTTTCCTTTGAGCACACCATTGATGTCTATCTCACATAGAGGTTAGATGGATAAGAACAGCCTATCACTTTTATGAGCACTAATTTGTAGGACATAGAACTAAGATACTCTACTTTAGATAAACATGCCTATGCTCTAGTCAAAGCTATGAATAAATTTGGGAGATATATTCTTAGGAATAAAGTGCATGTAATTGATCTAGACCCAACCATAAAATAAATGTTAGGCCATAACAAGCTAGGGGATTGTAGGGGTAGATCGATGACCAAGATGTAATATTATGACTTAGAGATAAAGACTACCAAGTTGGTTAAGGTACAAGGTCTTACTTAGATGATAATTGAGATTGATCCATAGATCATTTTACATCAAGTAGATCAAAAGAAAGTGATGAAATAGGATTGGTACACCCCAATCATTTATTACCTCAACTATGGGAATGCAGCTCTTGGGTT
Source organism: Torreya grandis (assembly GCA_037957365.1). Lineage (NCBI taxonomy): Eukaryota > Viridiplantae > Streptophyta > Pinopsida > Cupressales > Taxaceae > Torreya > Torreya grandis. The sequence goes on from JARHVA010000076.1 coordinate 4,225,314, forward strand.
GAGCTAAACATAGAAGAGACCTCTTAGGTTCAAATTTTCATAATATATTCTAAATAAAGGGAAAAAATTTAGGAAAAATCATGAAGGCATTTATCTTAGATTCCTGGTATAAGGAGAAGCCAATGAAGTCATGGTTGGTTTCCACAAGAAGTTAGGTGCTGATAATCCTACAAAAAACATAATAGAGCACAAAATACTTAATGTAGGATATTATTGGATAAAACTATTCAAATATGTCCATGCACATGTTAGAACATGTTATTAGTGTTATACCTATGCTAAGAGATAAATTCACTTTGTAGTGCCACTTCAACTAGTTATAAAAGGGACATTATTCACCCAATGGGGATTAGATTTTGTGGAAGTCATCAATCCCAACTCCTCCACATGTCATAATTTTTTATTAATACCACATAATATTTCAAAATATGGGTAGAGGTAATAGCCATGAATAATAACATGTAAAATGAAGTAATCAAATTCATGGAGAATAATATGACCACATGATTTGGGACCCCTATCTCATTAGTTTGTGACAATGGATGATGTAGATGCATGTACATAATAGGTTTAATTTTGTATGTTTTGGTATTTTTTAGGTTTCAAGAGTCAATTTTTGTCAATTATAATCCTTTCCCATGCTTCATTTTTATTTTCTTGGTCATTTTGGGGTGTTTCTAATTTTCGCACCAAAAAAAATAATTTAAATTTTTGAATTTGTTGTAAAGATTTTTAAAGGAATTATCATCTTATATATCAATGAAAAGTCATGATATTTCATGTAGGGGTATAATAGGGTCTTAGGACATGTTTTAAGTGTTCCTAATGCATTAAACACATACTTAGCCATGTCAAAACTCAACCAAGGTTAATTTCAAGTTGAGTTCACTAGTTATTTACATAGTTAGAGAAAGTTTAGGAGTTGTAATGAAGAGTGGAGGATTAAGAGAGAGATAAGGTACATGGGATGAGTGGTAGGAGACATAAAATAAATATCAAGACTCAAAATTTTCAAGAAAAGAAGCAAGAAAACTCAAAAAATAGGGTTTTTGGTTGGACTATACCATAAGATTATATAAAAAACAATAAAAATGTTGTATTAAGGTTTATATTTGAAAGTTATATCAAATTATTCCTATAATTTAACATTGATTTTGATATACAATAATAAATTTTTTCTTGTAAGTTCATTTTTTTTGTAGGATTCAACAACATAGACAAGACTAATACAATCCATCAAAACCTACAAGTACAACCTAAGAAAAGTTGTTTTACCCACTTCTTAGAAATTTTCAAAGCTTAGAATTGTATGTAAGAGTAGATATTGGTGGGTAATACCTTATATAGGTGAAATATTTTTAAAATATATATATAAATTTTAAAGTAGCCATTTTTGAATGCTCTCAACCTATACATAGGCCTACTAGGTTTTCAACACAAAAATCCCTCTAAAATGAAAATAAACCCTAAAAAATTAATGAAAATTTTTTATAAGGTGTATTAGGATGTCCATGAGGTTTTACAAGTATTTTTAAAGTGTTTTAGCATATGAAAAGAAATATATTTTAAAAAATCAATCAACAAGCCAATTTGGAAGGGCTAGAAACCCCTATTTTATATATTTTGAATTTTCAAGCAAATCCAAAGCCAAATATCACTATGATAAGTTGAAATAACATTAAATTAATGTGATAAAGTATTTTTTATCATAATAAATCCTTTTTTTAACTCAAGTTTACTCAATTAGGATTGTATCCCTATTTTTCTCATTTAAGATAGTCGTAAATTGATTTTTCCTTTACCCATCACATCCATTTTTGGTATCAGAGTAGGTTTGGTTATAATTAAAGGTGACATAAGAAGAAATATTTCATTTATATAAGTTAATAATATGTTTTGAAAAAAAAAACTTATAAGAAAGTGCAATAATGGTACATAGAGGAGCAACTAGAGGTGGTGCTAGCATAGGTTAAAGAAGATAACTAATAGATGTTTTGATAGAGGAGATAATAAAATTGTAAGTATGTTTGGAGGAAATATAAGTAACTCAAATAAGAGGTGTTATGATAGGTGATTTGAGTGAAGGAGAGGAGGAAACACAAGAATAAGTGACATAGAAAGAAGAAGAAGAGAGAATGGAAGAAAGACTCATAAAGTAGTCATAGGAATAAGATCCAAGCCCAAATTTGTGTTAGAGGTAAAATCATTGAGAGGGGGGGTGAATTAGTAATACAAAATATTTAAATTTAAATTATAGTCCTTTAAACAATTAACCAATTAGTATATATCAACTTGATCAAGAATCATTAATAGGAGAGATCATACATTCAATGCATACATAAGATCAAACACATAACACATAGTCCCTGTGGGAAACCCTCATGGGGAATAAAACCCACTCTCAAGCCTACAACACAAATGGATTATTGTAATATAATAAATTATAAACAAGATACTTATCAACTCCTTTAGACCAACAAACCTTGATCATATCCTCCTAGCCAAAATTATTTAGTGAAATACCTATTTCACAAGGAATAACTACCCTTAAGGAAGACCAAGTCCTTTAGACCCTCCTTTTAACACCTCAACCTTAAAAATTATGTATTAAATACCTAATAATGGATCTCTATATACCTAACCCATCCAAAAACTCTCTCTATCTCAAATAGACCTCTCACATAGGCATGCCACAATCTCTCTCCTTCACTCACACTATCCTCATATGCACAGTCATACCTCTTCTTATATCTTCAAATTGAAAAAGCACTATTTTTACAATATAAATATTACCTATAGGTCATACAAATATTCAAAAATCTACTCTGCTTCTCAACCCATCCACTAGGCACATCTACTTCTCCTTCACTCCACAAACCATACACATACGCCTCTCTAAACTCTCATATAAAAGTATCTTCACTCATATTCAACCTGTAAGATCACTATTATACCATCATAATTATTACTTATAGGTAATAAACATAGACCTTAATCTGATCTACTCATAAACCTAACCATTGGGCACACTTGGTCTCCTCTTTTCTTTGCTTCAACAAATATTGTCCACACTTAAGCCTCTACAAATCTCTCTCTAAAAGTCTAGAAACCAACATATTTGGTTTCACTATATATAGAGCATCCAAGAATTAACAAGACCAAAATATTTAATTTTTAGACACAATACATGCCTTCACCCTAAAGGAATATCACATGGGTCAAACTTAGGCATAATCCACTTTCAAATAGGCCTACGTCACTTTTAGGTCCTATGGATACCCATTCATCTCTTTGACACATCTCCAAGAAAAATAAGAAGATAGGAACAATTTTACATCTCATGAACCCATGCCACATGATATATAGGTCCTCCTTAAGTGTCTATATCCATCACAATACCCTTTTGCTTAAGCATAAAATGCTTAAATAATATTTTGTGCACATAGTCATTATGAGAAAACACATAGACACCTTCTAAGACTTTGTTCATATTGTATATGATTGAACAAACCTTCATAACATACACACGACATCCACATGGAATCTAAAACACTCCCAAACATCCAATTTCATCAAGAGATATCGAAATAACATTAAAATGAGCTCAATTACCCTTCTTGGGTTACTTCCAGAATATGCAAGAACACATAGTCAACTTTGAAGCTCAATATCTTTATATGTACACACTTATAGATATTAAAATTAGGTTCATTAGATGCACCATAGATTCCTCTTTATATTTTATTTTTACAGCAGGAGAAATTTCATTATACATTAAAATATATGTCCCTAAAAATATACACTAGTCTTTCCTTCACAAGTTCAAATATAAACGGTCATAGTTAAAATTTGAACACTATGCTCATATCTCGTGTCCTCTCAGCTTTAAATCAATTACACAACATTGATCTTATTTAAATTTTAATGCATAGGTGTCAATGATCAAATTTTAAACCTTGGTAACTTTGACATCATCTCATGAAATCTTGAAATGTTTACTCCACATGCTCCATCGATCTCTGTAGATCAACCAGGTCTTTAACTATCAATGTTCACCATTCGATCAATCTGTATGAAAACTCTCTCATAGTTATATCTTTATCCTTTACATTTTCTCAATAATTAAATATCATTAACCTATCCTCATCTCAATACTTCCTAAATTATTAGAGTAATGTGCACTATCAATCTTGCTCTAGCTTTAACTTGTGCATAAATGACTATGGGAACCTTGCTTATCCCCTTGAGTAGCCAACTTTGAGCCTCAATAACTTCTTATGTGCTTATACACATTATATAAAATTTAGATCATATAATATCCTTACATAGGAAAATATAACCACGTGTCAAAATTCTCTTGAAACCTTCTCATGTCTGAGATATAATGCCATTAAAATTCCTTCTCAAAAAAATTTGCCACAGAGCCAACTATGTTAAAAACTGCTTAGGGGCCAACTTCGTACTTGCATAACTTTTGATGCACTTTAGTTCACAACTTGAAATTTAGTAAAAATAAACTATGATAAAAAATAAACAAACATATATGATCACTTTCTCTTGAAACATCCACATGTGTGAGATATTCTACCATCAAAATGCTTACTTGTCTCTTCTTGCCACTTTGCAAATTTGGCTCAGTATGGGAAAACATTATCAAAATGCCTAGGAGCCCAACTTTGCACTTTCATATCTTTGACTACACTTAGGTAAATGACCTAATATTTATCACATAGTAACTAGGTAAAAATGTGATCACAACCATATGACCAACTCCCCCGAACTCATCCACATGTGGCAATTTTGATGTCATCAAACTACCAACTTAGATTTTCTACCACTAGACCCAAACTATCTAGATGAAAACTATGGACTACTAGATGAATTCCACTTATGCACACAATCTCTCAAAGAATATATAACATCTTAGGGACATATTTCACATGATCCAATCACCATACTCATCCTTGAACATCTCTAATCATGTAAAAACTAAAGATCAACCAAGTCTCTTTTAAGTACACTAGGAAAAGCACATTGCACACTTTATCATTTTTAATTAAGCTATCAAAACACTTCATCCACTCACATAGACACCTATATGAAATCACTGATAACTCTTGAACAATCTCCCCCTTTTTTATTGTTGTCAACCAACATCATATATAATAATATACAACTCACCTTCTCTCTCTTCAAGCACTCCCACAATATGAAATTTCTCCCCTTTTGACACAATGAAAAAGTAGGAACCAATTAATACAAGTACATAAAAAAACTATAAAATAAGAAAAGACCATCTTATAAATATGATACAAACTCCCCCTTACCTTGAGCCTACCTCTTCTTGCCTTGACAACTTTCTCTTGCTCCATGCCAACACTCTTCTTCAACCAAGCACTGCAACCAATGAATAAAAAACACACAAAATAATAAAATCTGATGTAACTTACAAATAGACATCTAAGAAGGACTCCTAATATTTTTGAGCCATTTCACCTTTTGAGCATCTTCAATATCTCCACACACCTTGAAGAACAACCACGTATTCTTAATAGCCTTCTCTCTCAAGCTACCATAAGGACTACCAACAAAAATTCATGCCACTCACTAGAAAAAAAACATGATCTCAACTAACTTGATAAATCTCCTTGAAACAAACATATGTTGCTATTTTTGGAAAAACTGAGCAAAAAACACTCTTCTTCAAACTAAGCCTGTCTAGTCTCCTTATAACCCTATCTAGAACTTGTAGATCCCACAAATTTTTTTAGGCACAACTTCAAGACATAAAACTTCATATATAAATCACTGTCATATGTCCCCTTAATCATACCAATTTTCAACAACAAGGTCATCCTCTGTAACATACTTCACAAACCTACTACCCAATTAGGCCTCTAACTTGACAAAAACTTGAATAACTTGAGATCCACAAACCTTCAAATATCTATGAATCTTGATTTGATAACCCATTTGACCCATTCAACATATTAATAATCCTTAGACCTTAACTCATAAGGCAAACCATTTTCTAGTAAAGCTGAAAACCATAGAATCTTAAAACAAACAAAGTCAACATAGCACCTTGCAACCAAAGTCCACCTCTAAAACTTCTTGTACACCTATAGATAACCATTACACAATTATGGCCAATATTTGATCTTTCACACCATTGGTAACCTTAAATTTATATAACCCATTTTAGGACCTGCAAGCTTTTAAGCACAAACTGGGAAACCCAAGAGCTAACAAAAATCTCCAAATAGACTTCAACATACCTTTAGATCACAAAATCACCTAGAGCATGCTATAATAAGGTTAGAAAACCTTTATATGAAAAAATATCATCTTTATAAATAAAAAATCCTCCTTTTCCATTTGGTAACCTTTAACATGACCTTACTGACTACTCCATATATAGTTATCAACATCATAACATCACCTCAACATATTTTCCACCTAGACATACCTATTCTAACTGAGAATACTCAACTCTAGATCTCTAGGAACTTAAGAAGAACACCATAGAAAAATTTGATTCTCCACTGAAAGGAGTCTCTTAAGAATTATAGATGGATACACATCACATATGCTCCCCCTTACATAATGCACGTCTTCAAGCCACTAAACTTATATGGCATACACAACTACTCAACAAGCCTTAAAAATCTTTAAAATATCTAAGACTAGGCATAAAATATATGCCTACAACTTATAGGCTCACCTAGGCTTCTACCACAAGACTGATATACAAATATATATTTAAGAATCACCTTTATATGAGAGTATCCAAACCATGATCAACAAACCAACTCCTTCTCAAGATAGGACCACTGAGATTCTTCATAAGCTTATTTTCTCCAACAAATAGATATATAAATATGAATTCACAAACATACCTTCTTTTCATACCTTCACATCAAATAATATATGACAACCAAAAAGTTTCCTTATAACTAACAAGTGTCTCCATGAAGCCTAGATAAAGACACCTTGACCCACAATATCCTAAAACAATGTGAAACCATGAGTTTCCCATAACTCATATTCCTTTTCCTCCTTGGTCATATGATATTAATAGCTCTTCTTCTTATTATTAGGCTTAGAACTAGCCTTAATCAGTACCTTGGCTTTTTCCTTGAGATTTAATTGAACTAACTCTTGATTTTCCTTTTCTATCTAGATAATTGACATATTCTCTATTTCAGACTTAATAAATGATGACAACATAAATTCTTGACTTTATTTCACTTATAATCCTTCTTCCACATTGGAAACCAATCCATGAAAACTCTTGGAAATAACATGATTAGTCTTGTTAGTCTTTTTACCTTAGGTCTCCATACCATAGTTTGACTCTTCTTATCTTCTTCAACTAACTTACCAACTTGACCTTTGAGTTTAGACTTATCAACTTTTAGATTAGTGTGATTAATAGAGATAATATTTGGTCTTCATAACCAATAATGACCTTTCTTATGCACAAAGTAAGATCCATGTCCTTTGAAATACCTTGAGTACCTATTACCTCCACTAAAAATAGAATTTAGTAGAGTGTCTAACCTTATGACAACTAAAACAAGTAATGTCTTTCATACCTTTTGACATATTTAAACTATGATCAATCTTTCACAAAATAATCCTTATATCATAGCTCCATGAATATCCATACTTCATTCACTTCCTTCTACATTCCTTAACTTTATGACCATACTTATTACATGTATAACAAAGATCTTGAAAATAACTTGCATACCTTATTGCATTAGGTTGTCTAATTGGCCTTCTGGCATTGCTCTTTAAGATTGCATTCTCCTTAACTTGATTAGGCTTCTCATGCTTCTTTTTATGCTTGTCTAACTTATTTATGAGTAGCTTATTCTCATCCATCAATAAACCTAGCTTGGTTTACAATTGAATGGTCTCATCCTCTTTAGCTCTTATACTTGAAATTATAGCCATTAACTGACCTCTGAGGAACTTGGATAGTCTCCTTATCACTCTTAGCTTTTTTAGCCATGTCATCCTTTATTATACATGATTTTTATTTCAAACTTATCTAAATAGAACTAAATTTTTCTTCAAGAACTTTAATCATATTTATCATCTTAAGATTCTTCTTCTTTTACTCCTTCAGTTCACCAAGTGTACCCATGATCTTAGCTTCTAAATCAACTTCTTCTTCACTATCATGGCAAACTTATTCATCACACATGATGTCCTTTTATTTAAAAAAAAATTCCTTGACATATAATATCTAAACCTTGAAATCATTGATAACATTCTCATCCTCTTTGGCATCTTTATTTGAAGTACATATCTATTCTTTATGTGCCTTATTCACAACCTTCCACTATTGATTTTTTTTCTTCAACTGCTTAGCCATCTTTGTACCTACTTACGATCACATTCAAGATGATAGGTTTCCTCTAAAGGGCCTGATTTGATACTAATTTTTATAGGTACAATCACTAAGGGGGGGGGGGTGAATCAGTGAGCCCAGATATTTAAATTTCAATTGTAGTCCTTTAAACTATTAACCAATCAACATATATCAAATTAATCAAGAAGCATTAACAAGAGATATCATACATTCAATGCATACACAAGATCAAACACAACACATATTCCTATGGGAAACCCTCATGAGTAATAAAACCCACTCTTAAGCCTAAAACACAAATGGACTACTGTCTTGTAAGAAACTAAAAATAAGAGAGTGATCAAATCCTTTATACCATAAAACCTTGATCATATCCTCCTAACCAAAGGTATTAGTGAAACACCTATTTCACAAGGAGTAACTACCCCTAAGGAAGACCAAGTAATTTAGACCCTCTTTTGAACACATCCACCTTAGAAATGATGTCTTCAACCTATGATAATGGATCCCTATTTATATAACCCTTGCACAAAATCTCTCTATCTCAAGCATGCCTCTCACATAGGCATGTCATAGTCTCTCTCCTTCACTCACACTATCCTCATATGCACACTCAAACCTCTTCACATATCTTAAAATTATAAGAAAACCATTATGATAATAGAAATATGACCTACAAGTCATACACACAATCAAAAATATGTTTTTATTCTCAACCCATCCACTAGGCACATTTACTTCTCCTTCGCTCCACAAACCATACACATAAAGCCTCTCTAAAATCTTGAATACAAGTCTCTTTGCTCATCTTTAACCCGTAAGAGCACTATTCTACCATCAAAATTATGACCTATAGGTCATACACATAGACCTTAGTCTCCTCTACTCATCAACCTAACCATACACTTGGTCTTGTCTTTTCTTTGTTTCAATGAATATTGTCCACACTCAAACCTCTACAAATCTCTCTCTTAAAGTCTAGAAACCAACACATTTGGTTTCAATATAAATAGAGCATCCATGAATTAATAAGATCAAAATATTTCCTTGTATATCATAATACATTCCTTCACCCTTAAGGCATATCACATGGGTCACACTTAAGCACACTCCACTTTAAAATAGGCCTAAGTCACTTTTAGGTCCTATGGAGACCCATTTAACTCTTTGACACATCTTTGAGCAACCTAAAAACATAGGAACACTTTTCCAACTCATGAACCCATACCACATGATCTATATGTTCTCCTTAAGTATCCATATCCATCACAATACCCTTCTGCTTAAGTACAAAATGCTTAAATAATATTCTACGCACATAATCATTATGAGCAAACACACAGACACCTTCTAAGACTTTGTTCATAATGTATATGATTGAACAAACCTTCATAATGCATATAGAGCATCCACATGGAGTCTAAAACACTCCCTGATAGAAAATTTCATCAATATATATCGAAACAACATCAAAATGAGCTCAATTACCCTTCTCGGGTTACTTTCAAAATATGCACGAATACATAGTCAACTTTGGAGCTCAATATCTTTGTTTGTACACACTTTCATATCTTAAAATTAGGTTCATTAGATATGCCATTGAGTCCTCTTCATATTGTGTTTTTAAAACATGAGTAAATTTTTTCTGGATCAAAATATATGGCCCAAAATCTAGACACTAGTCTTTCCCTTGTAAACTCAAATATTCAAGTGCAAACAGTCAATTAAATTTTGAGCACTATGTTTGCATCTCATCTCCTCTTAGCTTTAGATCAATTATGCACCACTAATCTTATCCAAACTTTAATCCATAGGTAATACTCAAATTTTAAACCTCAATCACTTTGACCTCATCTTGTGCAATCTTGAAATGTTGACTCCACATGCTCTGTATATCTCTGTGGATCAACTAGGTCTTTAACTATCAATGCTCACCATTTGATCAATCTGTATGAACACCTACTGATCATTAGATACTTATCATTTACCTTTCCTTAGTATTTAAACATTTTGAACCTATCCTCATTTCAATACTTCTTGACTTATTTGATCAACATGCATCATCGATCTTGCTTAAACTTTAACTTGTGCAGAAATGACTATGGGAACCTTACTTATTTGCCTGAGTAACCAACTTTGAACCTTACTAACTTATTCTATGATTAGATGCATAATATAAATTTTGAACCATATGATCTCCTTACATATAATAATCCAAACATGTTTCAAACTAATCTTGAAACCTTTTCATATGTGAGATATAATTCCATTAAAATGCCTTATCAAAATTTTCTACCATAGAGCTATGTCAAAAACTGCCTAAGAGGCCAACTTTGCACTTGCATAACTTTTGATGCAATTTAGTGTATGATTTGAAATTTAGTGAAAATAAACTAAGATTAAACTTGAGTAAACCCATATAATCATCTTCTCTTGAAACATCCATATGTGTAATATATGATACCATCAAAATGCTTACTTGACTCTTCTTTCCACTTTGCAAATTTGGCTAAGTATGGGAAAACATTGTCAAAATATCTGGGAACCCAACTTTACAATTTCATATCTTTGACTACACTTAATTTCATGACCTAGGATTTATCATATATTAACTAGGTACAAATGTGATCAAAACCATATGACCAACTACCCCTAACTCATCGACACATGGCAATGGTGACATCATCAAACTACCTACTCAAATTTTCTACCACTAGACCCAAACTATCTAGATGAGAAATATGGATTACCAAATGGATTAAACTTATGCACATAATATATCAAAGCATAGATAACATCTTAGGGACTTATTTCACATGCTCCAATCACCATACTCATCCTTGAACATCTCTAATCATGTGAAAACTAAAGATCAACCAAGACTTCTTTAAGCACACTAGGACAAACACATTACACACTTTGTCATTTTTACTTAGGCTATCAAATAATTTTATAAACTCATAAGGAAACCTCCATGATATCACCATAACATCACTGATAACTCTAAAACAATTAGAAGTTCTAGTATATGAAGATAACCTGAATGTTGAAGAACTTGTGGATTGGATAACTGAAATGGATAAGTATTTTGATTATGAAGGAATAGAGGGTGAAAATAAAGTGAAGTTTGATAATAAAATATTTATATGTTATGCATCCCTCTAGTGGGATGAAGTTAAAGATGAGAGGATAAGGAAATATAAACCAAAGATCAAGAGTTGGGACAAAATGGTAGTCAAACTGAAAGGAAAATTCATGAAAAAAGATTACCAGACTAATTTATTCTAAAATATTCAAAACCTAAAACAAAAGGGTATGAAAATGAAATAATATACATAAGAGTTATGTAAATTAACAATCAAAACATGTCATATAGAGGAAGATGTATAAAAGGTGGCAACACATATCAATGACCTAACATTTAATATACAAGATGAAATCAATATTTTATTCCTAAGATCAATTGATGAGCATACTAGATTGCACTCAAAGTAGTGGAAAAACTATTTAGAAATCAAACAAAACATTTTATGGGAAGAGATATAAATTTTAAAGGTATAGAACAACATGGTGGTAGAATTTAGTTATAGGTACACAATAAGCAAGCAACTCTCAAGGCCAAAGTCAAACTATAAGAGGAGGCTATTCATTTAGAGGAAGAAGAACATACATAAGAGGCAGAGGAAGAGGATTTTGGGTTAAGTGTTTTAGGTTTAATAAATATACATGTCATAGATCATATGAGTGTTGAGAGAATCCACCAACAATTGATGCTAGGGCTGAAGGCATTAATAAAATTTCTCAAGCTAATGAGGAGGATGTGGGATCACCATAACATGTGGATTAACCTAAATTAGGAGAGTCTTTGCTGATGAAAATATTATTGCTCAAGCCAAATAAGTAGGTGAAGGAACCAACCCAAAGAAATACCTTATTCAAATCCACATGCAAATCCAAAAGTAAGTGTTGAAAAGTGATCATTGATATTGGTAGTACATACAATTTAGTTTCTTCTGAGATGGTTTAAAAACTAAGATTTAAGAGTTTAATACATCTTACACCCTATAAGGTGTCATGTATTCAAAAGGGTCACCAATTATTGGTCAATGAATAGTGTAAGATTGAATTTTAAATAGGCAATTATAAAGATAAAGTTTTGTGTGACATCATGCCCATAGATGTTTGCCATGTCTTATTGGGTAGACCTTAGAAATTTGATAGGAAATCATACATGATGGAAGAAGCAATACATATATTTTTGAGAAAGATTTTAAGAATAATACACTAATAATAATGAGAGATGATAATGTAATAATATAATATAATACTAAGGTATTACTAGTAAGTGGAAAAGAGTTCTTACAAATAGTTAAAGAAGAAGAATTAGGTTGTGTACTAATTGCCAAGCCTATGATAGTTATCACAACAAATAAATTGACTAATATTCCCTTAGAGATTCATAATTTACTAAATGAGTTTGTTGATATAATAGTGAATGAGTTACCTAAAATTTCCACTTATGATAATCATAAGCCATCATATAGACTTCATTCTAAGAGCTAGTCTACCAAACAAGGTAGCTTACATAATGACACCCAAAGAGAATGAGGAGATAAAAACACAAGTACAAGGGTTGTTAGACAAAGGTTTGATTAATGAGAATTTAAGTCTATGTGTTGTACTAGCAGTCATAACCCATAAGAAATATGAAAGATGGAGAATGTGCATAGACATTATAGCTATAAACAAGATCACAATTAGGTACAAATTTCCATTGCCTAGAATTGATGATCTCATGGATTTTATAAGTGGTAAAAATTATTTTTCAAATATAGAATTGAAAAGTGGATATCATTAGATAAGAATCAAAGAGGGAGATGAATGGAATATAACATTTAATACTAATGATGGACTATAAGAGTGGCTTGTAATACCATTAGGATTGAATAACATTCCAAGTAATTTCATAAGGATTATTAATGAGGTGCTCAAGGATTTCATAGGTAAATTTTTCATTGTTTACCTAAATGATATTCCAATTTACTGTCAGTCAAAGGAAGATCATATTAGAATGGTCTTAAAAAAGTTAAAATAAGAAAAGTTGTTAATCAATCTCAAGAAGTATAGTTTCTTGAAGATAGAGTTGGTCTATTTGGGATTTATCATTTACAAAGAGGGATTGTAGATGGATAAAGAGAAGGTTAAATCCATAATATAATGTCCTACTCTAGGAGTGTATTTGAGGTAAGGAGCTTTCATGGTTTGGCTACATTTTATATAAATTTCATTAGGAAATGTAGTGGAATTTGTGATCCAATAGTTGAAACCATCAAAGAGATCAAAAATAACTTTCAATGAATAGAGTCAACAGAGAAAGTTTTTCAGATTTAAAAAAAAATGATCACATAATAACCTATTCTAACCTTACCTGAATTTAACAAACTTATTTAAGTATAATGCGATGCTTGTGGGATTTCAATAGGATTTGTTTTGAGCCAAGAGGGAAGGCCTATTGCCTATTTTAGTGAGAATCTCAATGAAGCAAATAATGAATAGTCAGCTTATGATTAGGAGCTATATGAAATTTTCCAAACCTTTAATAAATGGAGGCATTACTTGTTGCCTAAAGAGTTTGTGCTTTATATAGATAACCATGCCTTTCAATTCATTAATATTCAAACTAAATTGAGTCAAAGGTGTTTGAAATGGATTGAGTTTTTTTAGCATTTTATTTTGCTCTCAAACATAAGAGTGGGAAAGATAATAAGGTATCATATTAATTAAGTATAAGAAATTTATTTGTGTATGAGTCTCAAGTGAATGTTTTAAGATTTGAATCATTGAAAGACTTGTACAAGGAAGATCCTAATTTCAAGGAGGCCTATGAAGTTGTGAGAATCCTTTAATAATGAATAGGAGTCCATGGACAGAATATATGATATAATATGAATTGTTATTCATAGGCAACCAATTATGCATATCTAGAGGATCCATGAAAGAAAATCTACTAAAGGAAAAACATAGTGGTAGTTTAGTAGGGCATTTTAGGCAAACAAAGATACTTGATCAATTGAGATTACATTACTATTGAAAAAATATGCAATATTATGTGAATAATTTTGTGGAGAGATGCTTAATTTTCCAACATGATAAATGAAAAAATTAGAATGCAGGCCTATATCAACCATTTCCTATTCTAAATAGGCCATGGGATTTAATAAGCATGGATTTTGTACATGGAATGCCAAGGACATAAAAAGTTAATGAATACATATATTTTGTGGCCGATAGGTTTTTATAAAATGGAACACTTCATATATTTTAATAAAATAAGTGATGCCACCAATATTGTAAACTTGTTTTTTAAAGAGGTAGTAAGATTGCATGGGCTTCTTTGAAGCATTATTTCTAACAGGGATACACAATTTGTGGGGAATTTTTGGAGGAATATTTGAAATAAATTAGGGAAAATTTTTATATTCAATCCATATTACCATCCTGAAACTAATTGTCAAATTGAAATTGTCAATAGAAATCTTTGAAACATACTTAGATGTTTGGTAAGTGATCATAAAAAATAATGGGATTAAGCACTAGCTCAAGAAGAACTTACATATAATGATTCTCCAAATATAATTATAGTTTAAAAACCATTCCAAATTGTGTATGTAATCAATCCAAGATTATTTTATGAGCTAATAAAATTTGGAAAGTAGGAGAAAATAAGTGCTAAAGGTGAATATTTTGCCACAACTATGTAAGAATTACATGAATAGGCCAAACAACAATTGGATAAAAACACAAGTATAAAAGGAGTAATGATATGAGAATTAAAAAATTAAATTTTGAGATATGTGATTTGGTGCTTATGCATCTTAGGAAAGATATATTTCTCAAGGGAGAATATAACAAACTGAATTTGAAGAAAATTGGACCTTGTAAGGTCTTAAGAATTTTTCACCAATTATTATGAGTTGGAACTCCCATTTAATATTTATATTTCACCCATATTAATGTGGAATACCTATATACTTTCAAAGGAAATGAAAACACAATAAAGGTTCCTAAAGGAATTGATGAGTAGGTCATTGACTGGGAACAACAGTTGCCTTAGGCACAACCAAATGAGATAGAAACTACTCTAGACAAGTTGGTTAAAAGGACCAAAGGTAAAGATTTATTTCACTAATTATTTAGATGGAGAAACCATCCAATTTAGGATGGAAAATGGATGACACATTTAAAAATAATAAGCATGGAAATAGTGTTGAAGACCTCATGAGCAAGAACTCACGAACAATTTTTCTCTCTGGGAGTTTGATGTAGGTGCATGTACATATCATGTTTAATTTTAT
The DNA here is from genome assembly GCA_037957365.1 of Torreya grandis. Taxonomy (NCBI): domain Eukaryota; kingdom Viridiplantae; phylum Streptophyta; class Pinopsida; order Cupressales; family Taxaceae; genus Torreya; species Torreya grandis. Next base: position 4,241,052 of record JARHVA010000076.1, read on the forward strand.
ATGTTTTGGTGTTTTTGAAGTTTAGATAATTAATTTTTGTCAATAATAATCCTTTACCATGATTCATTTGTATTTTCTTGGTCATTTTGGGGTGTTTTTAGTTTTCCTACCAAAAATAGTAATTCAAATTTTTAAATTTGTTGTAATAAGTTTTAAAGGTTTTCTCATCTTCTCAGTCAATTTAAGGGTGTAATAGGGTATTAGAACATGTTTAAAGTGTTTCTAATGAATTAAAATCATACTTAGTCATTCCAAAACTTATCCAAATTTAATTTTAAGTTGAGTTCATTAGTTAGTTAGATATTTGGAGAAATCGTAGGAGTTGGAATGAAGAGTGGAGTATTAGGAGAGAGAGAAGGCACATGGGAATACAAAAAAAAAACTTAATCAAGGATATCAATAAATATATAGAAAATAAGCCTCGAGAATAAAATACACCACTAAAGTTTTCCCTTTAGGTTGATCACACCAGATAAAAATAAACACTTAAGGGCTCAGCATATTTATTGGCCTATGGTATAGAGTTGGTTCTCCCTATTACGCTCAAGCTACCCACTTATAAGTTCATGGAAAAATACATGGAAGGTAATGAGAAATTAAATTATAGACTATTAGACCTTGTCCAATTAGTAGAAGATTGAGAGGAAGCTCTGTAGAATTTTATCAAGCATAAAATAATTATCAAAATATGGTTTGATAATAAGGCTAAGGTGAAATATTTCAATATTTTTGATTTAGTGTTACTATGGGACATGGCCATGAAAATGAAAGGTAACATTTTAAGTTTGATCCATTATAGATTGGACCATATCAGAGATCTGAGTTGCCAGGGAAAAATGTTTTTCATTTCAAGGATGTCGAAGGAAATGAACTCATATTCCTTGTGAATAGATAGTTATTGAAGTACTACTTCTTAGTTATTCCATAAAATGCAATTTTTGAATGACTTATGAGTGAAGGGGCTGGTGATGTATATATTAGAGTAGATCTAGTTTGGTTTCTTACCTCCCACATTTTGATTTATTCAGTTTAGATTCTCTATTTTTAGAGTAGATTTACTTCCATTGTGTGTTTGATTTGTTCCTTATTCTTTGATTTGTCCCTTTTTGGTGTTTCGTTCTCAACCTTTACTCTAAAATGATAGTTTGCCCTATCCTTGCTCCTGATTAACAACAAAAAATATACCCTCAATTGAGAAAAAAAATAATGAACATGAGGAGAAGATCCTATGAAAACCATTCATTCCTTGTATCAATGTGTCAATCACTAAAAGGGTAGATGAAAGAATGGAAGGTATAATTCATACTTTAGAAGTCTAAAGGTGATTTTTTTCACTCTAAAATAGTTCAAAAATTGTAATTAGTTCTTGACATTTCATATTTTTAAGGCTAATTATTTATAATGGAACAAGTGAATTTTAGAACAACATTTTCTTCTAAAAAAGCCATCAAACTATACTTAATTGAACATCATAAAGTAACATGAAAACACTGTACCAATCTAAGATCATCTGGGTATCTATATATTTTTGAACATACTCTTACCCATGGCTTAGTTCCTAATCCTCAATAGACTGAATGATAAAATATTTTTTCAAAGATAAAAATGTAAGTACAACTGAGTTTAAAATGTCAAATCAAATGTCTTTCTTTGATAGGGTGATTCAAACAACCTCCATTGCAAGTTTTTGGCCTAGCTGGCAATGAGGCAAGGCCTTGAATGAAATTAGAGTTATCTCTATTAGCCTATATATGCCTGGATAGTAGTAGATCAATGCCCATGCCTTTCCTCCCTAATCCATTTAGTGAATAAATCCCCTTTTAGAAGTTCTAATTCTCATCTTGATATGAAATTATCTATGTGAATCCTAAAATAAATTGAATGGAAATTTATCACTTCACACACATTGATGGTTTTTTTGTAGATATGAAGCTTAGTATGTCATTTGTTGTAGTTGAATTTAGTGCCTTCTTTTTTTAATTATATTTAAGGGTTTTCTTACAGTCTAGGTTTTGTGTAGGAATGAAAGCTTACAACCTGGGTTGTAAATGTTGAACAACATTTTACCTATAATTTTTTCCATTTATTGTGAAAAATATGTGTCATCTTCAGTTTTCATATGGGGACCCTTTTTATTTCTATTTGGCCTTTGGTTTGTAATGTGAAAATATAAAATATTGAATGTATGCTTTATTGATTTTACCAAGTATTCAACGTAATTCTTTATTATAAATCCTTGTTTTAGATAACACATCTACAACTGGATTAATATAAATAATGATCTAACCTTTTGTAATTTTTAATTTATTAACTTAACCAATTTTTTAATTATTTCAATGTCAAATGACTAAGTGCTTATGAAATTCCCCTTTTGCCTTAGCCAATTCTGCATAAATAAAATTTTAGCTTTGTATTTAATGAAAATGGATTTCTATTCATTAGGTTTCCACACCATTTTTATTTTATTGAGGAAAACTAATCATTTCTATTTTGAAAATAATATCCATTTTTGTTTGAATTTTCTTGATCATTTATTTTCAAAAATTTTGAGTTGTTGACTATTTTTTTTGTATCATTGCTCATAGGTGCCCATTTTGCTCTCAAAGCCATGTGGAAATCTCCCAACTTTCTCAACCTCTTTGTAAAATCCATTTGAAACTTAGCCATTTATTAAAAAGTTTCTCCTAAAGCCACATGGTGATTTTCCATTATTCTATAGCACTTCAACAATTTATTTTTGGTTAGGAACCTTCAAACCTCTAAATCATCATGATGTAGGGGCATCAAGTAACTTATGTAAATTTTGGTCATGTGCAATTATTTTTTCTCTCTTATCATCCCATGGAAGGGAGTGAGTCTTTCTAAGGGTCATTAGGAGTCTTAGTGTGGAGGTTCTTGGCCTAGGGAACTTTTCCCACCAAAACCTTAGTTTAAAAAATTATGTGTGTGTTAAGAGCATTTTTGGTAGTTGTCAATGGATTCCATATGGTAAAATTTTATGATAGGGTCATGTATAGGTATAAGTTGGTTTAAAATGGTGTTTCACATACAATTTCATTAGAAAATGATCAAGACCAAAAATGTTGTATGTAACCATTTTTGGAAAGTAGTTAACATTAGGTGGCAGTTATACAAGAAAGGTAGTTTCTTGATTATGTTAGGAGTTTTGGCTTGAAAATATTGTTAATCTCATAGAGAAGTTAGAGTGAGATGTGAAGGGAGTTATTTTTGGAAGAGTTTTGTAGAGGCAGAGGTACAAAGGAGTAGGACAATGGAGTGAAAACCATGAAAATTTTGTATTCTATCCCAAGTTGACAATATTGGTAATGTATATAAGAGGAAACATTAGAAGAAACTATATTTGATATGTAATCCTATGCCTTTGTATTGAATTTTTTTATGACTATTCTTAATCTATTGAAATATCTGACTTTCTTAAGTATTAACATTTTTTAGCGTAAAGAACTATGTTTGCTAAAACTATAACTGTGATTCTGAGTAAGTTAGGAAGTGAAGAGTTTTGAAATAAAGGAACCTTGTATAAGAATTAATGTCTAATGGAGAGTGATTTTTAGGGTATAATCATTGGCTAAAAATTATATTTGCACACATACATGGTATTTATTTTCAAAAGACCATAGGTCCAAAAACTAATAGTGTTAAGTCCCATGTGTACAATAAATAATCAAATAACTTGTGTATATGCCTAGTAATAACAAGTTTAAGAAAGGACAGAGGATGTGGTTAGTTTAACGTGTTATGAATAATGTTATTGAGATGGATAAAAACCTAGGTGGAGTTAGTGAAAGCACTTGGTAAGTGAATGAACATAGTATACCCTATTTTAGTCCTACATAGACTGACTATGTGAGCATAACCTTAAAATATTTGTGGAAAGAATGTGAATAGAGGTTATTAGAGTATGAGTTGAGTGTTAGAAGATAAATTATTGAATGAAAACATTAGTGTAATGTTCAAATGAACTCTCAGGTGAGTTTAAAAAAAGTGTTAACCCTATATATTCTTGTTAATAGGATGATAATATGCAAAGAACACTGTATAATTCATGTTGGGAAGGTGATAGGGTTATCTCAAAGGAAAATCAAGTTTGTAAAAGGTGGAGAGAAGGTATATAGTAATAAATTAGGTCACAAGAATTTTTGAAAACATTTCAAGATCCCTTGAGAGATTTTTTGAGCTTCTCAGGCCTGTCATAGAGCCCTGAAACCCTAGCCCAAGGTTAGAAGATGAAAAGTGAAATATCTAAAGAATGCACTAGTGAAATTTGAATACAATTGATATTTTGTTAGATTTTGACCTGAGGAAGAATATTATCTAAGTTTTAGAATAGTATGATATCCATACAGAGAGCTTTAGGTGATTGTGTTAGAAAGCAAGGGTAAAAGGCCTAGAAGGGCTAATTGAGAAAATAAAGAGGCTAAAAAGTGATGAAGATGACAAAGTTAGATCTTAAAATTTTATAGAGAGATGGTAGGTGATATAGGGTGGTATGAAAAACATATTGTTTTTTCATTATGAATCTCATATTTTTCCATACCAAGTGAAAAATCATAAAAAAGGCTACTAGCCTTGAAGAGAGGTATTGGGTTTGAGGACTATAGTAAGTAATTGAAGGTTACAAGCAGGAGTGTGTTGAGTTGAGAAAAGTTAGTGAAGTCACATAGTGGTTATAAATGATAAATAAAGTGTACATAAGACTCATATCAATGAATTATAGGTTTGAACCTAGTGAAGCAAGGATTCTTGTGAAGGCTAGGGTAAGAGGAGAATGCAAGGGAGATATAAGGTGAGTGGAGTGAGATGATTGGTAGATTATGAATGTTTAAAAGGATTTTGAAGGCTAAGAAAGAACATGTAAGAAGTCTAAACATGTAGATCATGAGGGATATTAACATCATATGTTGAGAGAGTTGGCAAACACAAGAAGATAGAATGATATGATTGAACAAGTGAGAGGTGTTCAGATATTTTCAAGATATTAGAGGTTGGGATAGTAAGGAATGGACTTTTTTCTACATCACATCAGGATGCTACCAAGTGGCATCATCCTAGTGATTTGCTATCTCATATTTATCCATATAGTAGTAGGCCCTCTAGGTGATCAAATTAGTGAAATCATGCCATGTGGTATATTCTTGATGACTCACTATCCTAAGGAAACCCATGTAACTATTGGCCAATTTTGGCACACATACAAAATCACATAGATACAGTGTAGTCTCTAGAGGTCTTGGTGTAGAGAAATAATGATCAAATTATTTGAGCAAAATTTTGGATGGAATGAGTGGTTTAAAGGTCTCATGTTGCTCACAAAGCTTTTGAAACACTTTAAGCTTGCTTAAAGTGTAATTTTTCAATATTTGAATGACAAGTCTACAAAGCAAAGAGAGGGATCCAAGGAGGTTCTCATGGTGGTCAAAGTAGTTTAGGGTCATGAAATAAGTCTGCACAAGCTTCATGTTTTCATAATTCATTAGAGCCTTCAAATATCCAATAATAGTTCAAGCATAGATTTAGAAGAGCCTGTAGGTTAACAAGCTAAGTACAAAACCTTTTATTTGGCTAAGTCCTTACTTGGCATATTATTTTTGGCTATTATTTCGCTAAGTTCAATTCTTGTGGGAATTTTATTTGGCCAAGTATTAATATTTTGGGCTAAGTTCTAATATTTCCTTTGGCCTAATGGTTTCATTTTTTTTTGGCTAAGTGGTAGGAATTTTGTCAAACAATTTATCTGAAACAAAAATCTTGAAGTGTAAATTTTTTGGACATTTTATCTATAGCAAAAGGCCAAGTATAATTGTATTGGGAAATTTTTTGAGACAATTTTATTGAGGAACAAGTTCTTTCAAACATTTTTTCCATAACAAATGTCCCAAATGCAAAAGTCTTGAAGACTTGATTATTTTGAGGAAATTGGCTGAAATAAAAAAACTCACAGACAAAATTTCCAAAGATAGTTGCATTGGCCATATTATCTTAAGGAAATTATTCCATCAGAGTAACATTAGCACAAGTGTTAAAGTTCAAACTTAGCAGTCATCCATTGGGGTCTAAATAATGATGGTCTCGTAGATGTCATTGATGGTCATGTAAACATTGAATGATGGGTGCATAGATGTCAAATTAAGGCTAAAAAAATTAACCAGTAGATTTCAAATATCTGAGTGACAGTTGCACATATGTAAAATACAATCATGCAGATGTCAAATACAAGCATGTGGAAATCAAAGTGAATTTGAATGATTGTTTGTGTTCAAAAATTGCAAAGGATCTCTAGAATGACTGTGTAATTGCCAAGTGGCATGATCTTAGAATCATAATAAGATATAATAGTGAGTGGGCAAAGATAGAGTTAGTGGGTCCTAGTAAGATTAATGGCTCACATTTAACCACACAAAGGAAATCAATGGTATGTGTTAGGTCAAATATTAAATTTTCTTAAGGATGAATGTGAGACCACTACATAGCGTAAGAATGGAAGCAGATAGACTGATAGCAAGATCATAAGAAGAGATGCATGGATGTTAAGTGGCACTAGCTTGGATTAAGTTGACAAGTCAAGGGATGATCTAAGGCTCACAAGAATTCATATAGGGACAATCAATGGTGAGTTGGGGTTAGAGAGGTTAAAAATTTGATAAGTCTCAAATCAAACATGAGGCTACCGAGTGTCTTAACTTGGTATACAAGCCCAGGGAGCTTTTAGGAAAGGTTGAAGAGGTAGATTTTGACCAAGGTAGATAGATACATAGTGAACCAAGTTCAAATATAATCTGGGTTGAGTCAGGATGAAGATTTTAAGGATGTAATGGCACCATTAAAGCTTTACAAAGATAAAATAGGTCTTTTAGACCTAGTATAGATCAAAGGTCGACAACTTATCAATGAAAAGGACTAGGCATTGAATAGAGTGTCATCGATATTAAAACTATAGGAAAATCAATAGTTTGGATTGGTTTCATCTAAGTGGACCCAAGTTCAATTTCCCATGCAAAAGCATATATTTGTTATTATGATCAAATAACTCTTCCTTTGAAATAGCCATTATCTTGATAGACTACCCCTCAAATCATGTATGATATGGCTCTATTAGATTAAAATATGGGGATTTTATCCTCATCATAAACACAAGTGGAAGATGGTGTGGTAGACAATATGGAAAATCAAATCAAAGGGATCTAGTACTTAGAGAAGTAGTTTGAAGCATTAAATTCTTGCATTTTAATGCCTCTCTTTCATCCAATAAGAAGAGATTGAGGACTACTAGAGTTAATTTAGGCTAACTGATTGATGATGGACTAGTCCTGATTAGACCAAACAGATGGTGGAGTATCCCTTGATAGGTGGCAACTCATTGATTATCCTCAGATAACGTGCTCCCTCTTCTCTCTTCTCTCTTTTCTCTATATTACTCATTCTTTCCATTAGAAATATCTCTCTTAGATTTTTGATTCTCATAAGGAATCTTTGATCTTGAAGAGTAGGGAACTCTCTAAGACATTGCAAAATATGCTCATCTTGATTAGGCTTGACCCTATCAAGCATTTGTAAGAACTACCTCTTGATGCAAATAAATAATTTATTTACCTCTCTCTTGCCTTGGACCTATGTCTATTGTGTTGTGCACTATGGTATTGTGTGAAGGAGAATCTTCCTCATCCATGGTCCTCTTTTCTGGCCTCTTTTAGGGGTGTTTTCAAGCTATTTGTAGGTCTAGATTTGTGTTCTTTTTTTATTGATAAATGCTGAGTGTGAGTTTATAGAATTCCTCTTTGCCTTTGTCTATTACTACTTGAACCCCTTATATGAAACACTTATGTAATCAAATGGATCTTGATATTATGTGAGCTAGCATTATCTTTTGTAGATCCAGTGTGGGTTCAAGCTTATGGGAGTTTGCCATTCTAATTTGATGCATCACCTTTTAGGCTTCTTAGGATCCCTTATCCTCTTTCTAACCCTTTTCCATGTGATTAATTAGTTTATCATTAGTTTTAAGTGAGCATCAAAGAGGAATTCAACCTTCTCTAGAGGTTCAGCCCCACCATAGGTGACCCATAGCTTGGGGTTATTCCCATAGTTATGCTCAATTGGAAGGAAGCCTGAATAACTCCCTCCTAGGGTGAAAATTTGAGTAGTAACAATAGCCTCAAAATACATTAGAGCATTGGGTTAGTGGGATGTCACCACATGGATAAATCTTATTATTGTAGGGCTAAGGCAAAGTTAAATAATAGACAATGCCCTTACAAAGTGAGAGGCTACCGTGTGGTAATGAATTCAACCCTAAGGAAAGGAAAGAAGGTTAAAAGCCAAATAAGTAAACTTAATAACCAAGGGATACTGAAAACCGATATTGACTATCATCTGGCCTATCAAGGTCATAAATTCCCTCAAATAGATTATGTGTCAAGTATACATAATATAGTCATCATGAAAGTGGTTCCTCACCAACTAAAAGGCCTAAAAGTGACATAATTCAAGATGAGTAATGATAAATCAAATCAAAGGTATTAAATTTAGGCTAGATCAACATATCCATTTGATCAATTTATGAATTGAATGCAAAATTTTGTGAAGGGAATGGTGGAATGGTAGTCCTGATAAAATCTTAATGATAATCTACCACTAATATTTGAATCTATTCGTAATTAGCCCTCAAAATTGAATGTAAAACACTAATTATGGCATGAATAATTAATTGGCATACACATTATGAGGATTTAGAAGAGATAAAGAACATAAAATATAACTATTTTTGCCTTGAAAGAGGTGTGGCTTCTAATTTTAGATCGTGTTGAGGGTAGTAAATATGTCAAAATCCTAACTGCTTTCTCCAATCACCATTGAATAATGTAACCACCCTAGTAGTGGGATGAGAGAGCTTCATGGATAAATTTATCTATTTAAGGGATATTGGTTCCTATTGTAAAGGTTCAAAAAAATTTACTCCCAAAATGCTATTGGAATTTAGTTGGGATTACACTTGTTATTCTCACTTACTTTTGGACTTAGATTATTTGGCAAGGTTGGCACTTGGTGTAAATAAATTTTATCAAAATTGTAATATATTTTTACTTGTTTAAACTTTATCTTCTACTTATTGAATGCTATCCATTATTTCCATTTTGAGTCCATGACTATGTCAAAGGGTTGGTAATATGATTAGTTACATAATTGAATATAATAATTGGATTGTGTTTTAGCTAGTCTAATTCACTTATGAATTATTTTCATTTCCCTTAAAACACTCTTTACTTTATGTGCTTATAACTATAAATTAATCTGAAAGCTCTATGTTCAATAGCTATGGGTCTTTTGTGTGTTTACATTTAGTTAATAATCTTGGGTTATCATTCACATTTAGTCCTTATAATATTTCCTATTGTGTCCCTAAAAGTTTATGCAACTTATAAATCGGGTACACAATGGTATAATTACGACTTGGAAAATTTCAGATTTTGAAGCACCAACATTATCATAATTGGAAACTCTTTTTTTTTCTCTCCCTTTCTCATATTTTATGTTTGTTTTGGAACTAAACTACACTCTCTCATATTTTATAAAGTGGTAAAGTGATACTCAATGGTACTCCAGCCTTAAAGATCAAAATAACAAATGAATTCTAACTATCATCAAACAAACATTGAGCCTTTAGTGGTAACAATTACTACTCTTTGAGTAAAATAAGGTTAAACTATCAGTCCTTAGATTAAACCCAGTCCTTAGATTGAACCAACATCAATCCTAAAATTAATGAGGGGTTATATTTATCCCATGCATTGTCCCCAAATTTTCTCCTTGGAACACTCAACCTCATGAGTGCTTTCAGACCAAAGGATTTTGGGGTGAATAAAAAATTTCTGATTTACATAAATAATCCTTGGGATATAATGTTTTGTGTATTTTTTTTAGTGCAAATATATGTGACACAAATTTAGTACTCTAACATGTACAACTACAATAAATTATATATTGTTTTTAATATATAACTGTAACAAGCTAACATATTCATAAACTCTTCTATATTTGGTTTTCAACACATTTTATAAGTTCCTTCTTGAATTTATACAAGAATCATTAGCATGATTTATATATTCATATTAAATTTATTTACCTTCAATTGTGAATAAGAAGTGGTGCTACACACATCATCACAATTTTTTATAATATAAGAAGATAATCTCTCCATTAGGGTGATAAATTAAATAAGACTTCTAATGTGATATTTTAATTCCTTTGTTGCCATGCAGTAATAATGCTTGGGAACTAATATTTTGTTTGTTTTTCACTAAGGAAATTAACAATTTAAAATATAAATATTCATTAGGATAAGCATGGGAATAATAAATTCATTGGATTATGATGCCCACATTTGGTACCATTAACAAAAAACTAGAGTCTTGAAGATGATCCACTAACATGGTTGAATCCTAACAATGATTCAACAGGAAACTAGCCAACCTTAGGAGTCATATTGAAATTTTGAATATATTTATCAAAATCCTAATTAGTTTAAGTGTCACATTCAAATTTTTTGATTCCACTGACTTTTGTATTTCTCAAAAAGTTCACCTAAAATTTCATTCATATTTCGTATTCTCTAAAAAAAATAAAGTGTGTTGTTTTCTTGTTTCCTTTCTAAATTTCAACTAAAATTTGAATTTAGTGATAATTCATGCTTATACAGTGTTACAAGTCACAAAATGCATTAGATTTTTCTCAAGGAGATTTAATCATGAATATTTATTCTTCCATGTATTCATATCATGTCTTATTTACTTTGCTTGTATTTCACGACCTTGCATCACACTAATTTACCTCCCTAAAGAATTATTGCATTATAATTGGTGTGTTGTCTTCATTTTTTTATAATTAAACCAATCATAAATAAATTATTTACTACTCATAGCTCATGTTCATTTATTTACAAGAAACAATAATTACCATCTACACTCATTCTATAATATATAACTTCTACCATACCACTTCACATTTTTAGCACTTTTAAGCTACATATTTATGGTAACATGTAACTTGTAAATGGATATGAGCTTCAATAATAAATAATTTTAAATAAAAATTATAATCTTCTTAAATTTTGTACATGGGGCATATAATTAGAAACATTCCATACTAGTTACACTTTTTTGTTGTCAACATATTGCAAATAAATCACACATTTATAAACATGGTAAGTGACATTACAAGTATGCATGAATCCATGTTTTATACATTACCATTGTTATATGATTTGTGATACATATGGTTTAATTTGTTAAATAGATTAAAAAATATTATTAAATATGGATATTAACCTCTCTCAATGAAAACTTTCATCAAATACATTATTGTAGAGAATGTTTAGGCACTTGATCTTCCTTGCTTGAAAAATAACTTTGTTATCCTTCTACACTTATGGAATTCATGTTCTCATATGTTTATAGATTAAATAAGCTACCATATATAAAATCTTCTTTGTCATATTTTTTTTCTATAAACTTTGTATAATATTCTTCTTGAATTTATACACAAGTTCTTAACACAATATATAAATTCATATTGAATTTGTTAATGGTTCATTATGGACAAAATGTGGTGAAGCCATAATATGAAAAGTAAATAAATCATTTAGAGTTATATCCCAACTTAAAATTATTTTATAATCTTATTATTTCTATGTGTAGACACATAAATTTGGCATTAGACACTTGACAACATCAGTTTTAACTTCTCTTTGACATACATGACTTGTGCACGCATATTTATCTCTTGTCCACATTTTATCCTAGCCATTCATCTATTTATGGACTTGGCCTTCCCAATTTGATATCATACATATATAGGATCTACCTATTCCTTGCTTCAACAAACTAGTATCTTATACAAACTATTGCCATATTGTATATTATTATTTTATCCATCTTGGATAATGTTGGTAATAGTTAAACACTATTGGTCGTCGATAGTGTCTGCCTTTGGTGATAGTGCCATAGGTTCCTTATGAAAAATATTTTCAAAAATTAAATCCATCCATTAGGTCAAACCACACATTTTATATGTTGGATATGGGGGTTAATTAACCAAAGAATCATCTATTTATACACAAACAGCCTAAAGCCACTCTTCTCTAGCTCTCACTTGGTCACTACTTAGAAATCTAATTTCAAATTAATAGATATATTTGCACATTTATTAACTATCCTAAATCATTAAAATATAAGAACCCTAAAAATAATAACCTCTAAGGTAAGTCTAATCACCTAAAGCAAGGTCAAAGTTACATATTGTCTAGTGTCAAAATCCAAGGGGTTGCATTGCATTATAGCAGATAAATTAAATTATTGAGATAAATACATGAAATTTAAGCCCTATTCATACTATTGAAACATTTTCAATGTTCAAAAACTTAGTATAGTGTGGTTGAGATTGTCCAACCCATTTTTACAAGCATATAAAGTGCCAAAAGTGGAGTTGGGATTTCAAGGCAAAGTAAGACAAAATTTGAATATGTGCAAGGAGAAAGGGTAGTAATTTGTACAAGAAATAAATTAATATGAAAGCATGAAGAACTAATATTTTTTTGGTAAAACCTATAAAGATAGTTTTAGCAAATAATGGACACATCTAGTTGCTAATGTCTAAGCATTATTGACAACATCTTGACATGTTTTGACAGTTAATCTCATGAGCTGAATGATCACATATGCATTAAAAAAAAATTTTGATTTTGTGCATTGAGAAATAGCATAATAAAATAAAATTAATATGTCCTATCCTCTTGTCATTTATATAAATAGTAAGTTCAATATCAATCTATTTTTTATATTTAGATATGTGTAGTGAATGATAAATCTTATGTAATTTTATTTATCCTAGTTCTAGAATGTTTAGATCATTAAATTCAAAAAAAGTTAAAACATTAAGGTAAACATTATCATTATTTCAACAATGGAAAACCTTAGGTTTCCCTTAGGGTTTCATCTGCCCTTATTAGGGTTTCAAAATTTCATGTTAAGGTTTCAAGTCTAATTTATGATTTCTCCTTATTGGCATAAATAATTCATGGCTATAATGGATATACATAGTTTATATTTTCTCGCTCAAACTATGATTTTAATTATTACATGTTGCATTCATAAAATATATAATATATTTAAAAATCATGTATGATATGGATTGATATTATATGCAATAAAACTAAGGATGGTATTAATAATGAACAATTATTAGATCTCCTTAGTAACCATTTTATCTATAAATACAATTTGATAGATGTTAGAGGGAATGTATTATTCCTTTCATTACTCCTCCCCTTAAACCTCATGGTAGTAATAGAGACCATCCTGCCCCCATTATTTTCTCTAGTGTATTCTATGGTTCATGCTATCACAATAAGAAAAGGTAGGGTGCCCCATCATATGTAGTATAATGAAGGTAGTTAAATTTCCCTCCTCATCCCATTCCAACTCTTAAGATTCCAAAAAATCTAGATAAATAGTATGATATCATCAATCAACTTTAAAACACTTAAGGTAAGATCTCTATAACATAGTTACTCAAAAGGTTAACCATATACAAAGATATTTTATATGTAGAATTGTGTGAGATAACTTTACCAAATAATGTAAAACTTATTTATTTTTCATCTATTGTTAATACATTGAATAATAGTGAATACATGATTTATTTTGAGAAAGAATATTTCCCTGCTTAACATACTATAGGCAAACATATCCCATTTTAAAATCAAGTAAAAGTCTTAAATAATGAAATCAACCATGGGTTGATAGATAATGGATCTAAATTGAATTTTTAAAACATCATATTTATAAAAAACATCAAGTATAAATATGGAATCTATTCATAAAGTAGAAAATAATATCATAGGTTTCAATAATATCCATCTCTAGGTGAGAGGATCAATTATTTTGGATGTGAAAATGATCCCTACTATATGTACTATATTTCACATGATGCCAAATCATTTACATTATTACTGAGACTTATGTAGACCATAGATTCATGCAATCAAAGTTGTACATCAGTACTTAAAGTGTGTGCATAAGGGATGTTTACACACATCTTATTGATAATCAACCTTTCAAATATTGCAAATTAGTAGAACCTAGTGATAGATGCAATCCATAATATGATGCCTTTCAATCCACCATAATACTTACATCACAATTCATGCTACCAAAAATAATACATACATATGAAGTTTGGGATTCAAGAAAAGCTAATTAAAAAGATCTTACCTCAAGAATATCATCAAATCAAGAGCTAATAAAGGACACACAACATAGTTCTAATGAAAAATATATATAGAAAATCTTTCCTTATTATTCAATCTAAAGAATCTCGATCATATATTCATGGAAAAAGATTATGGTGATGATGATGAGAATTAATTTCCAAAAAACATAGATGAGTATTTATCTCATCTAAATTTTACATCCATTGGCCCAAGAAGAGTACTGAGATAAGTTAAACATGTAAATAATTATTAAATTAGATAAAGGGAAGGTACTTCTTACAATTTTTTTTAGGATACCAATGTAAATGATTATTATAATATCAATTAATTACAAGATACTTCAATGATAAGTGATCTATTGAGACAATACTTTGTCAAATCCAACATGACTAAACCACATGAGTCACACCAAATTGCATGATGTATTAAAGGTGAATAAATAGATTTTGTGACTATAGTGATTAGTTGATTTTATGCACTAATATATCTCATAAAATAAAATATAATAGATCCAAACACAAAGTAATTTAAATCCATAATATAATATTATATCTTGTTCTCTTATAAATACCCATAGTTATATATATATATATATATATATATATATATATATATATATATATATATATATTACTATGGGTATTTATAAGAGAACACACATAATATTATATACGGACCATAGCCTATAAAAAGGGAGTCAACAACAACCCATGCTTCTCTCCTAAAATCATGTGGTTTTTATATGTATTACAAAAAATAATAATACATTACAAACTATATTAGTAATGTATTATGTTAGAATATAATAATAAATTATATTATAACTAACAATAATATTAAATAATTTACTGCATCATAAAATACTAATTAAAAAGTTCATTTTAATTTCCTAATAGTGATAAATTCACTAAAAAAATAGATCTCATGGATACCAAACCAAATATCAAATTAAAAAATATTAGTGTATGATAATCTGAACACTATATTACATATGTTACTTGATAACAAATTTATTTCTCTACCTACCACTCAACATAGATTTTTGGGTTAATTATTATTGTCAAATTATAATTAGACCCTTAAAGACGCTTGTTTTAGGACCTCTTCACTCAACTAACATAATGACACTAGAGATAACCCCCAGATGGGTTTGGATCCCTTGATACAACACCTAAAACTAACACTAACATACTCAATTAACAAGGAAAAAGGATAAAGAGAAACATGAAAGTAAAAGGGGTGATGCACTAAAATATTGACCTCCACTTTCCTATGAACTTGTGAAGTGAATCAAGACTGATCAAACCACACAACTCAAACTTGAGGTTCTCCTTACATTAGTATTTCAACTTGGATGTCTTGGGAGATGCATGAACTAGAAGGGACAACCAAGAGGTGAATTGAATCAACACTAATGGAAAATTTCCACATCTAATTCCCTACACAATTAAATACAACACTTCATGTGACCTAATAATAGTCAACTTAATTTCAAAGAGATAAGGGTGAGAGGAGAAAATAGAGGGAGTTAGAGCACTACCACTATCAATCATGCACAATCACATGTATACACTAAAATCAAACTTTAATAAGGCTAAAACCAACTTATTATTCATCTCAAAAGGAAATAATAAGTGTTAACTTGAGAATGGCTTCACCATACTCAGATTGAGGATCCATACAATGACAAACAAGGTCAAACTTATAGAATAATTAAGAGAGAGAGAAGGTGGAAATGGTAGGAGTCCATGACAATTATCATCCATCATAAATCAATTACAATGCCAAGTGGAAAGTGAGAGAATAATCCTATCACTTTCCCTCAACATGTGTTTCTTGGTTTGATGATGTCGTCATCATGTGGTATAGAAATGGCTCTGCAAATCCCATTACTCATTCTTCTTATTAAAATTGATCTTTCTTGGCTTAGGAGTTACAAGTTATTAGATTGACAAATGTCATATTTGACTTCCTTATCATCTTGTCATGACATTATTGGTTATTAAATGATTTTCACATCTTGGTGAGGATGAAACTTATGCCTAAACATATTTATATTGTTATCTCTACAATTAGGTCATTTAATTCCATGTTCTAGCTTGTTTTGAACCAAGAGAGCGTAATGGAGACAAGTCCATCATCCTTCCAAGGTCTAGTCATGCTTAAAGACTATTGATACAATTTTTTTCACTTAATGTATGAATTTTATGAGTTCACACCATTTTTGTGATCATAGATCATATTCAATTGATTGGTTATTCATTAGGTCTATTAATGTCTTCAAGAGCATGTTCACTTGCTACAAGGCTTCTTAGAGAAAATACACGATTTAATTAGATATGAAACTATTTAATACCTATAATCATTGGAATGGATTATTAATGACTTAAATATCCATACAAGAATTCTATAAAAGTTATTCAAGGTGTTATGAATCTCCTTACTACCATGGATGACCTTAAGAAAGGTTTGCATACTTAGTCTTCTATGCAAGTGTGAAAATAAACCTCATCTTCCTTAATTATTAGATTGTAAACTATTTTAGAATCATCAATAAATATTAAAAATATATTATATTAAATAATTTTACCTCTACCAAAGCTTGGAAAACCTATTCCAATGATCAATAAGTTCAAACCCCTTAAAAACCATACAGTCAGTCAAAGATATACATTTTATAGGTCATTTTACTTGCATTTATCCTTCACACATGCCAAATTATTATAATAAAATATTACAAATAGGTGTATAAATTTAATCTAATTTACTAAAAAACATTTCAATCCCATCAGATTCGCTTAGACAAACCTTCTTTTTTATTGAGCTCCTTTTGGGGTTTTAGCAACCTTCAATGTATCAAACTTGTTAAGGATTGTTCATAAACAATAAATACTTTATATTATACATAAATATATAAAAATGGAGTATGGGGGCCTATAAATCAACCCATAAATCCAATTATTCCCATGAAAATCTTCCTTAGAGTTCACACGTAATGAAAGATGACCCCTCAGGGTTGTAAGCCTGTAAATGTGTATTCTATAGGACTATTTGGGTAAAAAATGGCTTCCAATGATTGGTTTAAATTTAAAAACACTAAATATTGACTTGGTTAATGACATATAATTTATTAATATTATTTTTAATGTGTTTTACCCCTCAAATCCTTTTATAACTTGCATTAACCTACATCAAGAGTTTGCAGGCAATCTTGTGAAATTGATTATAATAGCCTCTTTTTTATGGTTCATATCTCTCCAAAGGTTTGAAATAACTATATAAACTTTCATAGTAACTTAAAAAATATATAAAAATATTTTCCATGTCTCATTCCATGCAAAACATATTTTTTATATTTCATGCATTCATTCACAGTCTTGACACAATCAAGTTGAGCCTATGTGTTTACACTCTTTCCCTAGTCTCTAATCTATACATGGCTTTGTTTTCAGTTGGAAATCTCACCTATATCATGAGGAATTAATTTAGGTCTTTATATATACCTTATTTTATGTTTTCACATTCATTTTTCCCTTTTAAACCTCAAGTTGCATACTAAAAAGTTCTAGAACTCTTGTTTCTCAACCTACTTATAGACATCTATACACATTTCCCCATGAAGGTGTTCATGGAAATTTGTAAAATATTTATTTGAATATTTCCTTAAGATTTAATATTTAATATATAACCATGATAAACCAATTAATTATTGGTTTCTTTATATTTTAACCTCGAATGCATGGAAATATCCTTCTAGGTCTCTACAGGGCTATTTGGCCTTCTCTCAAGGGACCTTGGCTATTATGATGTTATATTATCTTCACACAATATTAAAACATTTTAAAAGTTATATTACACCTTATGTGACCTTAAAACCTTCTTCCCAACACAAAAACTTGCCTTTTTATGCTCATTCTCTATATAAATGCCTGTAGGTGATCTTAATGCTCTCATCTCACTTTCTTGTAACATGTACCTTCACATTTAAGTTTTTCATGCATGTATAATCACTTGGAGATTAATTTTATGGTTTTATATTTATTCATATCCCTTATATTCATAATTATTACAAAATTTGTATCCCTTTTTATGCCTATATTTGCAAACCTCACACAGTCAAGTCTTAGCCTACATGTTATACTATTGCATTATAACTCTACCCCTAATAGTGAATTTGAAAGGTATGAGAAAGTTTTATAATGTATAGGAGAAATTAATTAATTTTAAAATAATTTGGATAACTTTTTTCTAACCATATTCAAGCATTAAAATAACTCATAACTTAACAACCTTGATTGTCATGTCAAACACACTATAAAACTTGATTCTTTACCAACATATATATGATACATGAATTTCATGTTTGAACTTGGTTTTTTAGATAATCTTATACCCCTTTATATTACTCTTCAAACCTTGATCAAATATGTGTTTCTCTCCAAAAGTCAACTTTGTTCACCTATAGGACTATGTTTTTTTCATTTGAGGGTTGTGTATGAGCTTGGGAGAAATTTTAATGATGTTTGAGAGAATAATGTATATAATATAGAACCATAAATATATTATTAAAAATAATTTACATGCATTCACCAAAATTATAAGTGCCATTTCAAGAGGAAAATTGTGACTGTGGGGTTTAACAAGGGTTTTAGAGCACCAAACTTCTTAACGATTGTTCATAGAGATATACATTTTGAACTTATAAATAATGTGATTATTTTTAAGGTAATAGGTGTGGTCAAAATCACCTAAGATAATTTTCCCTATTTATATCTCTCCTCTATGAAACAAGCTTGTGAAAATGGCTCTTCTTGGCCTACCAAGGACCTAATGGAATAACTAGGTGGTTATTTGTATTTATTGGACCTAAAAATTCATATTGAGCATGGTTTGATCTTAGGGAAGATGGAGGAAGCCTTTTAGAGGCTCATAATAACTTATTTAACTTGAAATACTTGAAATGATACATCTAAATACTTTGTCTTTAAGAAACTTACACATTCTACCAAAATATCTTATTGAAGTTGTGAACCATGTGCTAATGGAGTATATCTTATCTTTTACGATGTTGGAGTAATGTACCAAGAATAATTACCAAATTATTTACCTGCCATATTTTCATTATTCTCTTATTTGGACATTAGAATGATGAGTAGGTAGTTTTAAATCTGTTTCAATATTAGGAAAATAAGTTTAGTAACACTTGGCTAAGATGTACGGGCATGGTACATATAACATGACATTAAAAAAGTGATAAATAACTCAAAATAACCCTATACATTTTATTATACCTTTATGTTTGATCTTTCATAACAATTCCCTTTATAATATTAGAGCATGAAATAAGACTAAAATAATTAAATACCTTAATCTTTCCAAAAATACCTTAACTTATCCAAAAGATTGAAATCACCATGCTTATATCTTCTTGAATCTACTTTTTGATACATCATCCATAGAATAACACTATTTCATATTACAAGCTCACCACCTCATTAATCTCACCATGGATCAAGCTACCTTAACCTTCACAAACAAACCTTAACATCCCAAAAATTACTTTAAAATTTTCTAAACTTCCTATGAAAGACTTCATTTAGAAGGGAATTTGATGCAAAAGGTCAAGTTTTGAATTACAGGTGTTTAAATTGGCTTAGGAGGCCAAAATTTCAAAAAAATTAGAGACTCATAGGGGATGGTTAGCTTGATAAATAATTAGATCAGTAGCCTTATCAGTTCATTGGGCTATGGAGTCACTTATCCCTTAAAGACAAACATGAGTTAAACCTTGAAAATTGACTGTAAGATTTGAGAATAAGTTGAAATAGCTGATAATACCCTCTCAAACACACAAAACACAAGAAATAAATAATAGTAAACTACATTATTCCAAGAGGCATTTAGGGAACAAAAGGAAGAAAGCAACTAGACATACAAACATGTGCTAGAAGCACTTAAAGGAAATAAAACTATCCTACTATGAAAATACCTTAAAAGTCTACTCCACCTAGATCAAAAGGAAAATTTTCTCTATTTAGTAGACAAGGATGATGAGCAAATTATTTCTTCGATATTGCCCTTGCTCTATCAACTCTTTTCTTGACTACCAATCTCTTTAGCTTATTTTCAAGTGGGTATATAGCAATAAACATATATCTTATGAGCACAAACTCTTATTGTAGTTAAAAATTTACCTAATGTTTCTCTTCCATATTGAATATGTCTTCTAAAGTGATTATATCTTGAATTGTAAGAATACCTACCACCTCAGTCTCCAATGGTTCATTGAGATATTGCTCCTAGTCCACTATGACATATTGAGAGGTGTAATCTTGTTTTTCCACTAATGGAAATTGATGAAACTCTTCATTTAGATCTTCTTCTTGATCTCTTGGAGAGAGAAACACCTTAGCAACATCTTTACTCTTTTCCTCATGAGTTATAGGCTTATTGAGATATTCAAACTCTTTGAAAATGTCCAAGTAAGACTACCACGTGTCATCAAGACCTTCTTGATCTTTTTCATGGGAGTTGATAAGACTAGAAACTAAAATATATGCATCAAGATCATTTCAATGCTTTGCCACAATCTGATTTTTTATCATGTTTTATTGAACCTCCTCATAGCCATCTTGAGTAATGTCATGGCTTGAGATGATAGAATATTCCTCACATGTTGCAAGGACACTTTGGACTTATTCTTCCATGTTTTATCCATGTTCTTTGGTTAACATAACTACCTCAATGTCTTCTTTTTGAACAATAGAATTTATATCTAATGCTTCAAGTCTGGATTTTTATTCATCAAGTATGTGTTCAAAAGATTGATTTACTCCCCTTTGTTCCAAGTATGATCCAATGATATAATGAGGACTATCAATGATTATTTCCTCATCATACTAACTTACAACATCTACATCATGGCCTTCTTGAGGCTCACTTATAGCTATAACTCAATTTTTCTTCTCTAAGACTACCACTTCATCAAGTTTCTCAAGGATTGTAACTTCATCAAGTTTTTCAAGGACTACAATTTTATCTTCTTACATTTTAGTGTCACAAAGATTTAACATCTTATAACCAGAGTACTTGGTGCAAGAAGGTTTCCATGTAGTCATGCTTTCATCATCCTCCCTTGAAAAAATATCCTCCTTAATTGGATGCTTTTACTTTTACTTCCATATAACAAGTCCTACTTTGCAAAAGGAGATGGTGGGAGGGAAAGAATGTTCAACTAGTGGAGTGGGAACATAGGGAATTATGGGGTGATATTGAGTTAGTTTTGAGCTGAAAGAGATGTTAATAAGTCTTTGAGATTTTGAATTAGTAGCTTAATTCAATGAGTATTGGAAAGTAGGAAAATAAAATTGTGCTAGAGAGGCTCCATTCTTCTCTTGATACACCAAAGTATTCATTAACAACTTCAGCTAAATGGGTGGTTGAAGGATTTAATAAACTAAGAAAATTATTTGGTTGAACTTCTACCACCTTCTCCCTTTCTTGAGTTTGGATTGTAACCTGAGGAGTAGATAAGAATCTTGAAAACTTCCTTGGCTTGGTACTCACAACATCTTTTTCCATTTGCATACCTTAACATTCATGGATAATTTGATCTTGAGGAAGAGGAAAGGAGATTTGAAAGCTTGGGATTTTTTTTTATTTAACCTCTACAACCTTCCTCTCTTCTTGGTTTTGATTTGGCATATGAGGAGTGATCTAAGAAGGTGTACATGGGTTATAATGAGGCTTCTAGGACCAATTTCATTCAGCTTGATTCTCTTTCAAATCCAATAAACCACTAATAGTGGTTTAAATTGAGTCTTCTATTTCATGCCACTCATTGGAAGAACTAGGGGTAACTTGAAAAGGTTGGCTAAGCTGGTAGAATTGGGCTTCTTTCCCTCCTAGAGAAACCAAATCATTTTTAAGGTTTTAAACAAGGATCTTAATGTTTAAGAGTTCATTATAAGGGCTATTTTTATTAGGTGATTTGGGCCGGGGGGCGGGGGAGGAGGGAGGAAGGATAGTATTCATGATAATAAGGCCGCTTATGTTGATAATTAGAGACATATAGGGGGAACATAGGGTAATTTTAGAACTGATGTGTCTCAACATAGGGTGGTATAGATCATAATATTTTTGAGAAAGAGGTGTAAAATATAAATTCTCTCCATACCCAACCATCAATATTCATGAGGCAAATAAAATCAATAAAAACTATCAATAATTCCTTAGAATAGGTACTCGGGCTACTAGAACCAATTGACTAAACTCAAAGTCACCCTTTATGTTGGATAGGAATGACTTTAAGATGATATATTTTATAATACACCAAAAATTATCCAATATATGAAATACCTATTGTATTTTTCCTATTGAGTGTGCCAAAAACTATTACCAAATTTGAGTTGCACCCTTAAAGAGCTTGTTTCAGGACCTCTTCATTCAATTGACATAATGGGATATCTATAAGGCTATGGGTGGCCTATCACTAGAGAGAACCTCCAAAGAGGGTTGGATCCATTGATACAATACCTAAAACTAACACTAACATACTCAAATAATAAGGAAAAGGGAGAGAGAAACATGAAATTAAAAGGGGTGATACATGAAAACCATAACCTCCCCTTGCCTTTTCACTTTTGAAGTGAATCAAGACTGATCAAACCACACAACTCTAACTTGAGGTTCTCCTTATATCATTGTTTCAATATGGAGGTCTTGGGAGATGCATGGACTAGAATGGACAACTAAGAGGTGAACTAAATCAACACTGATGGTAGATTTCCACATCTAATTCCCTACACAACTAGATACAACACTTAATGTGGCCTACAAAGATCCAACCTAATTATAATGAGGTATGGGCGAGACTACAAAAGAGAGGGATTTAGAACACTACCACCATTAATCATGCACAATCACAAGTGTACACTAAAAGTAAGGTTGAAAAGGGATATAAACAACTTATTATTCATCTCAAAAGGCAAGAAAAAGTGTTAAATTAATAAAGACTTCACTATACTTAGATTTAAGGATCCATATAATGTCAAATAAGGTCAAACTTATAGAAGAATGAATAGAGAGAGAGAAGGTGGATGTGGTAGGAGTCTATGACAATTGTCATCCATCACAAATCAGTTATAATGCCAAGTGGAAAGTGAGAGAATGGTCCTATAATTTTCCCTAAAGATGTGCTTATTGGTTTGATTATGTCCTCATCAAGGTGGCATATAAATGGCTCTACTCTTTTTTGGCTTAAGAGGAGTTACAAGTTATTAGCTTAACACATGTCATATTTGACCTCCTTAGCATCTTAGCACACCATTATTAGTTCTTCAATGATTTTCCCATATTGATGAGGATGAAACTTAAGCCTATACATATTTATATTTCCATCTCTATAATTAGGTCTTGCAATTCCATGTTCAAGCTTGTTTTGAACCAAGAGAGTGCAATGGAGACAAGTCCATCCTCCTTCCAAGGTCTAATCATGATTGAAGACTATTTATACAACCTTATTTACTTCATGTATGTCTTTTATGAGGTCACTTATATCCAATATCATAGATAATTTTCAATTGATTGGTTTTTCATTAGGTCTATCAATGTCTTCAAGATCATGCTCACTTGTTACAAGGTATTTTAGAGGCAATACATGGTTCACTCAACTCTATCATTATTTACTACCTAAAATCATTAAAATGGATTGTTAATGAATTTAAGATTCATACAAGAATTCTATAAAATATCTTCAAGGTGCTATGAAGGTCATTACTACCATGGATGACCTTAAGAAAGATCGGTAGACTTAGTCTTCTATGCAAGTGTGAAAATAGTTCTCATCTTCCTTGATTCTTAGCTTATAACCTATTATATAATCATTAATACATATTAAAAAAATATTATAGGAGATCATTCTACCTTTTACCAAGCTTGGAAAACCTATTCCAATTATCAATAAGTTTAAACCACTGAAAACCCATATAGATAGTCAAAGATATACAATTTATAGGTTATTTTCCTTGTATTTATCCTTCAAACGTGCCAAATAATTATCCTAATAGATGATCATGAGGTGTATAAATGTCATCCAAGTTCCTGAAAAACATTTTAGGTCCATTTGAGTCACTTAGACAAACCTTCTCTTCTATTGAGCTCCTTTTTGGGTTTTAGTAGGGGTTTAAGGTGTCAAACTTGTCATGGATTGTTCATAAGGAAAATATACTTGATATTATTAATAAATATAAAAAATGGATTGTTGGGGCCTATCCATCCTCCCATAAATCCAATTTTTCCCATACAATATTTCTCAGAGTTCACACATAATGAAAGATGACCTCTCAGGCTTACAAGCCTATAAATGTGTGTTCTAGAGGATTGTTTAGGCAAAGAATTGATTATAATGCTTGATTTAAAATTGAAAACACTAAATATTGAATTTTTTCATGTCATATAATGTATTCATATTATTTTCAAGGTGTTTTACCCCTCAAATCCTTTTATAACTTGTATTAGCCTACATCAAGGGTTTGCAGGCAAACTTGTGAAATTGGCCCTAATAGCCTCTTTTTTATGGTTTATATCTCTCCAAAGGTCATCAATAAATATATATAAAATTCACTATACCTTAAAAATACAATAAATTTTTTTACATCTCTCATTCCATGTAAAACATATGTTTTTCTTTCATGAATTCATTCAAAGTCTTGGCACAATCAAGCTAAGCCTATGTGTTTGCAATATTTTTCTTGTCTATGATCTATAAATGGTTTTTTGTGAGTTGGAAAGATCACATATATTATGAATAAGGAATTTAGGTATTTAAATAGACCTTATTTTATGTTTTCACATTCATTTTCCCATTTTAAACCTCAAGTTGCATACTAAAAGGTTTTAAAACTCTTGTTTCTCAACCTACCTATAGACATCTATACACATTTACTCTTGTTTTAAAAGGTGTTCATGAAAATTTGGAAAAAATAGTTTTAATATTTACTTAAGATTTAATAGATCATATATAACCATGAAAAACCATTTCCTTATTGGTTTTTTGATATTTTAACCTCAAATGCATAAAAATATCCTTTTAGGTCTCTACATGCTTGTTTGGCCTTCTCTCAAGGGACCTTGGCCATTATAAATGCTATATCCTCTTTAAAAAATATTAAAACACTTATAAAAACTTATTCCAAGGTCTATCACACCTTATGAGACCTTAAATCCTTCTTCCTAACACAAAAACTTGCCTCTTTCTGCTCATTCTTTGTATATAGGCATGTAGGTGATCTCAATACTCTCCTCTCACTTGCTTACAACCTGTACATTCACATTTTAGTTTTTAATTCTTGGATAATCACTTGTATATGAATTTTATGGTTTATAAATATTCATATCCATTTTATTAATTTGTTTATTAGAATATTTGTATTTCTTTCTATGCATGTACTTGTAAACCTCAAACAATCAAGTCTTAGCCTGCATGTTATACTATAGCATTACAACTTTACCTTTTTTAGTGCTTTGAAATGTATTATAAATCTTTATTAGGTATAAATTAAATTAATTAATTTGAAAACAATGTGGACAACTTGTTTCCAATCATCTTCAAGCATTGAAACAACTCACAACTCAACAACCTTGACTGTCATGTCAAAAATACTGTAAAACTTAAGGTTTTACCAACATATAACTTTCATGTTTTAAATTTATTTTGTAGATAATATTATACCCCTTGATATTACTCTTCAAACCTTTATCAAATATGTGTTTATCTCCAAAAATCAACTTTGTTCACCTACAAGACTATATTCTTCTCATTTGAGGTCTGTGTATGAATTTGGGAGAAGGTTGAATGATTTTTGAGAGACTATTTTAGAGATTAAATGAAACCAAATATATATTTTTAAATCATTTACATACATTCACCAAACTTAGAAGTGCCATTTCAAGATAAAAATTGTGACTGTGGGGTTTAACAAGGGTTTTAGAGCACCTATCGTCTTAGCGATTATTCATAGAGATATGTCTCTTGAAATTAAAAATAATTACATGATTTTTAAGGGAATAAGGATGTTCAAAATACCCTAATATCATTTCCCCTATTTATATCTCTCTTTTATGAAACAAACTTGTGAAAATGACTCTTCTTGTCCTGCCAAGGATCTGATGGAATACCTAAGTGGTTCTTTATCTTTTTTGGACCTAAAACTTCATATTGAGAATTATTTGAGCTTGGGTAATATATAGGAAGCCTTGGAGAGGATTATTAAGACCATATAAAACTTTAAAACCCTTGAAATGAGACCTATATAGACCCTCTTTCTTTAATAAACTTATATATTCTACCAAAATATCATGTTAGAGTTGTGAACCAAGTGATAATGGAGTCTCTATTGGCCCATAAAGTCATAAAGTAATGTAATAAGAATAATTATCACATTATTTACCTACCATCTCTTTATTATGCCCTTATTTGGATGTTAAAATGATGAGTGTGCAATTTCAAAAGTGTTTCAATGCTGGAAAAAGAAGTTTAACAACACATGGCCAAGATGTATGGGTAAGGTATATATAACATGACATTAAAAAAGTGTTAAATAACTCAAAATAATTTTATACATGATATTTTAACTTCATGTTTGATCTTTCATAACAAATCCCTTTACAACATTATAGCATGCAATAAGACTAAAACAAGTGAATACCTTAATTTTTCCAAAAATACCTCAACTTCTCCAAAATTTTGAAATGGCCATGCTTCTATCTTCTTGATTCATCATCCAATGCATAATACTATGTCATCTTACAATCTCACCACCTTAGTGCTCTCACCATATATTATGCTACCTTAACCTTCACAAACAAAACTTAACATCCCCAAAATTATGGTAAACTCTATTAAATTACCTACAAAAGACTTAATTTATAAGGTAATTTAAAGTAGAAGGTAAAGTTTTGAATTATAGGGGTTGACATTTGGCCTAGGAGGCCAAAATATCAACAATTATCACATCAAGAGGGAAAAGTAGTTTGCATCTACTATAGAATAATTTGGCATGGGAAAAATGTTTATGTAGTCTTACAAAAAAGTTGTTTATAATTATGAGAATTAAGGGATCATAATGATAATATAGGTATTAAAAATACACCCATAATGGTTAATAACAAGACTCAATACAAAAATAGATCATGTTGAGAGTACAAGTGTCCACAAAAAGACCCATTATCCATTCAATTATACATTGAGCGTAGTTATCATAAATAAATACAAATTAATGAGGTCAAGGTGGAAAATTTGAGTATCATTTCATTTATACAGTAGCTAGGTCACAAGGTAGATTAATTACAACACAGTATACATTGTGATAGATTGATCAAACATATTACACTATTAATTATTTTTCTTACAAGGGTTGTCAATACATTAATATTTATGATGCATAATATCAATCAATTTTGGGCCACAATTGGAAAACAATGGTTAGAATAGATGCAAGTTATAATTGATATTCCAAATAAGTGTATAACATTTATGTTTGAAGATAATACAATCAAGGTTCACTAGGATGGAAATAATGACCATAAAAAGGTTAAGTAATCAAGGAAAATTTTAATGAATTATATCATAAGATAGATCATAAGCACTCATATATAGTGGAATAAAATGCAATGTGTATGCATAACATCTAGGAAAGCAAACAAAAAGATGAAGCTAATTGACAAACAAATATATGATGATGACATATGAGCATTTTATGAGATCCTATATCTAGATTTCAAAACTTTATCATTAGATTCTCCATATGAATTTGAACATCCTTTGGATGTGTAGATACTCAAATTTGGTAATGAATTATTGATAATTTTAGTTTGGGTACACATTACCTTAAATTAGTCATATTTCATCATATCACTCTATCTTAAGTTTTTGTGTAGGTGCATCCCTTATAAGTTGTTATTTTACACCTACAAAATATTATTAATTGTAAAAAAACCCTCTAATAATCTATACATACACTTCAATTTATTAAGATCAAATTGCCCTTTCAGGTGATAATTGATCTACATAGGTTAGATTCACCAGTTGATTCCAACCTTTATGAGTCGATCTTTCCCTTTAACTAAGAATGAATCTTTAAAAAATTTAAAACCTTCCTTACAAGTTTCTACTTATTTTTAGGATAGGTAGTGTGAGGTTTTATCCCTTTGTATTTATATAAATGCACATCTAATCCACTTATTCTACAACTTAGTAATTTCACTATTTGGACATAGTTATACTATTACACACTGATAAAATATTTCCTATTCTTTATAAATTTTATTATATTCACTTTTAATCAATTGTTATCCAAGTCACAATCCTATTCTATCCTAGTCAAGTAAAATATTAACAAGTATTCAATCCATCTCTAGATGCTAGTAAAAAGATAACTATCACACTACAGACTTTAAGTGAGAGAACTATGAGCATTGATTCCATGTTTGGAGCAGTCTAGATATGTAGGCAACACTCAATCATCATGGGGGTGATTGAGGTCAACTCATCCCATTACACTCCCCTTATCATTTTTTAGTTTTCAACTATCATAAGCCCTAATCAGATTTCATCCTTGAAGAGGTCATTTATAGGTCATTCATCCAAAATTGAAGGTTTGAATTCCACATATAATCATATTTAAAGAAGGTACAAGTGACTGCACCATTATTTTCCTATTTTCTCATGCAGTTCAATTTAGACCCATAGGGGTCAAGGGCAATGATCGATCCTGACTATTTCCAGTTGATTTAACCCAGAATAATAATAGTTGTTATTTCAATTACATGAGCATAATCAGGTATGAGATGATCATTTCCATCCATATTTTAGTCACACATAATCAACTTAAAGATAATAATCAGCTAAGTGTTTTTTCCTCTTTGTTATTTTCATAGTTATATTATTTCATTCATTTGATATTTGTCCATTTCAATATTTTAATTTCATTCTACTAGTTAGCAATCACTTAAAACATTTGCTAACCTTCAATTCATTTAATAAAACTTAATATCATAATTAATTCTAAATTATGATAAAACAAATTGGTGAACCCATACATCTTATTTGAGCATTATTTAATTTTTTGTTCGTAGGGTTTAAATAAATTCTTGAATGTCTAACATTAAAAAAAATTCTTCATCGACGGATTCAATAACTAATAGTAACAAGATGAAAAAGAAAGGCTAAAAAAAGAAAAATTACAATTAGAAAAAATAAATAAATAAGTGAAACAAATCAAAAAGGATAAGTTACTAAGAGCATTCATAAAAACAAAAGTTTCAAAAACAAACTCAAGATAAGCAAAAAAACATCTTTATGAAAAGGTTAATCATGAAGGAAGTTCAAAAACAATATGTTTTTTAAAAATTAATTGTACAAATGTGGTTTTTAAGGATTCAAAAACTATCCACTTCATGCATAGAGGATCAAGATAAGGCAAAAAATACAAAATATATGGTTATATCTTCAATTCAATAAGCAAAAGTGGAAACTAATTCCCTTCCTAGTATTCAAGCAGTGATTCCTGATTTTTTGTAGTTTAGAATGAGATGTAAGATCCTTAGAATGGTTAATATACTCACATGCATCAAAATTTCAAGAAGATAATTATAATATATGGTGTAGTTGGTTTTACATATAAAGATACAAAAGATGATAAGATTGGCATACCATAATTTTAAGACCAATAAGATGATTATGATTATCATTATGATTATGTAGAATATTGGTACAATACTCTGGATGACATATAACATATATGTGGGCATCCCCTTGATGATATCTTTGGCTTCTAGAAAAAATCATTTATTATACATATCTTATTAATTGCTTCATGTTATTTATTTATTTTTGTATGAATTACTTGATTCAATCAATTTTTTAGCCCTTTTCTCTTTGTATATTCAATATCAATAGTCCAAAATAGTGATATGATATTGCCTTTTTTGACATTTAACATGTTGTTTTCATATTTTGAATAAAATAAACTATTATTTTATATCTAGGTACTGATATTTCTTCTTTTATACATTTAATCTAGTATTTTTAATATTAGATTAAAATGGGGGCATTTGTTGACATATAAATATTGTATTTGACACTTGGCAACATCAGTTTTGAACTATCTTTGACATACATGACTTGTGCATACATATTTGAATTTTGTTCACATTCTCTCCTAGCCATTCATCTATCTATATATTGTTTCCATATTTCATATTCTTGTTTTCTCCATCCTAGATAATGGAAATAATAGTTATATGTTACCAGTTACCAATTATCAATAGTTTTCACCTTTGTAGATAGTGTGCAAGGTTCCTTAAATATGTTTTTTTCAAATTCAAATGAATCCATTGGGTTGAAACACACATTTAACATGTTAATTATGGGGGGAAATTACCCAAAAATTTATCTATTTATACACATCAAGCCTAAGGCTATTCTTATCTATCTCTCACTTGATCCCTACTTGGAAAACTACCTACACATTAAGAGAACTATTTGCACATCCTTGAGGCACTATCCTAAAACACTAAAATTTAAAACCTCTTAAAAGATTATTATTTAATCCAAGTTTGAACTCCTAAATCAAGGTCAAATTTCTATATTATCAAGTGTCAAAAACCAATCAGTTATATTGAATTATAATGGATCACTATTAAGCACACATATATTGGTGGGAGAACTAACATTATTTGAGCCCTCTTCAAAATATAGTAATATAATAAATTTTAAACCACTTAGGGGTTGTGGTTGACACTATCAAACCCATATTTAAAACCCCTCTTATGATCCAAACAAGTGTTAAAAATGGAAATAGGGTTTCAAGCCAAAGGATGACCAAATTTGAATCTAGCACATGACTGAAGGTATGAAATTATATAGGAAATATATTGACATACAATCATAGTGGAATGTGGTGGAAAAATTGTCAAAACTTACAAAGATAGTTCCAGTATACAGTGGATACATCTAGTAGCCACATGTGTCAGAGCATTATTGGAAACATCCTAGTAATTTTGATGGTCACCATCTTGAGTCAAATAACCATAGCTCCATTGTAGAATATTTTTAGTGTCTATACATAGACAAAGATAATAATAGGAAAATATAATCTATGTAACATATCCTCTTATGATTTATATAAATAGTAAGCTCAATAGTAATCTTATTTACTTTGAAATATGTGTGGTGAATGATATATCTTATGTAATATGAATTATCCCAATTTTAACTTGTTTAGATCACTAAATACAAAATATGTTAAAATACTATATTATATCTTTAGAGGATGGTAATGTACATTTTCAGTATACAATGTTACTTTTATAACTTTACCCTGTCTAATTTAATTACATAGACATGCCAATTCCACCTCAGTTTATTTTATCAATATTCATACTAATGTTTTATTTTCTCTCATAGAGCATAACTATTTCTAATCATATTGATGCATTTATTGATATGATGACCTTTTCTTTATTCATACATATTGGCATTTTTTGCACCTTTGACAATAATTAATGGTATATATTAATAATGTGGCATGACTTTGTATTTTATTTTTTAAATTCATGAAAGGATTTCTATAAAAGGATTTATAAACATTAAGGAAGCTTTCACCATTCAATTTCTTACAAGTTTATATAAGTAGCTTTAGGATGATTAGAGTTTTAATGGTGACCTTTTATATTTTAAATAAAAGATTCTTTGTGAAATATATAACAACTTAAATGAATTAATGGATACAAATCTTTTAATGTTCAAAATTAGTAGTCATGAAATCTTATAAAGCTCGACAATGATTAGAGTTGTGGTTGGTGATAAAGTATATAAAAGCCTTAAATAGTTTACTTATAAGATTTAAATATGGATAAAACATTTATTGTCATATTTTTTTAAGTGCAATGTTTTTTATTGATTAATTATAAAATTGAATGGGCCTACATCTATTTGTGACATAATTAGGGAGTCCTAGTCCCCAATTTGATTTTTAAGGACAATGTTACATGGATTAATCTCATTAAAAAATTATTTAACCTTAGGTTTTGAGATAAATAAAAAATTTACCATTAATTTAAAAACATGAAATAAATCCCTTTTAAGGTGGTAAGTAATGAATAAGCATCCAAACATCTACCACCTACAAACAAATGAAATCTAGGTTACCACCTTTTGAAGATTCCCTTATTGCCTCCCTTTGGACATGCCTTTGTTTCCTCCTATAACACATGTATTTGTTCAATATTTGGAGCCTTGAAATATATTACTAAATTTTTTAAGATAATCTACTAAAATTATCCATAATACCATGAAACATTGATTGTAACCAATTAACACCAATTGAAAACATGATTGAACTGATTGAGTAATCAATTCAATTAGGTGCCCAATTAGGCCTAATCAAGCACCATGAACCCAATTAATACCAATTATCACACATTATGGCTCTTATAGACTTAATTGATGTTAATTTTCACACATTGGGGCTTTGTTAGACCTAATTGAAAATAATTATCACACATGGAGTTTGATTACACCCAATTGCATTCTTAATTGAACCAATCAAGTAATTGAGTCAACTAGGGGTGAAACTAGGGATAATCTAACCTTATAATCCTAATTACAAAAAATTGACATATATTGGGGTTAGTTATCTCTAATTACACACATGGTTCAACTAGGATTGATGATCCATAAATGTATATATAACTAAACCAATTGAGTAATTGGGTTAAAAAGTAGACAATTACGACTAATCAAGCCCCATAATACTAATTGCAACCTATTGGCATACATTGGATCCTGATTGGTAATTATTATGAATTTGATTTAAATAATTTAGTAAGTGGTAGAATAATTTACGTTCTCAAGATAATCAACACCCACAAGCCCAATTGCAAATAAATAATGTGAATTAGGGCTTGATTAATGTCAATTATGTTTTAGATTGATCTAGATCACGTACTTTTATAAAACATTACCACTTATAAATAGGGTATTGAATTCAAAGTTAAATTTAATGGTTATATAAATGCATTTAAGTTGTCAAATTGTAAAATACAATGTAATGATTTTTCAAAACATAAGGAATGAAAGGGGAGAACTGAGGCAAATTGTCAAAAAAATTGAAGGATTATAGAAAATGTATATTTAATCTTTGACATGTCCTTCTTTGAAGATGAATTGTTATATATTTTAATGGAAATTTTGAGTGTATATTCATCATTAAAAATATGATGACCTTGTAAATTATAATATAATTTATAATAATAATAAATTAATGATGAGAATTGGAAGTGGAAGGGTTCCCCTTGATTCTATTACTCTCATGTTTTTTGATGAATAGAAAACTACTCATGTTTTTATTACTAAAAACTCATATCTTATTGATGAGGGAGAAACATGAAGTAGACAAGGATTATTGTCCATCATAAAACAATGATGGAAGGGAATAAATTTGTTTCTATGTAACTAATTGCATAAGGGACTAGCTTGGTTTCTGCATAAATAGCTATGGAAGGGGATAACTTGGTCATTGTAGAATTAACTATGGAAGGGGATAACTTGGTTGATGCAAAAGAAGTAATTGTGGTTAAATTTTTATATGTATATGTATTTTTGAAAGGATTTTTTGGTTATATACAAGGGAATACATCATCAACTAACATGGATTTTCATGAGGTCATTTCCAAACTTATCATTCCTTGTGGATCTCAAGGAAATATTTTAGATTTGGTATCTAGGTTTGATGAATATGAAAAAATAATGAGATTTAAAGTTGAGTCCAATATATTGGGTGATATTTTTTATGTAAAAATGGAATTAATTTAAAATATATATGGTTCTTCCTGGGATAATTTGAGAATGAAATTACAAAGGGATCATAATAAGGGATTTGATGAGTTTTCTCATACATGTTATTTGTAATGACGAGGAAGGTTCTTATTCTCACCTAGTCTCATATATGTATCTTCATTTGGATTTTAATTTACCTTTTAAAAGGGTTGACATTATGAAAAAATTAATTTCAGAGGAATGTTTTGATTTGGATTATAAATTATTATTAGGAAAACTACCTAGTATACATTCAAGGAGTAAGCAATTGAAAACTTGGCTGGAGGACAATTGGAGATGTTTTAAAATTTATTATATTTAATATCTCTTTAAGGGTTGGATCTTAGTTAAATTTAAATCAAAGAATAAATGGATAGGATTTTTCATACCCAAGGTTGAATATTTAATGGGAGTGTTTTAGTATATTTTTGTTCATTTTTATTAATAAATAAGCTTACTAAAAATAGAAATAATGATACAGAGTTTTAAAGGGATATCTGTGATGGAGGTTACACATTGTTGATCCAACAAAGTGGGAAATCCTTTTTATATAGGAATTATTACTTGAACATAAGAGATAAATTGGAAAAATATTGATAAATAGGATAGATAAGTAGACTACCTGATGTTAGATCAGTTCCAAGAAGTGGTACACTTATTTAAGAGGATGTCAGTCAACTATTTTATGTAATCAAGAATATAATGCAATAATAAAAATTGCAATAAAGAATATGATAATCTATATGTGATAATGAAATGAAATGGATTAATCTATTGCATATATGCTATCAAATTATTCATTCCAATAAGCTATAACTAAATCTTCTTGTTCTTGTATTACTGCTAATTGTTCAGTGATTATTTCTAGAGCAGGGTCAAAGATAATTACACAAAGTCTTAACTCAAAGGAAATATCACTCTAGTGTACAAAGAGTGGGTGAGGGACTATGGGTAAATCATAGATGGAAACCATATCACTTATAACCTAATAATGTCATCTACAAATAGAGATTAATGATTTTAAGACCAAAAATAATTGATTGAAGTTAGTTTGGACTATTAAATTAGCTTTAAATTGTAAATAGAAAGTAAACACACAGGGATCAATGTCGATTATCTCAAAATAATAATTAATTATGTAATTGGTGTTGATTCATGTGAGGAATCATCATTGATCTTGACAGTGGGAAAATAAATCTCAGGATGGGGCCTAAAGGTGGGATTTAAAGGATTCTAAATGGCTTAAATAATAGTCATTAATTAGCTAACCAAACTAAGGGGAATAAATAAAATGTAAAAAAAATAATATAGGAATAAAAATATGTTAAAATGTGTTATATACTTACCTCTCAAATGCTTCTAATATTACAGATAATTATCGCATTGATGAGGATGTCCTTAATCTTTAAATGAGTGGGGATAGACTGAGACAGGTGTGTCATTCTTCTACAGGTATTCCAAGATAATTTTTGTAGCATTTCAATGTATGAATTTAGGATTCTTTTTCTCAAGGATGGTCTAAGTTTAAATTGACACTAATCCTAATAGGATTGATGATGATCATAGGGATCAATGTCAATCCAGTCTAAGTTTACTAAGTTCATTCAAATAACTCCAATGCACAAACTTAAACATAGTCTAGGCTATTTTAATTAAAGTTCAGTTAGTAAAAGGTTGTTAATAGGTTAAAATAAATTAACAATAATAAATTTAGGGAGATATGACTAGATTTAGGGAGGGTTAAATAGTTACTTAGGTAAAAAGTAATTAGTAAGACTAGTTATGTGATGTAAGATAGTAATTGATAAAACTAAATTAAATAATGTAAAAAGGATGGGGAAGGGGTAAGAAACATATATTCATACTAATATTATGATATAAATTCATAGTGTATATATTTTCCCATTTTTGTTGAGTGGTTTATAATAACCTATCGTGAGACAAAAAACTAGGATGGGTTCAATGCCCCAGGTTTATGTGAGGAGGTATCCCACCTCAAAATGGGAGCTAACAAAGGATGATGAGGTGGATATGGGTTTGAAAATGAGGTGGTAATGGACAAGGTAGATATAAAATGAGTGTCCAAGATGCAAGGATAAACATGAAGTAAAATGTTGTACTAACAAGATATAGGATATCTGAACAAGAATGCCCTTAGGCAAATAAGTAATGGATTGCCAAAACTACAAACATGTGGGCACGATTAAAGGCAATCAATAAGTCAAAGGATAGGATAGGATGATCAAAGCATCTAGTGTGCTTGATGTATGTGCACTACCTAAAGACAATTGCTCTCAAGATGAGGTACACTTTCAAGATCCATAGGGGATAGACTCTTAAACAAATGTAGACCTCTCAAAGGCTATGGGACCAATAGGGGGTCTATGTCCACAAACCAAGAATGTTTGGTAACAAATAAGGGGATATATATAAAAAAATATAACTTAAGTGTCCTTATGATAGAACTATAAGGATGTAACAAATTTATAAGCAGTGCAAGGAATAAGCCAAAATAGACAAAATTGACATTGATCAAATAGATTGATATCAATTCTAAAGAATCGATGTTGATCATAAAATAATCAATATCAATCATAGAGGGTTATAAATAAGATGCTTAATGTGGTGGGAGCTCATTTGGAAATCGAGAACATGCATACAGTAGAGGAAAACTTGATCCCTATTTACATATTTTAATGAAGTATATAAGATGGAGGATAGAGGGGGTGGTCAATAACGATGATGATCATATGATGATGTAGGGGTATTTTTTTTGTTTTATGTTTTGAATTTTTTGGGTTTTTATATTTTAGATGTTTTTGAATTTCTTAGAGTTAGCAAGGGTAAACATAGATCCATAGTGGATCAATACCAATTCCTTTGATGATTGACCATTGATTGGTTATAGCTCATCACTAATTGCATAATCAATGATGATCAGGTTTGACTTGAAGTCGATCTCATAAGGGCCAATGCTGATTAAAAGGGGTAAAAAACTTAGAGTATAGAGTTTTTGGTGTAGGAAACTAAAGAAACCTAGGGGTTTCATGGGATAACAAGCATGTATACTACTTACAATGTAGGATCAAATTCCATTATTGATGGAGTGACTTTGAGAGGTGATGGGGGGTGTGGATTGGGAGCATCTAAAGGCTATAGGATTAGGGGGACTACACCACTGTCACCAAGTCCACATAGATTAGAGTCTATTGGTAACACTATTAGAGTGATGGGATCCAACTACAGGGACCTTTTAGATGCTTATTAGAGAGATGACCCTAATACTAGAGGATATCTATAGGTTACTACGACTACTAGTGTAAGGGGAAAATATTATTCTAGTGGATGAGAGAGGAAAATAACAACATTAACATGCCTATATAGAGATAATGTTACATATATTACTTTCATAGTGGGAGGATTTATCTTTGAGGAGATATATGAGTGGGATTGAGATGAGAGATGAGTGATCACCATGTTTATGCTAGTTATCTCCTATTATGTGTTGCCTAATTTAGGTGGTAGGATATTTTCATGAAGCTTCATATGGGTACTAGTAGATATATGGGAGCATTGTACAATGTTTACATGGGCTCTAACACTTCTAGCATAGATATATAGAGAGTTGTGGGGATAGATGACATAATGATGCTTTGGGCTAGATGTGACCTTTGTTCTACAATGATGGGCTTATGAGCATATACGAGTATTAAAGCTACTAGGGATACCATGGATGGGATGGCATTGTTTTACATTCAATGTGGGCTTTCTACGATGGAGAGATGAATTTTACCATCTTCATGGAGATGGGAATGTACATGATCTAGATTACTATCAATAGGTTTTAAAGGAGCTAAAGGAGGAGAAGGTGGTGTGGAGGCCATATGTGAGATTTTAAACATGGCCAGGGATAGACAAGGAGTTAATGGAATGGTAGTGGGTAAGGTGGATATGGGGGTGATGCATGGAACATGTAGAGCTATTCCAGTTTGGGCACATGCAGTGATAGTTTGGATTACTTAAGGATATACCTGAGGCACAACATGTCTATAAGAGATATGAATCTAAGGAAGAACTACTAAATCTATAGGTGATAGATCCTAAGCTTTTGGTAGAGGAAGAGATAGAGGGAGTGGATGTGGATGATTTTGGGGCTCCAGAGGCATACTTTTTATGGTAGATGGACTAGTTGGGAGGTAGATAAGAGAGAGTGGTGCAACCTTAATGGGAGGTAGGAGATGTAGAGATGGTGGATGTGGAGGAGAGAGGAGGAGATAGGGATGGAGACTTAGACATACAAATAATGATAAAAGAGAGGGATGTTTTATAGGCATGGTTATCTACATTTTATGTTAGGTTGTGGAGTTAAAAGCTTCACTAATGCAAACAGGGGAAGAGGTTGTTGAGTGTCACAAACACCGGCATCAGTCAGGCCAACCGATGTCAACAAGGTGCAGACAGAAGAGCAACCGATGTCGGTCATTAGTCAGCTGACATCGGTCACCTCCAGGCAGATAGGGACTGACGTTGGTTGCTTGTGTGGTTTAGAACTGCCAGTTCATGGATAGTTAGTTAATGATCCAGGTGTTTACATGTTGAGGGCTAATTATAGTCTCGAACTGTGGATCTAATTATTGTAATTGGATGTCTAATTATTATTTGCATGAGATCTATATAATAGACTCATGGGCTGTATTTTAATTTGTGCTAGAGAGTAAGAGAGCAAATATTAGCTCCTTCAGAGTGAAGAGAGCATGGTGTGTTCCTCCTAGTGCCACAGTGCCAAGTATGGGTGCTGGTTTGGAGAATCAGAAGGATTCTTCATGTATGTAGGATCTTGGTTAGCAGGTGTGCAAGGCCACATTTGGAGATCTACATGGTAAGTAAGATCATTGATCTATAGGTGTATGTGTGTACGAGGTCTAGGTTTGCAGGTGTGTAGAACCAGGTTGATCTGTAGGTGGCAGTAGAATCAAGGTGATAGCAACACAATAGGGAGCAAGATCAGGCAGGATCTACTTAGAGTATGGTGTGTACTCGATCAAAGAGCAAAGAGGAAGGCAAGGTAGTTCCTTCCAAAGTAAGATCATTTGAGTTGCAGGTTGTTGCAAGTTTAGGGGAGATCTACTTGGAGTATGATTGTGTACTTGGAGTGCATGGAGCACTTGTGGAGTGCATGGAGCACTTGTGTACTGGCAATAGTGGATACTGACTAGTTGGAGGTGAACACCAACTCTGTGTTTGAGTTGTGTGTTGGGACCGTAATTGAGAGAGTGAGCTCTTGAGGTGAATTATTGAACACTTGGTGTGGAAAACTTGTAAGGTGGAAGAGTGTGGCGTCTCTTTGTTGTAATTCTTTTCTGGATGAGTATTAATACAAGTTGTGTATTGTCTCTCATATTCTGTGTTATTTTTGAATTCTAGTTACTTGTGCATTCTGGTTAATTTTTGCATGTTTAGTTGCTTAGTAATCAATGGTACTTCCTTGGGTTCCTAACAGTTGGTATCAGAGCTAAGGTTATAGGGAGCAGGTTTGTGTTTGATTACAGGTCACTCTCAGGGGTTTATGATTGAGTGGGAGTATAGCAACGACAGAAGAAAGTACACTAAGAATGGAGGAATTCAAAGGCACGAATGATCAATTACGGTGTTATAGAAAGAAAGAGCAGGTAAAGAAATATTATTGGTTGGCAGAAGATCAGCATGAAGAAAATTAAGAAGTAGATGTTGCAGGTGTTGTTGCACAGGATGCTCTAGGATGTTTCTTGGATAAAGTTGAATCTTGGTTAATAGATTGTGTTGCCTCTTTCCATGTAGCCCTAAGTAGAGGGGTTGGTGAGCCTTGTCATAGTATTGGCAAAGGGGAAGTGTTGCTAAAATTATAGGCGGCCAACACATGGGTGTTGAAGGAGGTCATACAAGTCCTAGTCTTGAAGATGTGGCTAATTGCTTCAGGAAAGTTGGGTGATGAGAGATGCACAAGAACTCTCACAGCGGATGCACTTGAATTAGCATGTGGTAAGAAAGTAGGTACTCTTTATCTACTTGCTTGTATTATTGATTCCACTTCTATTGCACAGGTGTGGCTTTGTAGGCTTGGCCACATAAGTGAGAAGGGAATGGATGTTCTTAAGTCAAAAGGGAAGAGTTCAGCTTCAGAGAGCATAGACTAAGATTTTTTTGAGCAGTGGGATGTTACAAGAAAGGATTGTGTTTATTGCAGGAAAAGGAAGACTGATGTATTTGATAAACTTAAAAATTGGAAAGCCTTGGTGTTCTTGGAGGAGATGACAGATAGAGACCAGTGGATGGGGCTAGATACTTCTGAGCAGGGTGGTTTGGATAGGGTTTTGATCCATGGAGAGCTCGCGGGTAAAAAGTCGTCACTCACAGGCATACATAGGTACCGACGTCAGTGAAGGGTAACCAACATCAAATAGATAGGTGCCGACATCGGTCATGTGTAGACCAGAGAAGTCAGTGGTGTTAGGTAGGTGGAGACCGACATCGATAGGATAACCAGCATCAGCAACCTGGACAGTCGCATGGAACCGATGTTGGTTGGATGCAGACTGTGTGGTGACTGAGGTCGGTCACTGAGACAGATTTTGGGCACACAACAAGCTGTCAAGGAGTCTCAAACACCCATGGGGAGGACTAAAAGTGTAAGTAAGCCTCAAATTTGTTGTTCCTCTTCTTTATACTCATTGCTCATTGCAGAGCAGGAAGGATCTAGGAAACAGTGGGAGCATGGCATGAATAGGATGCAAAACCAAATGGGAGATTTGGTAGGGTTGCCAGTTGGTATGAAAGCACTGAGACGAAGGGATACCTTAGTTAAAGAATAGAGAGAATGTACACGTGAGACAGAAGGCCAGGTCATATGGTCTTGAGAAAGCTACAGGATAGTGGTACATGTTTTGATAGGTGGATGACAAAGCAGGGCTTTAGTTAATGTCAGTGTAACCATTGTGTTTGTCTTACCAAGTGGATGATGATAGCTACATTATCTTGTTACTGTATGTGGATGGTATGCTAGCTAGCAGGTTCAGACATACAAGGTTTTGCTAAGCTAAGGGTAAGGTTAGTTTAGTGGCATGTCATGAGGAATTTAGAGCAGCAAAATTCTTTGGCATGAGAAACATGGAAGATCACAGGTTGATTTTGTCTCTAGTGGGAGCTGATGTGAATCAGGTGTTGGCAAGGTTCAATTAGTAGGATGCAGAACTGGAGCACACCAAGGGCTGGATAGTTCAGTGTCTAAAATCACATGAGGTCTGTTATAGACCTGAGTTTTCCCCAGCAGTGGGATCTGTCAGAGAGTTAGGAGCCAATTCAGGGAAGTGGGTTCTCAGGTATTTGAGAGGGACCAACAGCAGGTATACATGCTATGCAGGGTCAGGACTTCACTACATGGGTTTATAGGTTTGGATGTGGCAGGTTACTTGGATGATAGGAGGTTCATCATAGGGGTTGTGGTGGTTGGTCTTCAAGGTTGAGCTTGAAGAGGGATACAAGCTAGGAAACAAATTAGATGGGGTACAGGTATAGTGCAGTTGTTTATCTCCAAGTGGGAGATTGTTAGGTTGTGGAGCTAAAAGCTACACTAATGTAAATAGGGGAGGAGGTTGCTGAGTGTCACATACATTGGCATCGGTCAGGCCAACCAACGTTGGCAAGGTGCAGACAGAAGAACAACTGATGTCAGTCATTAGTCGGCCAACATCAGTCACCTCCAGGCAGACAGGGACTAACGTCAGTCGCCTGTGCAGTTCAGAACTACTAGTTCATGGATAGTTAGTTAACGAACTAAGTGTTTGCATGTTGAGGGCTAATTATAGTCTCGAGCTATGGATCTAATTATTGTAATTAGATGTCTAATTATTGTTTGCATGAGATCTATATAATAGACTCATGGGTTGTATTGTAATTTGTGCTAGAGAGTAAGAGAGCAAATATTAGCTCCTTCAGAGTGAAGAGAGCATGGTGTGTTCCTCTTAGTGCCACAGTGACAAGTATGGGTGTTGTTTTAGAGAATCAGAAGGATTCTTCATGTATGTAAGATCTTGGTCAGCAGGTGTGCAAGGCCATGTTTGGAGATCTACATGGTAAGTAAGATCATTGATCTGCAGGTGTATGTGTGTGCGAGGTCTAGGTTTGCAGGTGTGCAGAACTAGGTTGATCTGCAGGTGGCAGCAGAATCAAGGTGACAAAAACACAATAGGGAGCAAGATCAGGTAGGATCTACTTGGAGTATGGTGTGTACTCAGTCAAAGGGCAAAGAGGAAGGCAAGGTAGTTCCTTCCAAAGTAAGATCATTTGAGTTGCATCTTGTTGCAAGTTCAGGGGAGATCTACTTGGAGTACGATTGTGTACTTGGAGTGCGTGGAGCACTTGTGGAGTGTGTGGAGCACTTGTGTACTGGCAGTAGTGGATACTGACTGGTTGGAGGTGAACACCAACTCTGTGTTTGAGTTATGTGTTGGGACCGTAATTGAGAGA
The DNA here is from genome assembly GCA_037957365.1 of Torreya grandis. Taxonomy (NCBI): domain Eukaryota; kingdom Viridiplantae; phylum Streptophyta; class Pinopsida; order Cupressales; family Taxaceae; genus Torreya; species Torreya grandis. The sequence goes on from JARHVA010000076.1 coordinate 4,283,717, forward strand.
GTGAGCTCTTGAAGGTGAATTACTGAACACTTGGTGTGGCAAACCTGTAAGGTGGAAGAGTGTGGCGTCTCTTTATTGTAATTCTTTTCTGGAAGAGTATTAATACAAGTTGTGTATTGTCTCTCATATTCTGTGTTATTTTTGAATTCTAGTTACTTGTGCATTCTGGTTAATTTCTGCATGTTTAGTTGCTTAGTAATCAATGGTGCTTCCTTGGGTTCCTAACATTTTATTTTGAGTGGGCTCACCTATAAGTCAACTTGACTGAGTTATAGGGGCACTATGACTCACCATAATAGAGCTATGATGAGGCATGTCATGCTCAAGATAAATATCACAACCAACATGAGAGACTTTGCATATTGACAGGGGTTATAGGAGGAGACATGTTAGGATCCACTAAAGGAGGAGGGACATAGGGTGGGAGGATGGGGCCTCTATGTACTATTAGTATGGATAGGTACCAAGATATTATGGTAGATCTTTGGTATTATGAACAAATTATTATAGAACAACTACCATAGGTTACTAGATATGCCACCCATATAGCCACATAAGGTTAGACTCCATGATGGACACATAATACTACTACTATTCTGGGGAGCATACCATGAGGGAGAGATGGGAGGGATGGAGTATGAGATGGAGGTGAGGATAGAGGATGTGGAGGAGGTAAATTGAGTATCCACTTGAGTCTACTCTAGTTTATAGAGTAGTCATATCTATGGCTTATTATATGGATTGAATTTGTATATATTTTTATATCATGACATTCTTACAATGTACATTTTGACCTTATTGTATATATACACATGGTTTTATGTACCACACATTTGTTACATTATCCTGCACTATTTGATTATGGATCTATATTACTTAGATTATGTTTAGATGGTATATGAGTTTATTTATGTGATATGTTGTTATTTATATTGATTATATGGTGTTTACATGGATTATGGTTTTTAGATTATGTGATGTAGATTCAAATTATTTTCTTGATTATGGATTTATATTTATATGTTTTAATGGATTTACAATGGATTATGGATATTAAATCATGCGATAATTTTAGATTTTATGACTTTAGGATATATTTGGCTATGGATTTAATATTACATGGATGGTGTTTACATGATTTTTTTTGGTTTGGTTATACTAATTGAATTATGTGGGACATCATGGATTAGATTTTATGTCACACTTAATTATGGTTTTAGATTATGCTATGATTTTTATGAATTTAAATTTTTGTGAATAATATAAATTTATAATGGAATGGTTTTTGTATTTAATTTATCAAGGATGTATGACTCATAATTGGATTGGACCCTAACCAAAGATAGGCCTCATGTTGCTTTCACATATTCACTCTTTTATCCAATGTTAGTGGGAATCCTTAATAATCTCTTGTCAACACAATTCACAATCCTTTGGCTTTAAAATGGGATTTTAATGTCGCAGGGAATAGGGGGGAAACTTAATTATCCAAGAATAAGTGTCTTGTTTTATGTTTTTGAGATTTTAAGGTTAAATTTAAGATAATCTTTGTATATATGTAGATTGATCAATGTGGGAAATCTACAAATTTAATAAAGTTGATCAATGTGGGAAGCTTTCATAGGATATAATTTTGATTTTATAGATTTTTTAAGGGTCTTATTTTAATAAGAAACTGATAAATACAAGAAGTTTCCTAAAACATAGGCATATATCCATCCTTAAATGGAGTGGTCTATATGTTTAGATATATGTATTCTAGCAACTATCCTTTGAGAGATCAGTTTGCAACTTTGCACATTTTCTTGATTTTGATAACAACTATCCTTTGAGGGATCAACTTGCAAATTTGATATTTTTTTCTATTTTTTATCTCAAATTAACCTTTTTACATGGATTAGATTAAGGCAACCTAGGGTTTTTTAATAAACCAAGCCATGAAACAAGATAATAAGTATTCCTTTCGAACAATATTTTAAGGTGAATGATTTTTAGGGAATAATGATTTGGAACTCTATATTGTTTTGAGTAGAGCTAATCCCTGAGAACATGATATAAATAGAGTTGGGGTATCCATATTTAGGGATAAAATGGGTATATTTCTATAAATTCACATGATTCTCTATTATTATTAGGTATGTTTAGAGATAGAGGATAAGATTTTTAGGAGAGCTTATGCTAACTATAGTTTGTAATAAGATTATTAATAGTATAAAGGATGTAGATGCAAAGCATTAAGAGGTTCACATTCTAGTTTCCCATCAAGGGAGTCAAGTGGTATGCCCCATATACATATTTATGAATGATAATATAGGTTTCAATCCAATTCAGAGAAAACTTTCCTCATTTACTTATTTCTATATTTGTTATATGTTGATTTTCTTTAAGGACAAGGTTACAAATATTAAATTTTTGTTCTTTTAAATGTTGATTATATGCATGTTTTATCCATTTTTGATATACATGAAGATGATCAAGAGCTTTGGCTCGTTTCTCATCTAAAATTTCCAGCTATGCTAATCGTTCTTGATAATAATATTCTTAAAAAATGATGTCTATAAGAGAGATCCAAAGAGAAGGAATTTGGACTTATAGGGGGAGAACTGCTTTGGTACCATATACCAAAGAAAAAGGGGTAGCACCTATAGGGGTTCTAATACTAGTTCGATAAGCCCAAAAAGCAAAAGGTATGTGAAGATTCCAATTATTTCTAGTCTCATTGATCATTTTGTTTAACAATTTGACCAAGGTTTTGTTGGATGCCTCAACTTGTCCATTAGCTTGTGGAAAATAAGGTGATAAGAGGCTTAGATTAATGTTGAAGGAATCACAAAAATTTTGGACCCACTTATTTTTAAAATATTTCCCATTATATATAATAATTTTATGTGAAACACCAAAATGACATATGATATGATGATTAATAAAATCAACAATCTTATCTACCTTGGTCAAAATAAGGGGTATAGACTCTACCCATTTAGTGAAATATTCAGTAGTAATAATGATAAATCTATGTCACTAAGAATATTTAAGATTAATCTACCTTATAAGGTCTAATCCCCATTGGGAGAATGGCCAAAAGTCCTTAGTTATTTGTAGTGCATGACTAGGGACATGGAATAGGTTGGTGTGTTATTGACACTTTACGCATTTCTTGACATATTTGCAATAGTCTTGATTCAAAGTAGACCAATAATAACCTATTTGTATAATCTTCTTGGTGACAATTAAACCACTAAAATGGTTGCCACATATTCCATGATGTGTGTTTTTTATTGTGAGATTTGCTTTGGAGCTCTGAAAATTATGGAGGAGAATACCATCAAACCCCGACTTATAAAGCACACCCACCAATGTTATATACTATGTATTCCACTACTAAAAATCATGCTTAGAATTTTTGGATAAAGATGAAGGAATGGTATCTTTGGACATATAATCAAATACCTATGTATACCATAAATCTATGTGATTTTCCTCTATAGTATGGATAGAAGGAAGATAAGTTTTGGTATAATGAGGTTGATTGACTTTGTGGATAAGGACCAAAAAATTAAATTCCTGAGGGGAAGATGGGATAAAAGAAGCTAAAGAAGCCCTGGTATTAACAAACTTGTTAGTTGACCAAAGAGTGGCCTAGATGACATAGTGGTTAAGGGTGGATAATAACTATTCTATTAAAATTTTATACCTATGGAGGATTTTATTCTTACATTGATATATGCTAGTTATTTGATTGACTACTAGTTAAGAGTCCCCAAAAATATCAAGTGACTTAACACCTAGAGCCAAAGCAGTTTGGAGACCTATAATTAGGGCTTCATACTTTGCCATATCATTAGTACAGTCAAAATCAAGCTTAAAATATAGGGCTATGGGAATGCCTTTCTAGGAGTATTAGAATAATTCCTTCTCCTCCACATTTTCATTTAGATCCATCAAAGAACAATGTCTTTTGATATTTGAGTTCTCCTTGGGATGTGGAGGCTATAGCTTCATTAGGAAATTCATAATTGGATTGTAGATTATTAGCAAGGGGTGCCTTATTTAATTAATCAGTAATAATCTAACCCCTGATCAAATTTTGCTTAAGGAACTTGAGATCAAACTTGATGAGAAGCATAAGCCATCTTAACATTCATTGATTTTGATAGGGTTTTGAATGCATGAACTTAAGGGGATCAATATTGGTAATTACATAGGTTTTATGATTAAGAAAATAGTGGCAAAGTTTATAATCTGTGAATTCTAAGGCCAAACATAGTTTTTAAATGTGTGTAGTGAGTCTCATACTCAATCAAAGTGTAGCTTATATAATAAATTGCTTTCTCTCTATGTTGTTCCTCTCAATGGGTAAGCATGGCACCTAAACCATGGTCTGTAGTTGAGATATATAAGTAAAATGGTTTATCCTCTCTTAGTAAAATAAGGATAGGGGGAGAAAATAGATACTTATTAAGTGTATCAAAGGCTACTTGAAAAATTAAATCCCATAAAAATTGGGTATCTTTCTTAAGAAAGTGATGGAATGGCTAACATCGATTAGATAATTATGAAATAAAGTGATGAATAGACTATAGTTTCCCTTGTAAACTACGATGCTGATTGAGGTTGGAGGGAGGTGGCATACTGATAATGGATTTAATTTTATCTAGATCAACCTCAATTTATTGAATGGAAATGATAAAACCCAAAATCTTTACCGATAAAATCGCAAAGACACACTTCTTAGGGTTAAAACAAACCTGATATTTGACTAAATAGGCAAAGATTTTCTTAAGGATAGATAAGTGATCTCTATGATGCCTAGATTAAAAGATTTATTAATAAAACCCCAAAGACACACTTTTTAGGGTTAAAAAAAACTTGATATGTGACTAAATGGGTAAATATTTTGTTAAGGATAGATAGGTGATCTCTATGATACCTAGATTTACCAAGGAGATCATATATATAATATTCAATGATTTTGTGAATCAAGTAATGGAAAATATATTTCACGACATGATGGTAAGTTATTCCCACATTTTCTAAACCAAAAGGCATGACTCTACAACAAAAATTCCCTCATAGAGTCATAAAAGAGGTTTTGTGTTGATCTTTTGGGGTGATAAGGATTTGGTTATGTCCATAGAATCCATCCATGAGTGATAAAATTTCATGTCCTATAGTGATATCCATGAGTTGGTCAATATTAGGAAGATGAAAATAATATTTTGGATAAGCAATATTAAAATCATGAAAGTTGATAAAAAGGTGTAGTCCCCCTATGGGTTTTGTGATAGGTACTATGTTAGATACCCATTGAGGATAATCAATGGGTTAAATAAAGTTAACATATAACAATCATTATAATTCTTCCTTGACAATAATCACTACACAAGGATGCATTTTTCAAAGTTTTTATTTTATTGGTTTAGCTTCAGGAATGGTGATGATGTTATGGATGAATACAGCAAGATCTATTCCTAGCATATCACTATAAGACTAAACAAAGGCTTGGCTATGTTTAACAAGGAACACTGTGAAATCTTTATGTTCTTGAGAATTTAAGGATTGACTAACTTTGATGTTTCATGGGACCTTGAGTGTTCCTATGTTAATATCAGTTGTAACCTTGTTTAAAAGACTAGTAGAATCAGATGGTATGATATTATTTAGATATGAATCTCATGCCCTTAAATAAGTTAAAATAGAGTCATCAACCTGAGACTCCATTACGTGGACTAAGGAGGAATCTTCATCTATTAGGTCAAGAAAAGATAGGGGAAGGTGTAGGGTTTTCTTGTTGTTTCAATAAGTTAGCGGTTCTAAATGAATGGTGATAATAAAAAAAAGTTAGGTGGGATGGAAATGGTGTCATCAGTTGTTGCAGGAGAACTAAGTAGGGATGAGGGTACTTTGTCATCCATATTTTTAGAGATATGGGACATTAAAGCACTATCATTGTCAGCTTTACGAGTTTTATTAAGATTAAGACCATGCTTTCCCTGTGGTTTTCTAAGGTCATTTATCATAACCTCATGAGGTATTTGTTCATAACATCCTAGGCCAAATCCTTTTCAAGCACATCATTGTAGATAGGTTTATGCTAAGTTTGGTTTGTAAAAAAAGGAAAAGTTAGACAAGAATGGTTTAGTATGTGTTTGACTTTCCCCATATAAAAGGGATTGATTCATTCCTCCATATATTAAGTGTGTTTGGGGGTAAGGGGTGATAAAGAGAATAATATATCCTAGGTTCGGTTGGTAAATACATTATTAGTCAAGGCATCCATATTCCTAAGGGGTAGATAAGGTGTTAAGAGTTAATAGTTAATACTCCCCTAAAGAGAGTTGTTGGAATGTTGAGTCAAAGGAGTTTTCATTAGGGATATATGATGAGGGTATTTTAGAACGAGATGATGTTTCCCTCAAAAATAATGGAATTAAGCTATTTAGGGGGATCAAGACATCATTAGGCTAATAAGTCAAGTTGCACATCTTGAACGGATGTGGGTCTTATCAGATGACATGGATATTACCTTCATGTTCAAATTTAAGGGTAAATTAAATTAGACACAATGCATAACACATATCCAAGGACATCCTAGTAGGATGTTATATTTAAATTCTCCATCTATCATGTAAAATAGCTTTGGGAGGGTACATATACCTACTTGGATGGGGAGAATGATTGTACCTAATGTGGGACAATAGTGTCATTAAAGGCTTACAGGATGGCTAGAGATTGAGCCATAATAGTTTCTAATAATTGGAGTTACCTACAAGCACGTGAGGAGATACTATTTATACGGGCTCCATTGTTAATCATAACTCTTTTGATTAACTTGGGTAGTGATAAATAATGGTGGGTCTTGGTCGTCAAGTTATAACGGGTATATTTTAGAAACATGAAATGAGATAGATGATGCCTTTTGTAAGGATCTAATGAAGGCCATTAAAAGGTTGAGGTTCATCTGATTATGATTGGATATCCTACAAGGCCTCTATCATAGATTCGTGATGTTATAGAGAATTTTGGATAAGTTTATATAAAGACATTTTGATAGGAAGTTGTTGGAGTTATTTTAGAACTATCATCTATATCAATTCCAAGGGATTATTATTCTATGATTTATCCATAAAATAAAAACTTTAGGTTTTGGGATAGGTGATGTAGGATTGTTTGTTGCAGAAGTATGGGTTTTTGCAATAGACACCTTAGTTTTGTTCAGATTTTGGATTTCATGACCCTTTGTCTGGGATTGAGTGGATATGTGTATTGCATCTATTTTAAACAATAGTTGGGTTATTGTGTTATTTTGGTCAATGTAATGTAGTAGAAATCTCAAGAGGGAGAAAGCTAAAGGGAGTGATGATGTTATGTAAAGGTTATGTAGTGACTAAATGAGTAACATGTGTATCTTTTGGGATATCTAAACAAGTATCCCCTTGATAGTTTTTCATCCTTTACTTTTGATTGTGTGTCTTAAATAGGCTTAGGTAGCATTTATTGAGAAGGATCCCAAATAATGAAATTAGGGAAACTTGAGTGGATATTAGGAACAAATATCGATGATTCAGATGGTTCAAAAATATCTCCTATAAGGAGATCTAAGATCATTATTGTTTTAGAAGGTGATTCGAAATCATTACCATATTTTCTAAGTAAAATTTGATCATGAATTATACTTATTACATGGGTTTCATGATTTGAGATGATTTTTATGTTTGATTGTACATAATTAGATGTATAACTATTGTTAGGAAATTCTTGTCTAAAGATATTGATGGATTGATTGGGAGGAGCATTAAGATTATCCAATTATAAATCTCCTTGGTCGATAATGTTCTAAACCAAACCTTTGAAATAACGACACCTATTAACATCAGGACTAGGTACATGATGATAAGTGCATAAGTCACATTCCTTATACCAACTAAGTTTGGGGCAAGAATCATCAAGGGATCTGACTGGAGGAAGAATGGAAGATTTTAGGAGATTATCTAACACAAAAGCATATGACTCCTCTAAGGGTGTGTATTCTTGAGGAGGAAATCATTTTAAGGGTTTTTATGGTTGTGTTTTGGAGGTAGAAGGTTTGGATTGGTTTGTTTTTTGTGGAAGTGCCAATTTTAAGACAATAACATTTACTGTGCCTTTAGTTCTAGTATTTTTGGTCCTTTTAGAGGGGTCAGGTTTGAAGTTATTATTACATAACTTTTTCTTCCTATAAGGCTTGGACTTCTAGTTTATAGGCCATGGTAAAGGCTTCATCAAAAGTTTCAAATGATTGTACTTATAGTGTTGATAAGATATGTTTAGCACACGATCTTTAAAATAAATCGATTAATATAAGATGAGGAAGGGAGAAAGTTAATTTATTTATAAGGGCTCTCCGCCTAACTACAAAGTCAATGATGGAATCATCATCAAATTATCTAATGGTATATAGGTCATTTATGGTTACTTTTATTGTGATATTAATATAAAAGTGTTCTAAAAACATTTGGGCCAATTTCCTAAAAGAAAATAATGAGTGCTGAGGGATGGAGCTATACCAATATAAAGTTGGTCCAATTAATGACATGGGAAATGTATTTAAAAGGAGAGTGTCATCTTGAGCTATAAGGTAACAAGCATGTCTAAATTCCCTAAGGTGTTTTTGGGGATATTCCTTATTTTCAAGTTTTATAAACTTAGGAAGTTCCCACTGTATGGGGTATGGCCTAATTGGGATGATAAGATTAATAGGTTCATTGAAAATTTGCTCGTACATGAGCATTTTTTTTCTCAAAGGTATAAAAATCTATATTTTCCATCCTATTCATAAGGATGTTCATGAGATTAGGTTTGGCATTATATTGAGGAATACCCCCTAAGATGTTTTATTATAAATGTTGATAGGTGTGGAATAGAGTGGAAATGGTTGTGAAAGGGGATAACCAACATAAGTGGTCTTAATAGGCTGGGATGTAACCACATATTGTGGGACTTTTAAGGGTGTGTTTTATTACAAAAAGGAGTGAAGGTGAGTTGTCATAAGGGATTGTGAGGGAGCTAGGTATTGATTAGTGGAGGGGACATATTCCTAAAGAGGCTAACTTGAAGGAACCTATTGTAAAGGTTGGGTTTGAGGATTCAAATCTATGATTGTTTAGATAGGTGGGAGAGTTGTAGGGATTAATACCACTAAATTTTGGGGTGAAGTAGTGGGTGGTGGGGTAAGTGTAAGTTGGGCTATAGTAATATTTTGGGTTTTGGTAATGGTTAAAGAAGGGTTACTAGATACTAATAGTGGTGGATTATAAAGGGGTTGCATTACATCATTATCAAAACCCATTGGAGGTGGATTGTTTTAAGAGGAAACTATGGTTACAGAAAGTACTTCAGGTCCCACTGGGGGCATGCTATACAAAAACCTAGAAGATTGGGTTTGAGGGGAAACAAGAATTCATATGGCACAAGTAATAAGATAAAGATTAAGGGTAATTGGATTAATATCCAATATACTAATGAATTCTAGGTCTCCTTATGTATAAAATTGAGGAATGCCTTCCCCCATGGATTTAAGAGAGGTAAGAGGACTTGGTGTGTTCTCCATGGATGAGGATGAGGTATGATATTTGGCTTATTTAAGTGACTGTTGTCACATTAAAACCATATGGAAATAAAAAAGAAACAATAATGAAATGTAAAGACACACAAATTCTTTTGATTATCTCAAATTAGTGAAAGAAAACACACACTATTATACGTACTTACATATTTTTTAATTTTTAAGAACAAAACATAGAATGTGGTAGGGAGATGGGTTAATGAAGGTACTATGAAATGGTAATCTACGGATGGTTTTAGGTTTTATTTAAGGTTGGAAACCTATATATATGCAAAGGTATATTTCAACCTAATTTTATGTTAGAAGGAAGTACGTGTCTTCGTATTGGGGCCTACCCCCTCACTTCACACACCATAGTGACAAGGGTGTCAGGTGCTTAGCTTTTACACTTCTTTGCCAAAATTTTTATACTCACCTAGTACACCAAGTCAATTTTCCACTTGGTGATGAAATCTAAGTAGATCCACCTTAGGTAGGAAATGTTTTGATGCTTGTGTTTAATATTACCATGGTTTGGTTGTGTGTGAGAAAGTGTGACTGTCATGGTGTATTAATCCACTTAAATTAATCTATGTGGATTATCTAAACAAGCAAAGGGATGAATGTAATTCTTTTCATAATTTAAAAAGGAAAGCAAGAATTTTGTATATTCTCTTTTTTGAATGCAAACACACAATCAAGAAAATACAACCAACAAATGATTCCACAATGAAACACAATAAGAATAATGAGACCTGGTGTCCCATTGGGCATGTTAGAATGTTTTAGTATATTTTTTTTAGTTTTTATTAATAAATAAACTTATTAAAAATAAAAATAGTGATATAGGTTTTAAATAGATAACTATGATGGAGGTTGCGAACCATTGATCTAACAAAGTGGGAACTCCATTTTGGCTAGGAAGGATTACCCACACACAAGAGACAACTTGGAAAAATATTGATTAATAAGATAGATAAGTTGATTACCTAATGTTATATTAGTTCCATGAAGTGGTACACTTCCTTAAGAGGATGTCATTCCACTATTTTATGTAATCAAGTGGATAATGTAATAATATAAATTACAACAAAGCATATGATAATGTAGATATAATAATGAAATGAAATGGAATAATATATTGCATAGAGTTTATTAAATTATTCATTCTAATAAGCTATAGCTAAATCTTCTTATTCTTATATTATGACTAATTATTTAGTGATTGCTTCTAGAGTAGGGGCAAAGACAATTGCACAAAGTCCTAGATCAAAGGCAATATCACTCTGGTATATGAAGAGTAGGTGAGGGACTATGGGTAAATCATATATGGAAACCACATAATGTATAATGCCTAAAAATGTCATCTAAAAATAGAGATTCATGATTTTAAGACTAGAAAAAATTGAGTAAAATTAATTTGGACTATTAAACTAGCTTCAGATTGTAGACAAAAAGTAAAAACATAGGGATTGATGTTGATTATCTTAGAATCATCATCAATTATGTAATCTATGTTAATTCATGTGAGGAATCATCATTGATCCTAATAGTGGGGAAAGAAAGCTCAAGATGGGGCCTAAAGGAGGGATTTAAGGGATTCTAAATGGCTTAAAAAATAGTCACTAATTACCTAACTAGATTAATGGAAATAAACAAAATGTAAACAAATAATATAGAAATCAAAATATATTCAAATGAGCAATATACTTACATCTGAAATGCTTCCAATATTTTCAATAATTATCATGTTTTTTAAGATGATCTTATTCTTTGAAAGAGTGGAGATGAACTGAGATAGGTGTGTTGTTATTCCTTAGGTATTCTATGATAATTTATGCAGCATTATAATGTATGAATTCAAGATCCTTTTAATCAAGGATGGTTTGAGTTTAAAATGACACCGATCCTATTAGGATCGATAATGATCATGGATATTAGTGTTGATCTAGTCTAAGTTTACCAAATTCATTAAAATAAATCCAATTCATGGGGTTAAACTTAGTCTAGGCTATTTTAAACAAAGTCTAGCTAGTAAAAGGTTGTTAAGAGGTTAAAAAACTTACCTCTAATACGTTTAGGGAGATTTGACTAGATTTAGGTAGGATTAATTAGTTACCTAGGTAAAAAGTAATTAGTAAGACTAATTATGTGAAGTAAAATAGTAATTGGTAAAAATAAATTAACTAACATAAAAAAGATTGGGAAGGGGTAAGACACATATATTCATACTGATATAATGGTGTAAATTCATAGTATCTCCTGGGATAAAACTAGATCTTTTTCTATGGCAAGAAACCTTTTTGAGTAATGATATAAAATCTACCCTCAATGAGATCTAGGTTAGGTTATAATATTTTCCTTTGGAATATTGGAAGATAAAAAATTTTAAAATTATTGGGGACACTCTTTGGAAATTATATGCAATTGATCCAAGATCTATAGGTAAGGATGTTCCACTCATAAATAGGAACTAGAGCCCTCATTATGAATGTTAGAGGTAAGGAGATTATCCAGATGGTGGAGTCTAAGGATTAGGTTAAGAATTGTTACAATTATATAGGTTTTGGAAATATTTGAAGAATATTGTAATGAATCATATTATATTATTTATAATCCTCAAGATATTTTTTTAGATAATAAAATAGGTTTTGTCTATCCTAAATTGGAAAATACTTGGAGGAAAAGAGGGAGTGCTTGTTAGACCTTACTAAAAAAAGGTGTAACCCAAACCAAAAATATTAATTTGACTTATGTTGTGGAAGAGGAATATGATACATCTACTTTTAATTATTACAAAGGTTATTCAATAGTATAAAAACACATGAAATTTGTTTTAGAGGAGGTGCAACCACAATAAAACTTACAAAAGCAATATGGTGGCCATGGCCATACTTTATCTTCTACAACAGGGGATGAATATGAAAAATATATATCACTTTATTGTAAGGGTTATTCAAGATATGATAAATTAATTAGAGATGATTCAAAGGAGGAGCATCCATAATTTACACTACACAAGCAACTTCATGTCTAAAAATCATAAGTGATAGTTTTGCATCTTCACAAGGTGAAAGGAGAAAATTATGTGACTTGTAAAATTTTATAATCTAAGTTGGCTTTTCAAGAATTGTTCTTAAAATAAAGGGTTTTAAATAAAATGGAGAGAACATATACTATAGTAAAATCTTTGGAAGGTTCACTTGAGGCTGTGAAATTAGTGTTTTATAGGATGGTGGTAGACATGTTCTCCATTTCGAGGAGGAAACTCTTTTTCTGATAATTATATGATTGGGGGATTTTCCATACTTGGTATCCATAAAGATAATATTGTATTTAGATCATGAATAATTTAATGAGTTTTTATTCTATAATTTATGTTTTGGAAACTTTTTCTTTCTTTTAATTCTTAAATTACAAGTGGAAATTTAACATAGGTAACCATGACATTGGAATTGGAGCACCGAGCCTTGGGCATCACGAGCAATACTAATTCAACATTATTGGAGTAAGTAGTTAAGTATGATTTATAGAGGGAAAATTTAGGAAGGGGAATCACATCATGACTAATTAAGGTGGTTAATATTTAGGGATATTTTAATCAGTGCTAAGAGTATGGTGGAGTATTACTTTGGAAAACATATTGTGGCAATTTTTCCAGTGATTATGACTCTTCCATCATGTCACAATTAGGTTATAATTTATGACAATTTAAACATCCTCAATTAATAAAAAATATGCTTTAATTTTATACATATATTGGAATAATTATTAGATTCCTTTGGGAAGTGGAAATTATTACTCGACATACATAAATGGCCTTTGGGTTATATGTAATTCATTGTGCTTTTGATTTTTTTTATTTCCATTGATCTACATCCCTTGGCCCAATTTTTGCGTTATCATAGTCTATTATATAAGTTTTATGATGGTTAATGTTAATATTTATAAAAACAAGTAGCATGGGGATCTTAAAAAAACCCATGAATGCTATGAAATTATTAGTAAGGTTGGATGGGTTGCATTTTTGAAAAATTATGTGGTTATGATGAGGCAATTTCCCTCACATTTGTAAAATCTTTCAACAATGAAGTTTCTAAAGTAAAGGGACTACAAATTAAGTTTTTTAAATCTATTATAGCACATGTAATGGGCATACCTCAATCTAAATATAGTTGGTATGTTGTGAAATAAAATAGTTCTCAGTGTAGAGATAACTTTATCCCACATAGTGAATAAATTGAGGATAATGGTAAAGGCATTCTATATTCATCCCTTACTTCAATTTGATCTCCAATTGTTTAATTTTTAAAGCAATATTCATTTTTTAATAGAGAATATACTCTATATACACATAATATTTTTAAAATTTATCAATTACTGATGTTTTGTCTCTTGCAGGAACCCATGAAGTATCAATCTATCTGAGTGCAAAAGGGTGCATCGGGAAAGGGATGGGTAGACCATTTGTGCTTCACAATATTTTTGTTCCCTATACCATCATTTACAACCAACATAAGTCCTTCTTATACATTTACCTAAGCTTTGAAACCTCACTTACATACTCTTTCAATAAATTCACCACTTCAAATAGCCCTTACCTAAGCCAAAACCTATTTTTACTATCCTCCAAACATATTTGAATGGGCCAACCCTATTCTAGGAATTGATCACATTATGAGACTAAGTCGGTCCAACCAACTTAGTCCAAGACCTAATTATTTTATTTCTTAATAACTAAGTTGACTAGGCTGACTGTGTTGACTAAAAATTTAGAAGGGTTTAGGATTAGATTTGGCTATAGAAACACATCCATATATATATATATATATATATATATATATATATATATATATATATATATATAATCATTCATTTACACTTCTTTACAATATTTTCTTCCACCATTCTACTTGAGGAGTCATTGCTTAGAGTTTATACTTAGAAGAATATTGTCTTGTGGAAATGTCTTGGATGCATAAGAGAGGTCTTATAGCCTATATATAACATATATTTGTGATACTTATGAGCTAAAAAAACCTATTTCAAAACACGATTGGCCAAGGGAGAGATTGAGCCTCGATAGGTTCATCTTCAAGGTAAGTATTCCTAACTCTTACTCCTCTTTTAGTAGTATATAGAATTGCATAAGTAATGTATTTTGAATGTATTTATCTCTCCATGAATTAGGATTACCTCTACATTGACTTGAGTTGAGATCTTCTTTACATGTTTATGTTTATTATTCCCCATTTTTCCACAAGCTTTGGTGAGCACTAAATTAGATTTACTTTACTTTGTTATAAACCATAAGACCTAGTTATGGTTATTGTGTGGTATTACTTGACTAGAGGCTTTAAAACCCTCTCTAGTGATATTATGTGGTAATAAACCCATTAGTTAGGTGTATCAAATCCATATTAGTCATGACCCCAAGTGTATAAATGTACCAACAAGTCGAAGGGCTAGTTTGATTTATCTTTTCTAAGATAGGATTGATTTGTAGATCAACTTCACTTTCCCTTGTATACATTCTGGTGAAATTGATGTGAAAAAATCCTTACAAGTTTTATTTCATGATTTCATTTATTATCATTTATCATTTATTTCATTTTTACATCACTGGATCAAATCTATCGACTCAGTCTAACATTATGTGTGCAAGTTTAACACATAGTTGATCTTATTGACTATGTTTGGCTTTATGCAGGTCATCTTCAACTACATGTAACTAGATCGATCTAATCAAATGTTTTCAATTATTTACATATATGTTTTTAGACTTAGTCAACCCATTAGACTCTATTATTAGGTTAAAAATCTTCATCTAGATAACACAATATAAAAATAGAAAATTCTACATTTTTAAACTATCAGGTTCATTTTCACCAACTTAGTCATCTATTTTCCTTCATTTCAATCATCTTTTTCATAGTTTTAAGTCTATAAAATTGTAACCCTATAGTTAACTAAGTATACTAGATTAAGATAGTTCTATAGGATTCTTGTCTAGGAGATTCAGTCAACTTTTTTGACTATGTTTCTTTGGTATTGTCTTCAATAAACATAATCGACCTAGTCTATTCTATTCTATACTATTTGCATACTCGATCGACCTTGTACTCTTCAAGCAAATGAATTAACTCACATTGCTAGTAATTAATTAATATTTAATTTTGTTTCTTTATTTATTAGAGTATCATACATAGACTAAATAGAAAGATTCAATTTATCGATTTAGTCACACTACTTTTCTTATATTCACACACTTTCAAACCACAAAATATCAAAAAGAATTAAACAAATTCTACCCAAGGTCTAGCTACTTGGATTTTATCACTAAGGGAGAAGTTGACTTTGTTTCCTGGCCAAGTATAAATACATGGTTGATGGTAAATATTAGTAGAATACCCAAAACCCTTATCACTACAGGATTATGAAATGAGGGGGTATGCCTTAATACCAATCCAATACCATCACAATACAGATCCATTTCAGCCTTAACAACCTGAAACAATCTTTAGCTTACTTTTCTAGTTCCTTTATAAATCCAAATGCCCTATCACATTTATTTCTAAAATTATAATTTAAAACATTTAGGAATGACCACATAGATTAGTATTTCTATTTTCAATATTGATGCTTTCTCTTTGTCAATTGAATGTTGTATTGACAAATTTTATCTTATGTATCGTAGTTAGATCGACTAGTTTGACCCATTTACCTGTGTGTTTATTTTATTTTTCTATTAAATAACACTAGATCATCTAGATTCATAGCTACCAAAACATTTATTTTACCTTAAAACATAGTCAACCCACTTAACTCTATCTCTTATAGTTTCCTTTCTACATAACACATTTATTATATTCTACCCAATCTTGCATAGATTGGTCTTTCTACCATCCCACAAAACACATTCATTTTATTTGACATAGTCTCTAATAGGTTGGTATTTAGTGATTCCCCACAAAACATAGTTGGCTCACTTGATTGTATCCTTTCCTAGCTATTCTATTGGTTTTCCTTTCAAATTATGTCAACCTAGTTGACCCTGTACCACTTGGTTGATTTAGTTCTTTATCTTGAAATCCTACTTAGATGATCTAGTTTAGTATCTATCTTACTTCACTCCTATTCTTTACCTTTTCTCTTTGGTCTTAGATCCTCATTCCAAGCATCATGAAATACCTTATTATAATCTTTTTGGATAACCTTAATCCATTTAGATGATACATGAGGCATTCTTTCCTTCATACCTATTATCATACTAAATTTCACCCTTGAGGAGGTTGCTCAATATTCTTCACTTAGGTGATATCATGGAGACACCTATAGGCTTTGGGTGGCCTAATAAATGAGGTTAATCATTAGATATGGCAAGTTTCCTTGATGTATCACTTGGAAATACTACTAAACCTATTGCTTACAAAGGAAGGGATAGAGAAAGAAAGTAAACAAAAATAAGGAGGTAAAGTACCAAATTAATACCCTCCACTTGCCTATACTTCACTAAGAACATTAAAAAAAACTGAAACCTATCACACTAAACATCAATATTTTAGTATGAAGGTGCAAATCAAGATAATAACTTAGAGGGGATGATCAACAGGTGTAATAGTAAACACTAATGAAGCAATCTCCACACTTAGTCAATTTAAGACCATATAACACCTCCATATGACCTGTTAATATGAATACAACTTGAAAATAGGTAAGGATATAGGAGAAATGAAAGAGAGCTACGACACTACTATTAGCATTCATAAACTAACCATGAAATATACACTAATTACATCATTACTAAAGCTATAAATTATCTTTGTATTCATATCAACTGAAAGTACAAGTGTTTAAATGATTAGGGATTCACCATACTCAATTTTAGGATCCATTTTAATGCCAAACAAGGCAATATATATATATATATATAGGAGAAATAAATAAGAGAGAGAGAGAGAGAGAGAGAGAGAGAGAGAGAGAGAGAGAGGTGTCAAGAATGAATGATAATTGTAAATCTACCATGGATCAGTTATAAGTGCAAAGATAGGTTGGAGGATAGTACTACAATCCATTTCAACATGTGTTTCCTAGCTTGATGATGATCTTCACCAAGTGGTATAGGAGTTCTTTTTTGAAGAGTTACAATGCTTTTCTTGAAGGAGCATTTATAACTTAGAATCCTGACACATGACATGTTGGCCTCATTGGAAACTTCCACTCCATTCTTGGATCTTCAATGCTTTATTTAATTTTATGTTGATGAAACTTAGGATCAAAATCCCTTATGACATGCACAATGCCATTTGAAACTTGCAACTTCTTGATTGAGTTTGTAATCCATTTGAAAGCAATGAGAACAAGACTATTTCACAATCAAGCCTGATCCTTATTTGAAGATTAATATCATGTCTTGTTCAAATTCTATATGTCTGGTGTAATATCATATTATTATTTTTTAATCTCATAAACTTCTTTCATTGAGTTGTTCTTCATAGTCTATTAGCAAAGATCTTGAAAGAGGCTACAAACAACCTTATAATAAAGACCAAAATAGGTTTGAGACTTTTTAAATCCTTATTCATGCTCTATGATTCTAATATTAAATTTTAAAATAACTTGGAGCATCATTAAATGGTGGTGTTATGTGTACATATGTTATTTTGAGGTCTTCATACCATTAGATGGCCTTACAAGGTATGTAACTTGCTTTCTCTCCTTTAAACAAGAGAGTAGTCACCATATTAGCTTGATTCAAAGGATTGGAACCTATTGTATCACTGTGAAGGTTTATGAAATGACATATATAATACTTTCACACTTATATATAGGCATACAAATCCTTCGTAACTAGTTTATAAGGTTGTACACAATTAAAACCTTATAAATAGGCCAACAATAAACTTTTCTAGGCCAATTTTTGTATATCTTCTCCACACATAGGATATTATTTAGCTCAAAAATGTGCCATGGGATCCTAAAATGTCATCATGGTACTTCTATTTCCATTCATATGCATTGGAATATCTTATCATGTAAAACTCAGACATCAAGTTGTCAAGAGCGTTTTAGAAGAGTTTTAGGGTGTTTGTCTTGTTAACGATTGTTCATAAATTTGAAGCCTCAAATTATGAACTAATGTAACTAATTTTTAGGGAATATGGTCTAATAAAACCTCAAATATCTAGTTTTAACCATGTAATTTTTCCTATAAGTTATCATGAAGTGAAACTGACCTTTTGGGTTTCGTGCAAAGTGGTAGGAGCATTCTGATTGGTCTCCCTTCTTAAGAATTGTTCATAAAGTTATGGGATTTAATAAATGAAATAATACTAAGAACCTCATTTTAACAACCCTCTCCACATTCCACATTCTAATATGGACCCCATGTACATTCTTAGTAAATTTCTAAGCAAAGAAAACTTCCTCGAGTTGGCAGACTTGATATATTTAGGATGATAAAGAGGTTTTTTAGTCTTAGAAGTCTTCAAAATGTATTTTTTTAGTTAAATTTATAATAGTTTTAAAACACCTCTATCATACATATATATTTTCTTCCATGTGCCTTGAGGCCTCATGATGCTTAATCTTGCCTATTCTTCCTATAGGTATTTGAGTGAGGTTTTAGGTTTGATTAGGCTTCTTGGCCTCCTCACTACATTTTCTCACTTTGAAGACTTATAAATACATTAATGAAACTTTAATAAACTTGTGTATATGTCTCTTTTATTCTTCCACATGCCTTACTAGTTTTATTCAACATAACAAGTGTGCTTTATTCCACTTATAACAAGTCTATAGTTTCTTTTAGGGTTAATACCCCTCTAGACCTTGAGGGTGCCTTTCTTGGATGGTTTATTATTTAACATAGGGAGTTAAAAACTTCTCCACCATTTTATTCAAGACTCTCCACACATCACAAAACTCTCATATTTCACATTCAATGGAAGATCTGCCTTTTTTGCTTAATAATGTGTAGGTAGGCCTGTAGGTTATTCTCTAGGCCTAATACTTTTTAGGGTCCAAGAATGGATTTTTTATTAAGTAATTATCTTTATTATAACCTAAAAATAACTTATCAATTCTTACTCATGGATTTCACACTTCATTTTCTCCTCAAACCTCATATTCATGCAATATTTTCCTCTTTTTATTAAGAATGTGGACCTACATGTCTACAAACCTGTAGGTCTACATTCACTTTTATTTTAGATCACTTGTAACATCTCGTAGACATGTTTAAAATTAAATTACACATAAACATGATTAAAAACCCCCTTCATTCCTTGGATAGGCCTAGGTTGCCTTGGGAACCCTTGTAGACCTACCACCATCATGTTTCTTGGCATTTGTATAGTTTGCTTATAAAGTACAAAATGATTCTTGAGCTTTGAATGTATTTGAAGATCATGATAAAACTTTATTCACACCTATATATACTTTTAAAATATATTTATTCACGTTTTTTAATTATCTAAAGCTTTTATGCTCATGAAGACAATGAAAAACTCTGCCTCTAGACTTGCAACCTAAGGCATTCTCATGGAAACATGTACATATCAAAACTTGATATCTTATCATCATTAAGGATGCCTCTTAGTGACCATATGAGGTATTTAGGAGGTGTGAGGATAGATTTAAAATCTAATAATGTACTCCCAATTGCATTAGGCTCTTTCACAAATACCAAACCATTCTTGTTCAAGTCTGCAAACTATTTCATAAAGAGGTTTATTGGACCTTGTGGGAATTGAGGTAAATTTTTATGAATTTTAAGGCAAGAAGAGGATGTGAAGATAAATGTATATCTTACCATTAATCCCAAACACATTTTAGTCTTTCATAGAGCCCAAATTCTCTTTCTCAAGTCTGTAACCTATCATTGTAAGGATAATTTACCTTCTCTTGCTTGACCATGGCACACAAGTGTTGAAAAATGAATGATAAGACTAATGTAATCCTATATGAGCTCACAGAGTCCTTCATTTTCATTAACTGGATCTAAAATGCTTTAAAATTGCCTAAAACTTAGATTATGGGGTTTTAAAAGGGGTTTAAACTGCTTATTTTGTTAGCAACAGTTCATAAATCATGCCTCCTAAAATTCTAAACTAAAGCATGTAATTTCAAGGGAATAATTACCTCCATTAACCCCTAAGAGTTTTTTATCAAACTCTACTCCTACATGAAATAATCACTATAAATTAACCTTTAATTAGCTACCAAGAACCTAATGAATTCCCTAACTTGATATGAATTTTACAAGATCAACCAAAAATAGTTTGGCCTTGGTGAATCTATAATAATTTATTTTGTACCTTTGAGATTCTTAAAATGTATTTTACCCTTATTTAATGGCTCATGACATGTGTTTGTAACTATTTTATATGTTATCTTTACTCTTTCAGACCTATAACTATCATTTCTAACTTGTACCTAATCATATCCACATTAAAAGAACTTTATCAAGATCATTTACAAATGTAATCACATATAAGATACTCATTTGTCCTTTATATTGGCCCACCACCTTATATCACATTGAACCAGACATGAAGATGACTTAAAGAGTTATTTCTTTAAAATCCAACTTGAAGACCTATATGACATTTGATGACTCATTCACATGAGTCAATTTATTATTGAGGCCTACTATGTTGAATTATGCATTTTAGACATTGCCTCTAAGTGTTAACATAAGAATTTGACTTAATCAAGCCTAAAACATGAGATCCTTAACATTTGCAAAATACCTTAATCTTCCCAAAATTAACTTAAACTATGTTAAAAAGCTCATGAGGTAACAAACCCTAAAAAACTAGTTAATCACTTGAGGACTATGAATTTATAGTTTGACTACACCACCCTAGAGTACCTTAATCACTACTAGGACAAACACTACATCCTTACCATGAGAAGATAAATTATGACCAAGATAATAACCTTCAAGGGCTAATAACAAAGTCAAACAAGTCTAGATATCAAGTTTTGAATGTTGTTCACCTATGGTAGACAAATTTGGCTAACACTACCTTCATTACCCAAGAGGATAATCACTCTTGGTGCACCTTCTCTCACCCTTCATCTATGGATTGAAATGTAGTTTAAATTACCCCAATGGATGATACAAATGGATCAAATCCATTTAACACTTCTCAAGACAATTCTCTCTCCAAATCACCTTATTATACTATAGGGGCTATTGTCACAAGCTTAACCAATAACCATATAGTAAATATTTTAAACACCAATAACCTACCAGGTCCTAACAATCCACCAGCTAAAAACCCATCCCCTAATACCAATTTTGGGAATGCTACTCCTACCAACTATAATGATCTACCTTTAAACACTAATAATCCCAATCCACTAATTAACAACATTCAAATTCTTGTATAAATAATTTAACAAATGAATATTATTTAAACATCTAATACTTCTCAAATGATGCAAATGCAACATCATTTCTTAAACATGGATAATAAACCTCCTATTCTCTTACCTAAAAATAACCAAAATTTTATCACTCCACCTCTTAGAGATGTCGCATGAAACATCATTCCCCAACCCCTTATGCATAATAAGATGCTTAAAAATATTTAAAATGAACCTCTATCTCCCTTCATTATTGCTATTGATATTGGAAATATCTCTCCAACTATTAAATATGATGGGACTAAAGACCCTGCATATTTTTTAAAAGCATTTGGTAATCTTTATATATAGTGGATTGAAACAAATACCTTTGCTACTGCCAAACTTCTAGTCAAAACATTTACAAGAGATGTGTTACAATGGTATAATCAACTCCCTCAAGATTCCATATATCAACTAAAGGATTTAGTCAATCCTCTAGTCAAGTAATTTCAACATAATGATCCTCTTGAAAATTGTCCTAGTCATTTTATCAATGCTAAAAAATCCCCTTCTGAATCAACTCATGACTTCATTAAATGATGAAAATATTTATCTCACAAAGTTTATCATAACATGACTAATGATAAATTATTTAAACTATTTATAACCTCATTAAAACCTTCCCTTCAATATAAGGTTCAAACTTTTTCTCCCCAAACTCTAAATGATGCAATTGATCAAGCTAAAAGACAATACTTTATTATGAAACAATATGAGCCCAACCATAAATCCATCATGTGATCTCTTTAAAAAGTCACTAATTTGATTAAAGAAATCCTCTGCAAATAGAAAAAGGAGTAGCCAAAGTGGATAACCCCCAAGCTTCCCACACATCGTTATAGTTCAATAAATGAAGCAACTTTTATCTCCATATAAAACTTTCACCTATATTAATAATCCACCTAAATGGTATGATCTTAACAATTTTTTTTAGTTTCAAGATGATGTGGTTCATTCTCATGAAACATGTAGTGGGCTTTCCAAATTTTTTGTTTCTTTTATGTTAGGAGATACATTCAACCATAATGCTATGATAAAAAAAATGTCATCATGATTACGTCAAAACATCTAAAAACAAACAAGTTACCAAGCCTTCATCATATAAACCTCAAAAATTATTTTCTTCTTCCAACCCACAAAATTCAAATGAAGACATATGTGTAATTAAAACTGATTACGACCATTATTATACTAATCCTCAATATGTGAATGAATCTAAAGTCAATTACATATGTAAATCTGCCCATAAAGATCCTGTAACGAAGCCTAAAAAACCATCAACTAAATAAAAATATACTTAAATACGCCACAACTACCACTACCATACCTTATGAAACAAATGAGGAAACACAACCAAAACCTAAATCTACTTTTCCTATTATTACAAAAACCATTTTACCTCCCAAACCTCATGTTGGTTCCTCATATTCTAAATCTCATTAGAATTTCTTGGAAAATCTCAACTCAATGCCTTGTAAAATACCCCTCATGGAGTTAGTTTTTACTTCTCCATATCATCATAAATTTATAATGCAACAATTATAATACATTGAATAACCACCATCCCTTGAGGTGGAAAAACCCCCTCAAGACCCTTCACTGATATAAGTACATACTATTGAAACTATTTTCAATTTTTCTAAACCTTCTATAGAATTTATTGAAGAAGACATGATTAAAGATGAAATTTGTTTTTGAGTTGATAATCCACATCTCTTAATTAAAATTGTAATTAATACGACCATTATTCAAAAAATCTTAGTAGATGAAGGTTTGTGAATTAATGTTACCTTCCTTTGGTTAAATCAACAAATTAGATATAACAAAGATCGCCTTAAAAAAATCATATCACATGTTAAGGATTTGATAAGATAAATCAAAAACCACTTGGTTGTATTTGGCTCTCCCTCACTATTGGACCCAAGATCATATGTACCAAGCTCATGGTCCTTGATTTACCACTATCTTACAACTTGCTTCTAGGTCACCCATGGACACATCATATGCAAGATTTTCCCTTCTCAGGTAATTAATGTATTAAATTCATCCATAATGGAAAATTATATAAACATGAAGTAGATCCTAATCCATAGAGTTTCCAACTACCAAACCTCAAATCTTCATATTAGATTCTAATTGTTCCATATATTAACAGTGCACCTCTACCTGAATTTGTTAACATGTATCTATATTTACAGGTCACTCTTGCTATTTTCAATGATGATGAACCTAATGACTTAAAAAATACTTGTAATACCACTAAATTAACTCCTTACATTTCAGAGTGGCTTCCCTGATATTTGCTTCCATGTGATCATACTATCCCTCTAGTTGATGAGATCACTAAAATTCCTCCTCCATGTAATGAACATGAAGCTTCTTACATAAATGATGATTTCACATGTAATGAGTATGGAGTGGCCAAATCATTTAAATATCCTTTAGCAATGTCTCCCCAAAAAATTAGTGATTTAGGCACATCTACTTCTTGATAGGACCTAGGAAGCACAATTGATTACCAAGCAACTAAACATGAGGAATTAACTAGAATCACAAGTAACTAGAATTCAGAAACAACACAGAATATGAGAGACAATACCCAATTGTATTAATACTCTTCCAAAAAGAAGTTACAATGAAGAGATGCCACACTCTTCCACACCTTATACGCTTCCCACACCAAGTGTATAGTAATTCACCTTCAAGAGTTCACTCTCTCAATTACGGTCCCAACACACAACTCAAACATAGAGTTGATGTTCACCTCCAACCAGTCAGTATCACTACTACCAGTACCACCAATCAATATCACTACTACCAGTACACAAGTACTCCACATACTCCATGATCGAGTACACACCGTACTCCAAGTACACAATGTACTCCAAGTAGATCTCCCCTAATCTTGCTACCTGTTGTGTTGCTAATCTCCCTGATCTTGTTGCCACCTGCAGATCAACTTGTTTTTGCAACACCTACAAACCTAGACCACACACACACACACACACACCTACAAATTAATGATCTTACTTACCACATGTAGATCTCTCTACACCCTGAAGAACCCTTGTCCTTGCCTCACCAAGTCCTTATGATTCTCCAAACCAATACCCGGTGGATCTTCTACCTGATCTTGCACACCTACAGACCAACCTGATCATACACACTCGGCACCCCTATGGAACTAGGAGTAACACACCTTGCTCTCTTCACTCTAAAGGAGCTAACCCTGCTCTCTCAACTAGCACACTTTACAATACAACCCATGAGTCTCTTAAATAGATCTCATGCAAACAATAATTAGACATCCAATTACAATAATTAGATCTAGAGCTCCAAGACTAAAATTAGCCTTTAACATGCAAACAACCAGTTCGTTAACAAACTATCTATGAAACTTGTAGTTCAGAACCGCACAGGTGACCAATGTCGGTCCCTATCTGGCTAGAGATGACTGACGTCAGCCGATACCTGACCGATGTCAGTTGCTCTACTCACTAGATATGACTGATGTCAGTTAATCAAACCAACATCAGTTGCTCTGCAACTCAACAACCTCTCAAAAACCTCTTCCATGTCTACATTAGTGAAGCTTTTAGCTCCACAACCTAACAATCTCCCACTTGGAGATAAACAGCTGCACTGTACTTATACCTATACACCGTCTAACTTGTTTCCTAGCTTGTATCCCTCTTCAAGCTCAATCTTGAAGACCAACCACCACACATCTTATGATGCAAATCTTGTCATCCAAGTAACCTACCGCATCTGAAGTGCCTGACCCTGCATAACATGTATACCTGCTGTTAGTCCCTCTCAGATACCTGAGAACCCACTGAACCGCTTTCCAGTGTGTCCTTCCCAAATTGACTACAAACTTACTGACAACTCCCACTACTAGGGAAATATCAGGGAGTACACATGTACTCAACCTCATCATGTGATTGGGGACCCTATTCTGTGAATTGTCCATCCATAGGTATGTTGCTTGATTCTGCATCCTGCACTACCTTCACACAATCATCCTGTGACAACATCAACTTGTGATCTTCCTTGTCTCTAGGATTACTCATGCCAAAGAATTTTGCTGCTCCCAAATCCTTCATGGCAAACCTCTGAACTAACCTTACCTTTAGGTCAAAAAAACCCTACATGTCTAAACCTGCAACAAGCATATCATCCACATACAGTAACAGGATAATGTCACGACCATCATCCAACCTGGTAAGACAAACACAATGGTTACAATGACATTGACTAAAACCGTGCTTTGTCATCCACCTATCAAACCTGTACCACTATCCTATAGCTTCCTCAAGACCATATGACCTGGCCTTCCATCTCACGTGTCCATTCTCTCTATTCTTTAACCAAGGAATCCATTCATCTTTTAGTGCTTTCATACCAGCTAGCAACCCTACCAAATCTCTCATTTGGTTCTGCATCTTAGGAATCAAATTCCTCATTCATGCCATGCTCCCACTGTTTCCTAGATCCTTCTTACTCTACAGTGAGAAACGAGTATAAAGAAAAGGAACAACGAATTTGAGGCTTACTTACCCTTTCATTCCTCCATATGGGTGTTTGAGACTCCTTGACAGCTTGCTGTTTGCCCAAAGTCCATTCCAGTGACCAACCTCAGTCACCACACAGTCTACATCTGACTGACATTGGTTCCATGCAACTGTCCTAACTACCAACATTAGTTTCCTAACCGACATTGGTGTTTATCTATCACTGACGTCAGTTCCCTGACTGACGTTGGTCTTACCCTGCTTGACACCACCGACTCTAGTCTGCACATGATTGACATCAGCACCTGTCTATTCGACGCTGGTTCCTCCTGACCGATGCTGGTACCTATGTTCTCCTGTGAGTGATGACTTTTTATTCATGAGCTCTCTTTGGATCAAAACCCTATCCAAACTACCCTACTCAGAGTTACTCAACCTTCTCCACTGATCTCTATCCATCATCTCCTCCATGAACACCAAGGCTTTCCAGTTCTTAAGTCTGTCAAAGACATCTGACTTCCTCTTAAGAACATGCATCTCCTTCTTGCTCATGTGACCAAGCCTACAAAGCCACATCTTCACAACATAAGAAGAATCAATAATATAAGTAGATAAATAAAGGATACCTATTTTCTTACCACCTGCTAATTCAAGTGCATTTGCTGTGAGAGTTTCTATGCATCTCTCATCACCCAACTTTCTTAAAGAAATTAGCCACATCTTCAAGACTAGGACTTGCATGACCTCCTTCAACACCCATGTGTTGGCCATCTACAATTTTGGCCGCACTTCCCCTTTGCCAAAACTTTGACAAGGCACACCAGCCCCTAAATAAATCTTTCCAAAGTCTTCAAGGACCTTAACATGGAAAAATACTCTATTTTGGGCTACATGGAAAGAGGCAACAGAATCTATAAAACAAGATTCTACTTTATCCAAGGAACATACCAGAGCATCATATGCAACAACACCTACAACATCTGCTTCTTCAGTTCTTTCATGTTGATTTGCTACCAACCAACAATCTTTCTTTACCTGCTCTTTCTTTCCATAACATCATAATTGACCATTCGTGCCTTTGAATTCCTCCATTTTTAGTGTACTTTCTTCTGCCATTGCTATACTCCCACTCAATCAAAAATCCTTGAGAGTGACCTGTAATCAAACACAAACCTGCTCCCTGTAACCTTAGCTCTGATACCACTTGATAGGACCTAGGAAGCACAATTGATTACCAAGCAACTAAACATGCAGAATTAACCAGAATCACAAGTAACTAGAATTCAGAAACAACACAGAATATGAGAGACAATACCCAATTGTATTAATACTCTTCCAAAAAGAAATTACAATGAAGAGATGCCACACTCTTCCACACCTTACAGGATTCCCACACCAAGTGTATAGTAATTCACCTTCAAGAGTTTACTCTCTCAATTACGGTCCCAACACACAACTCAAACACAGAGTTGGTGTTCACCTCCAACCAGTCAGTATCACTACTGCCAGTACCACCAATCAGTATCACTACTACCAGTACACAAGTACTCCACATACTCCACGATTGAGTACACACCGTACTCCAAGTACACAATGTACTCTAAGTAGATCTCCCCTAATCTTGCTACCTATTGTGTTGTTGATCTTCCTGATCTTATTGCCACTTATAGATCAAATTGGTTTTGCAATACCTGCAAACCTAGACCATGTAAACACACACACCTGTAAATCAATGATCTTACTTACCACATGTAGATCTCTCTACACCCTGAAGAACCCTTGTCCTTGTCTCACCAAGTCCTTATGATTCTCCAAACCAGTACCCCAATGGATCTTCTACCTAATCTTGCACACCTACAGACCAACCTGATCATACACCCTCGACACCCCTGTGGAACTAGGAGGAACACACCTTGCTCTCTTCACTCTGAAGGAGCTAACCTTGCTCTCTCAACTAGCGCACTTTACAATACAGCCCATGAGTCTCTTAAATAGATCACATGCAAACAATAATTAGACATCTAATTACAATAATTAGATCCACAGCTCTAAGACTAAAATTAGCCTTTAACATGCAAACAACTAGTTCATTAACAAACTATCCATGAAACTCACAGTTCAAAACCACACAAGTGACCGACGTCAGTCCTTATCTGGCTAGAAAATGATCGACGTCGGCCGATACCTGACCGATGTCGGTTGCTCTGCTCACTGGATATGACTGACATCGGTTGATCAGACTGAGGTCAGTTGCTCTACAACTTAGCAACCTCTCAACAACCTCCTCCATGTTTGCATCAGTGAAGCTTTTAGCTCCACAACCTAACACTTCTGATTCTTCCTTAGAGACAAATGCATGTACTATTTCCCACATGTATGATGATAATTATATCATGGCTCAAACTTAATCATGAGACTTAGATGTACACTGTTATCAGAAAACATTATAAAAATACATTACTTCAATTATGATGTACATGTCATTCACACAACAAATAATGTTGAATCAATATCTGAAGGTCATGTATCTCCCATTAATCCTCCACTATTAGACACTCCATGGGTACTTGAACAAATCTCAACTTTATAAAATTTGGAAACTTTTGACCCTTATATACATTATATAAAACCCAAAAATATACCAAATTATCTTCATTCTAACTATCTTATAGATACCATCGAGGCTACCCAACTCAATTCAATTGAACTTCCATCTGTAACATAACCTAACACACCTATCACTAATCTGATTAACTCCACTCAACCTTAACCTATAATCAAACCTACACCCAAAATTACCTTACATGTTGAATCTATATATGTATTATAAATAAATTTTTAATATAATTTTAATGATAATAAAATCATTTATATCTAAATAGATGTTGCATACTATGGACATTTACCCATGCTCCCTAGTAAGGAAGCTATACTTTAGCTACTCAATGCTAGAGAACCTCAACTTCCCCAAAAACATCATAAATTTAGAAACTTCACATAAATTATCTTTATTTTAATAATTTCATTGCTATTGTGAATCTTAAAACAAATCCTATTTCTTCTTTTTCTCATTCTCCATATAATTTCTAAGATGGAAATGCTACACTCATTGAATAAATGACAAGAATAAAATATAATACATAAACATGTCTTAGACCTATCATTGTATATAAATAAATCATACCAATAGATCATGATAATTTTTAGCTTATTATTTGATAAGTATAATGAAACCTTTGATTGGTCATATCAATAAATGCTAGGTATAGATCCAAGTATCATTATACATAATAACATCACTTACTCAAATGCAAAACATGTTAGACAAAAAAAATGAAAATTTGCATCTAAAATTTATACCTTATGTCATAAAGAAATTTTAAACTTTTGGATTCCAAATTCATCAAACCTATTGACTACACATAGTGGGCATCAAACATCATTCCCATTTGTAAAACAATCACCATGGTCA
This sequence comes from Torreya grandis, assembly GCA_037957365.1. NCBI lineage: Eukaryota > Viridiplantae > Streptophyta > Pinopsida > Cupressales > Taxaceae > Torreya > Torreya grandis. The sequence goes on from JARHVA010000076.1 coordinate 4,313,703, forward strand.
TTCTTATATGTATCAATTTTTGTAATCTTAACTTGGTATGTCCAAAATATAATTTTCTATTACCTTCAATAGATGGTTTAGTATATTCCACCATTGGATATGAAATGTTGTCATTTATGGATAGTTTATCAGGATATAACCAATTACACATAGCTCCCAAAGACCAACATAAAATAACATTTAATATAGAGTGGGGTGCCTATTATTATGTCAAAATGCCTTTTAGTCTTAAAAATGTTGGAGCAACGTATCAAAATTCAATGACCCACATTTTCCATGATCTTATACACAAGATAGTGTAAACTTATGTTGATGACCTCATTACCAAATTTAAAATTCTTAAAATGCACTTCACCGATCTATCTATTATTTTTGATTGACTAATCAAATATAAAGTTAGACTTAACCCATATAAATGTGTATTTGGAGTTACATCTGGTAAAATTTTAGGGTTCTTAGTCTCTCTTCAAGGCATTTGCATCGATCCAACCAAAATAAATGTTATCATCAACATGCCTATTCCTCGGTCCATTCTTGACATAGACACTTACCTTGGAAAACTTGGGGAAATTCTACGGTTCACCCTAGAAATGGATTACCATATATACTAAATCAATTCCCTTGTCAAAAAAGGTAATGCTCTAGAATGGATATATTCATGCCAAAAATCATTTGATAACATGAAATAATCTTTGCCCCATCCTCTTAGTCTTCAACCACCTTCAAACGACCACCCCTTAATCTTATATACCTCTTCTACACCCATATTAGTTGAGGTAATGCTTTCCTAACAAGATGATACTAGTAGAGAGTACACTATTTACTACATTAGTCAAGGACTCATTGACTACAAAAAATGTTATACCAAAGTAGAGCAAAATTGCCTTTCTATATATTTCACAACTAAAAAGATCCATCACTATATGCTCTATCAAACCACTTATGTCATTATCCACTTTGATCCACTTCATCATTTCTTCTCTAAATCATTCCCACCTAGAGATATAATTGGCAAATGGATGGTCCTCTTGATGGAATTTGATCTTAGAATTATTACAAAAAAATCTATCAAAGGACAAGTCATTACCAACCAAATTTTAGTGGCACCTTTATCAACCATAAATCACCTTCAAGATAATCTCCCTGATGATAACATTCTTTATAGTGAAGGTCCTCACCAAACTATCTCTCTCAAAGATTATTTTCATAATTTCACTATTAATTTAAAAATAAATAATCAATAAGATACCAATATCACTCCTGATACTACTAAATCTAAAGCAGTTATCAAAGAACTCCCTAAAATTACCATTTATTTGCATGAAGACACCTGGACCCTCCACTTTGATGGTGTCAAATGCCTCCAAAGAATTGAGGAAGGATTTATTCTAACAAACCCACATGGTAAGATCATACCTTTGGAATTTTTATTAACTTTTGATGTCACTAATAACATGGCCAAATAAGAAGCTTTAATATTATGCATAAAAGAAACAATTGACCTAGATATCCCATATCTACACATTTTGTGTGACTCATAACTTATGTGCCACTAGGTCAATGGTTATTATCAATTAAAAATAGAAAATCTAATCACATATCATCAAATGGATGCCACACTTGACAAAGAATTTGCTTATTTTATCATTGATCTAATTCTAAGAAATCAAAACTCCATAGTTGATTCTCTTGATTCATCAACATCTCTATTTTTCCCTCATCAAGTACTTAATGATTCCTAATTTATTATCCAAATATGAAAATAAACTTCTTCTATCCAACTAAATGATTCACTCATCTGTCACATTGAGGTTTTCACTATTAGATAAAGCCCATGGTATAAAAACATAATCCAATTTCTTAATCATCAAACCTACCCTTCAAACATGGATTCTCATGAAAATACTAGAATATATAAATAAGATTTCAAGTATGTCTTTCGATACAACACCCTTCACTACCATAATTTAGATGGTACCCTACTCCATTTTATATTTCAAGAAGAGGTTCTTAATCTCTTAGAACAAACACATGGGCTCATTTGTGGTGGTCATTATAGTGGATATACTACAACCTGTAAATGTTACATATGGGTTACTTTTGGCTTACTCTAGAAAAGATGCTATTACTTTTACTAAAAATCACAATCCTTATCAACTCTATGATGATATAATCCACTCACCACTAGATGAAATCCAAATATTAGAGACTCTTTGGCCATTCTCTATGTGGGGATTAGATCTCATTAGTAAATTACCTTAGTCATAAGATAGCCATGTCTTTATTATTACTGCTACTGACTATTTTACCAAATGGGTAGAAGCCATGCCTCTTGTTAATGTCATGAGAATTAATATTTCTAAATTTATCCTTAAATAAATAATTTATAATTTTGTAATTCCCCATACTATCATCTCTGATAATGGTAGAAATTTCAAAAATAAAGACATGAAACAATTATGTGCTAAATTTAAACTTTTTCACATATTTTCCACACTATACCATCCTCAATGTAATGGTAAAGCAGAGGATACTAACAAAATTATAAACAAAATATTACAAAAGACTATTTTATAAACTCATATTTATTGGCACCTTCATCTATATCCCACATTTTGGGCCTACCATACTAGCATATGTACTGCCATTATGGAAACATTGTGTTCACTAGTATATATTTTTGAATCAGTTTTACCATTAGAATTCAAACTCCATATATTTTCATAGTATCATTCTTAATGAATAATTACATGAATCTCATCTTCATGCTTTAGAATTTTTTATGAACACCACTTGGTCGCCTTACAACATAACCATGAATACAAGGCTTGTATTGTTAAAAAACATAATAAAAACATCAAAGTCCACACATTTAATATTGGTGACTTAGTCCTAAAATTATATTACACACATGATAAATAAGGAAAATATGCCCAAAAATTATGGGTCCCTACTTAGTAAAAGACATTCTTGGTCCTAATACTTATTGTCTATAAACTAATGAAGGCCATTTTTTCAAAGTACCCACTAATTCAAAATTTTTGAAGAAATATTTTACCTAAACATGTCCCTTATTTGCATAATTCTATATATTATCCTAATAACACTTTTGCACGACTTATCCAATGATCTCTCCTTTTCAACAACCTATTCTATATGTAAACCTTAGTCCTCTTATATGGTCATTTGGTTTCTATTTTTCATTTAATTCATGAGTTGCATTGTAATACCATGGATAGGACCTAATTTTACTCATGAATACCTTTTTATTTCATACATAAATTCTCATATTTTTTCTCTTTTGATCACAATTTTGTCATTTTACAAAGCTTTTTCATTTTCTTATTCCTTTTATGAGTTGTAGTGCAAGACCATGGATAGGACCAAACATTCCTCACAAATACCATTTTTCACAATTTTACATCCACTTGGGTTTTTATTTTATGAATTTTAGTGTAATACCATGGATAGGACCAGTCTCTCCTCATAAAATCTACATATTCTTTCAAACCTTTTTGTAAAACTGAGTGTTCCTTTTAGAATGTTCAAAAATGGTTAAAAGTTTGTGATTCCTTATTCTCAACCTTGGTTTTTATTTATTTTTTAGGTAAAACTTGCACAACAAACTATGTTAGCATGTTTTCCTATACTTACATAAATTCTTATGATAAGGAATCATTCTTACTTGTCATTCTATCTCATTTCACATTATCACATTTTTTATGATTTGAGGTAATTCAAATCATTTCATGTTCATTTCCCCTTGATTTCCCTTCCTTTCATTACACTTTGGATAAAACAAGGTCAAAGTCAAGATAACACTTTTATTTCACATGGATAAACAAGACTCTTGGATACCATGCTCTCAAATCCTCTTTCCTAACCACCAAGTTTAAAGTTTTCAAATGGTAGTCATCTTTAGCTCCCATGTTTGGTTATTTGAATCTGTATGGAGGACGAATATAAAAAGGCACCAAAAGTTAAAAGACAAATCATTTATAAAAGGAAATGATCAAAAGGCAAATAAAATACAAAATTAAACATCACACCAAAATACATGATTCATAACACATCTCCTATCTCTAATTGAAGTTCAAAATCTAAAGGTTGCCTCATATCAGAGCTAATGTCCCTTTGGGTGCGGTAGGCCAAAGATTGGGATAGGTGAATTTAAAACTATCTAGTGCTACCTAATTTATCACATAATTACCCAATCTTTGTAGTATACTGATGACTCTATAAGGGGTTTTGATGAATAGGGAACACATTTTGGAAAGGTAGGTCTATCTTAATTTTCATGCATATAGCCTTCATGGGATGATATTCATACTTCATTTGATAACCAAACATTTGTGTGGTTAGGAGAAGTTCTTCAAAGTCCTTAATGTCAAAAGTCCTCTTATTTTTATCAACTTAATTTTAGTGTCTTGACTTCAGTAAAAATTTTATTTACCTTTATTTTTCCTACATCTCCTCCACCACCCATTTCATTCCCCCCTTGACATGCAATTTTGATTCAAAATCTATTTCCCCACTTTTATATTCCCTCTTCTTCACATCTTAAAATATGGTAACACCACTTTATTTTGATTTTGTATATCTTTAGAATAAAATAGTATGTTTTAGTGACTATGGATTATTTTATTTACACCATTACTTTACATTTCTAAACTTGCCTTGTTTTCATTTGAAAAAAAAAATTATCATTCTTTTTTTGGATAACTATGTTTATTTTTATATTTTTGTACTTTGTACATTGTTTAGCGAGTTTAGATTGTTACTTCTCACTCAAAAATGTTGTTTTTACTTTCCATAATTTTTCCATTATTGATTTAGTTTTTATTTTTACTTCTCACTCACTAATGTTGTTTTTCCTTTCATGCAGTTTTTCCATTGATGATTGAGTTTGGATTGTTACTCCTTACTCATCAATGTTATTTTACCATTTCTTGCCCATCTTTGTTTAAGTAAGGATTATTATTTATTTCAAATTGATGTTAGATTTTTATTTTTCATGTATCCTTAATTTTATTTGGTTTTTCACCCTTATTAATTAAGGAATATTTATTTCATTGAGCCTTTTGGTCATTTAGTAGTCTTTGATTTTTGATTACCTGATTTACTCAAAAATTTGGCTTGAACATTTGGTTCTAACTTAGAATTTATCACCATAGCTTACCAAATTTTAAAGTATGTCATGCTTATACATTTTAGTTATCTTGAATTTCTTGTATTTGCTTTATTTTACTCTTTAAGTTTTGTATCCTTAGGTATTTTACAAAGTAGTCTTTATGCCCTCCATAATCAAAATTACAAACACAACAAGAAACCATTCAATGGTAAAGCTAAGTCAAGGTACACATATATTAATGATTTATTTTAGTAATCTCTATTAAGTCATTTAATTTCAATTATTTTATGCTTTAAAATATTAAAATTTACTTATCTCAATTTTGTGTATAGTTGTGTTATTTTCCTGAAGCACCATCCTATGTTGTAATTACATGACATGTGATCAACTTTGAGTGGGGCATATATATACACATGATATTTTAAAACTTTATCAATTACTAATGTTTTTTATCTTATATTAACCCATTGAGTCTCAATTTCTCTTAGTGCATGTGGTAAAGGGTACATTGAGAAAGGTATGGGCAGATTATTGGTACTTCATAAGATTATTTTTCCCTATACTGCCACTTACAACCATCACAAATCCCTTGTATATGTTTCCCTAAGGTTTGACACCTACCTTACACACTCCTCTAAGAAATTAATCACCTCAAATATCCCCTACCTGATCCAAAACCTATTTTTACCATCCTTGAACATAGTCAAATAGGCCAACCCTATTCTGGGAATTGAGCATGTTATAGGACTAAGTCAACCCAACTGACTTAGTTTAAGACCTAATTAATTTATTTCTTAATACTAGGTTGACTAGACCAAATGTGTTAGTTAAAAATTCAAAAGAGTTCAGGGTTAGATCCAGATAGATAAACACATCCTTTACCCCATTTTGAGAGAGATATAGATATAATCATTCATTTTTACTTCTTTACAATCTACTCTTCCACCATTCTACTTGAGGAGTCATTGCTTAAAGTTTATACTTGGATAGAAGAATCTTGTCTTGTGGAAATGTCTTGGATGCATAGGAAAAGTATTACATCCTATATCTAACCTATCTTTGTGATCCTTATGAACCATAATTACCTCTTGAAAAGCACCATTGGCCAAGGGAGAGAGCCTTGATGGGTTTGAATTCAAGGTAATTATTCCTAACTCTTACTCCTATTTTATTAGTAGATAGAATTAAATAAGTAATGGATTTTGAATGTATTTATATCTCCATGCAGTATAATTGCCTCTACATTGACTTAATTAGAGTTCTTATTTGTATGTTTACTTTTATGTTTATTATTCCTCATTTGTGCCACAAGCTTTGGTGAACACTAGATTAGATTTACTTTACTTTTTTTTAAACCATAAGACCTAGTTAGGGTTATTGTGTGGTATTTATTGAATAAAAGATTTTGAAACCATATCTAGTGATATTATGTGGTAAGATATCCTTTAGTTAGGTCTAACAAATCCATATTGGTCATGAACTTGATTGTCTAAATGTACCAACAAGTAGAAGGGCTAGTTTGATTTATCTTCTTCAAACTAGGATTGATTTGTAAATCAGCCTCACTTTTCCTTGTATACAAACTCATCATTGGTTATCATTTTATGATATTATCTCATACTATACATAATGTTATTCATAACATCCAATTTTTCATGTTAAAGTTTATTGGAAAAGAGTGTAGTAGAAGTTTAGAAAGGAAATCATTTTGTCATGTCACACCATGGCCTTATTAAATTAATTATCTTAGATGTTCTCTCCAAAAAATTATAAACATGTTTCATCAGAATTTTTTTTTGCCTATTATATCACTCCTTCCCTTCCTTATCTAGATTCAAAGACTAAGAGAAAATAAAATTTTATTGGGGGAAAGGTGAATAAGAAGGGAGTATTTTCCTCAAAAGAAGGAGGTATGCATGGTGAAGCTTCATATACTAAAAGGGATAGTAAAATAATTAAAATTGATATGGATGTGGGAGATATGGTTCCCAAAAACATTTAGGACTCCATTTTTGTCCCACATTTGGAAATGAAGGATAAGATGAAGTATGATCGGGACATGTATGTACCATATTATATATCCACCCTTGATGAGGCATGTTTTATCATTAGCAATCAAGGAATTTATATTTAAAAGATGAAAAAGAACCTATAAGAAGATAAAAGTAAAATAATTGAAGATAATAGGTCAAAATATGAGGAAATAGACCAACTAAAAACTTCTCTCAGCTTGGCAACAAACATTATTTTAATTTTTTTACTTGTAGAGCCTCTCTAAAATTTTATGCATTAATCTTGAAGGATAGATGGCTTAAATTTATGTTGAAGAGGGAATTTGAAAATTAGAAACCAAATTTAAATTCCCTAACTATCTTTGAAAATGTGTTTAGAATGTCTTTTGAAGAAGATAGAAATTTCATGTGTGAAGCATATATTTAGAATCTTCTTTTGCACATGTTCTCATCTTGGAATCCAAATAATATTCTTTCAGAGGTACATATCTAATCAATGATGTATTATATCAAAAATGAAAGGTTATGTACTCAATAAAGGACTACATATGAGGAATTGGAATATATTTGTCCACTTTTGGTGAGAGGGGAACATCTTAGGCCCTTTTAAATCATTAGGAATATCCAAGAGGAGATGAAGGATGAATTATTCCAAAATTTAGTGTTGTGGTCAAGGTGACATGTAATGAAATAATTTTTGACATTGGAAGAGATATTTATTAATAAGGTATATGATACTTGTTCAAATATGTGGCTACTTCTACTGGCTAGGTTGAGGATGAGGGAGCCACATTCACCACTTATTTTATTGTGTGTCTTGGCTCAAATGATATTTTAATTACATGTTATTAATTATTTTTTAAAAATATATTGGACTTAGATTATAATTATCCCCTTTAAATAATTCCCAATAACTAATTAAAGGTTATCCAACCCTTTAAAATAAAAATAATAGTTGGACAAGTGGAAATTGGTTGAAAACCACAAAGGGTATCTCTCCCCTCTAGAAACTCCTAAAAAAAAACCATGTGACTTTAGAGAATTATGTGAGAAGGAGCTCATTTGGTGAATCCTACCTAATCAAACTTTTCTTTACTAATCTAAGGCATATAAATAATTTATTTCATCTTTTTTGATAAATCAAACTTTAGAACTGGTGTTTCCTACTAGACATATTTTTATTACTAGTGGATATGGGAAGGAATTTGTTATACACTATTTTGTTTTAATATGCATGGCAAGGGTGTGAGGATGTTTACAAATTCAATTTGAAGGTGTTTAAATATTTTTGGTTTGTTTTTTGGATTCAGAAATGGAGGATTGGTTTTTTCTGTATTTTCTATGTTGCAACACATTTCTCAATTTCATCTTCATGAGTTCTTTTTGGACCTTATTTGTTAAAACTCTTCTACTTCTATAATTTTATAGGTATGCCTTGGACTTCACTTATAAATATTTTTTAGTTGTATATCTTTTACACTTTAACCTTATATAAGAAGGGGAGTATTATGTTGTTTTATAGTAATCTTTTATGGATGTTGAATATTTGTTTTACTTTAGCTTTTTGGATAGTGTTATCTTTGTAGGTACCATTATATACTTATTGGCTACTTTTATGACAATTTCATTTACTTTTTATACTTTATGAATGAGGGGTGTGGTAGCCCACAACACTCTTTTACCAATAAAAATAATAATAAAATAAATGATGTTTTAAATTTACAATACATGTTAAAATAATAACTATTTTAATAAAAAACAAAATTTTATGACACAAAAATATGTTTTTTAATTGAAATACACATTTGATGCAGAGCATCATGAGATAACATGATAAACTAATGTGTTTAAGAGTTTTAGGTGGCCAATTTTGATTTAGTTTGGTGTTATATGTATTATAGGGACCCTTATGAAGTTTTGGAATGATTGAGAGTCTTGGATTTGTGTGTTATTAGCTCTTTTATTTCTTGCCAAAATGTAGGATTTGAAAATTTGAATCTTAGAACTTGGCTTATAGTGGTATTTTGGGTTGTTTATGAAATGTAAAAGTTGGTAATTGTTGTTTAATGTTTGTTAATGGTCCTAGAAGTTCCTATTAAGGTGTGTGAGTATTATTTAAATGTAAAATTTATCATGATAACAATATGATCCAAGTGTAACTACCAACCTATGTGGAAGTGGCCAAGAAGGATTTTTCTTGTTTATTTGGCATTTTAAGGGGTTAGAATGCATGTAGATGAGGAATGAGAGTTGTAAAAATGATATTTTGATAGGATTTATTTGAATAAAATTGGAGGAGAGATTGAACAAAACCAGAAAGATCTAGATTTGAACAAACTCTACCTGCCTTTGTAAAACTTTATGTTTTGACTATTGTATGAACAAGGAAATAAATAAATAAAAGAAGGCTTTAGAGAGATTTGTGTGCTTCTATGAGACTTAGGGAATGTGATAAGTCTTATATTTTTATTTTATTTTCATAAAGGGTTTTCAAATCATTATTTTCAAGGTAAGAATGAATTCACCTATAACCTAGTTCCATTTAGAAGCAATTTTGCCTATGCATGATCAAGATTGACAAGACAAAGATGAATTTATGATGGTTGTGTAAGTGATTTTGATTTTTTTAGATCTTAACAATAGAATATATTTTTTATTTATTATAATAATTACTTTGGAGTTTCATATATCTAGTTATAATAGAAAGAGTCTCATAAATCTTCACATGCAGTCTTTTTTTTACACACAAATTCTCAAATTTGCTTGTCGGGCATGTTTCATGAACATATAACTATTGTATAAGGTTAAGAGAGGTTGGTAATACCATAAAAAATAATTATATCCATTTTAAAATAATTAAAACTCAAAATATACCTTTTTTTTTGCTCTCAGCCTTGCATAGACCTATCATAACAAAGACTAGTGTTTGAAAATGGAAACATGAGTAACTTTTAACTCTACAAGCCAAAATTAATAAAAATTTGTAATATGATCAATTTTCATGTGATATAAATGATTCAATAGGTTATAAGTTTTTACATGGTCATACAGTAAGGTCACCAGGATTGTGGTAGTGCATTAGGCTTAAAGAGACATAATTGGTAATATGGTGTGTTGAGTTGGTAGGGTTGCACTATATGTTATGAGCTAAAATTTTGCATTAAGATATAAAAGGATAATGGGTTTCCAAATATGTATTTTTTTTTAATATAAAAGTTTTATATTGGTCAAACCTATTATATTTGTGCATAAACATGGCTACAAGAAAAAGGCCTTAAAGAAGGCAAGAATTGATTGGTTGATAGTTCAATCATGAAGGTTAAGTTATTTTATTAGATGAATAAGGGGAGATAAAATACATAATATGGATTTCCTCATTATCCCTAGTGTGAATATATAACATTAGAACCTAATATGAAGCTATTAGGCCTATGAATCTACATGAGAATGAACAAGATTGAACCAAGAAAAGAAGCGTGAGGTTATCAAAATTATACAACAAGAGGATGGTGTTTGTAATGGATGGAGAGAGTGTAGAGGTATGTGAAGGGTAAATGAAGAAGTAATATGTTTACAAAGAGACTTAGAAGCATATGAAGGAAAAGAGAGAGAAAGGGTGTCAAGACAAGTAAAGCACCTACATGACAAAACAAATAAGAGGTTATAGAAATGTTTAAGGCAAAATGATGGATGAGGTATATTTAGGCATAAAATCTACATCAAGTGGTACCAAAGTAGGTAATATCTTGGATTAGTTTATGATTTTGAATATTAAAGGTTTATATTTGAGATTGCATGCATTTAATTTATAGGAATGAGTTAGAGAGGTAAAAAAAGATGAGAGTTTGTGGTAAAAGAGTAGACCTAAGAAGAAATCTATCAGAATATCAAGAGAGAAAGACTTCAAGAAGAGAGTTGTACTTCTAAGGTGAAAAATAATTGGAGAGGAGTGTCAATATACCAAGTAGAAAGAACATAGGTTTAGACACAAAAGCAAGGTGAAAAAGACTTACTTGATAGAAGCTGAAGATAGAGAAGGAAAAGGAGAGAAAGGTCTTGGTTGAATTAGAGTACCATAATGAGAGAAAAATAAGGAAACCCCAAAGAGAATAGGATTGGTTATTGAAGAGTAGATGAGTGAGATAGATCAAAGGTTAGATAGGATAAAGCTCTTGGTGGAGCTCATGAAAGAAGAGGAAAGCCAATGGTATGGTTGGGTAATGAGGAATAAGAGAGTTAAGTGGCCTATAATTCTACTCATAGAGAGAAGAAGAAATATTGTCATGAGAGACAATGAGAAGTAAAATAAATTGTTATGTAGGTAACTCAAGGAGGAGATGAAGAAGTTCATAATGGATGAAAAACTTGGTACACAAGAGGAAGGTGAACAAAACCTTAAGGATAATGAGATAGTAATAGAGGCAAAGCAAACTAAGGAGAAGATGGAGGAAAAAAAGCCTCAAGCTTTTAAATTTAATGATTTCTTGCCATGTATGCATGAAGGTAAAAAATGGAAAGAAGAATAAGTCCATGTTAAGGACATAAAAATTGAAATCATGAAGGAAAAAAAGCATGAACAACATGCTATGTTGAAGAATAAGTTGATTGGGTAGACATGTATAGAGGTACAACGGTTAGTTACCCTAAAAGAGGAGAGATTCTTATAGAAGGAGATATTCAATAATAAGGATGCCTCATTAAAGGCATAAAAAATCAGTAATTACATCAAGAGGATGGAGTCAAGAGGTATAAAAATAAAAAATTAGGATTTGTATTACGTGAAGCAATCAAAGAGGTAGAAGATATTACAGGTGATGGAGAGTTTCTAGGATAACAACAAGATCAGTTGTTTGTTTATGAGAGTTGGGATCAATTAAAATTAGAAATGTTTGGATCATGTCATAAATAATGAAGAAAAGAACAAAGTTTGTCCTAAAATAGTAGTTGAAGAGATGAGTATTTGGCATGAGTCAATGGGGGTTCAAGAGAGAGGAATATTATGGATAAGGCAACATACATCATGGATCAACAAGGTATACAAACTAATTTTCAATAAAAAATATTGTCTATCTTGACACATGAAGGAGATGGAGAAAAAGTACAAGTTATGACACAAGCTATGCAAGAGAAAAATGAGAAAGAAGAGTTGATTTGGATAAGATTGGTACAAGAAGCTGAAGTAGACCTATTAGAGATCCTAATTCAAAGTGAAGAGAAGGAAGAAGTTGTCATACAAGAATTAGAGGAAAAATTTCAAGATGAAGGAAAGAAGATGTCAAATATAATGAGCATGTTACCTATTGGAAAACTTCAAGGAGATGAAGTTACATGTCATACAAGGGTAGAAAGTCAAAATTAACCAATAAATTATAGCCATAAAGATGTAAAAGCATTAGTACAAGGTGAACCAAACAAAGTTTTGAGCCAAGGTAAGTTAAGTATATAATCATGTGAGATGATTAAGGAACAAGTATGGGTAGTTAATTCTAGAAGTAAATATCATAAGTTAAGAGGACATGATAAGGCTACTAGTCTTTGAAGGGACTAGTAAGTCTCATGAATGTAATTTGATGGATAATAAACATAATAGTACATGTATGGATATGTAAAAGAAGTATTCACTCCATGATCATATGGAGGAAAGAATCAATGAGGTACAAGAGCTCATCATAGGTCTAAGGAAAGAGGAGGACAACCATGTTCTTCATAAAACAAGTTATAGGATGAAGAAAGCACATTTGGCGGAGGAAAATATCAGTCCAAAGTAATTAAAGAAAGGAATCAAATTTAGTTAGAATTGAAGAATTAAAGAGAGGGTTGTCTTAGCCCAAGGATCAACCTAAATAGCATGCCAAGAGTTGAAGAGCAAAGACTCATGGAAGAAGAACTACAAGAAAGAGAGAAATAAAATGAAAAACAATCAAGGTAAGAAGTTAATCCATTCAAATGGTAATGTTATAGCTAAGTTATTTGAGGGTATGTATGATGATATCAAGATAAGAGGTTGATAATATGTGTGGTGTCATGATGAATCTGAATTAGATATGTCATTACATGATGAGCAAGAAGGATATGAGAAGACCCACCATAAGATGGTGGAGTATCATGAAGATGTATCTAAATAGGATATTATTGAGAGTATGACAAGGATAAATGAATAAATTATTCATGAGAATCCATTAGAGCATGAGGATGAAATAGGAAGCAATGTTAAGAAGATAGACCAATAAGGAGTGCATGAACCAAACATGACAAATGAAGAAGGAAGCTATGGAATATAAATTAGAGTGAAGAATTACAATCAACCATTTGAGCTGAAGCATGATGAAGAAAATTAATAGATATAGGAGATAGAATATGAGGTGGTTAAACAATTGTAGTATATCATATACTTCATGAAGGTAGAAGATGAGTTGGCAAAGAGGCAACACAAAGCAAGAAGACAAAGACACAAGAACCAATTGATAATAAAGGAGAAAGACAAGAGGAGAAGCAATAAGACCTTAGAAGATCATATAATAATTAATGATAAAGTAATGAAAATTTTGGACAAATTACATTTGATTAGGAGCTCAAATTTTCCCACTTAGGGAGTTTGATGCAAAACATCATAAGATAACATGAGAAACTAATGTGTTTAAGAGTTTTAGGTGGTAATTTTTTAATTTATTTTGGGTGTTAAAGATATTATAGGGAACCTTAGGATATTTTTTAATGATTGAGAGTGATCCACATCCCTTCTCAAGGATACGTCTCCCCGCTGAGGTGATCATCGCATGCCACATGTCCAATCAGGAATCATCTCTTTTATATTTTCCTATCAAAATGTAGGATTTGAAATTTTGAATCTTAACTGTCACTCAACAAACTTGGCTTGCAACCCTACCCAGAGTGGTATTTTGGGTTATTTGGCACTCGTGAAATGTCGCCCGGATAAAAGTTCATATGTAGGATGTTGAATCTTAAAACTTTTAGAATGTTTTTTAATGTAAAAGTCATATATGTTTTTGAATGTTTTTTAATGGTAATATAAGGTCCTAGGAAGGTGTGTGATTATTATTTCAATTTAAAAGTCATCATGAGAATAATATGATTCAAGAAAGGTAAACTTGTAACTGCCACCCTATGTGGAAATGGCCAAGAAGAAGGAGTTTTCTTATTTGTTTGGCATATTAAGGGGATGGAATACATATATATGAGTAATGAGAGATTTATAAGGATTTTAAGATAGGATATATTTTAATAACATAGGAGGAGAGCTTTAATAAAACAAGAAAGATCTAAATTTGAACAAACTCTGCATACTTTTGTAAAATTTTGTGTTTTGACTATTATATGAACAAGTCAATGAATAAAATAAGGATTTAGAGAGATTTGTGATGAGACCATAATATGGCTCATTACATCTATAAAATAACATCTTTTTTCTTGCATAGGAAGTGGATATAAATGTATTCTCTAAACTTATGGTTTATTTAGAATAAAATAACAAGTATATATCATCATTATGGCTTTAGAATTCATTGTTATCTATTTTTTATCTATTACTAATGATTATTGGGAAGAATATGTCAATGAGTATATACATAGTTCATACTAAGCTAAGAATGATTCAAAGTATGAAGAGTAACCATTCAAGAATAATGTTGGAGTAGTGTTAGAGTCTTCTACAATAGATCTAGCATTTTGGTCAAGTTACAATAGCTACAAATTACATCATAGACTCCTATAGGATTGATACAGACTCCCACAACAACTACAAATTATATTAGAGACTCCTCCAGGCTTTCTACAAATTCCCACAATAACTATAAATTTTAGTAGGTTTTCTACAAAATTTGAAAAATTTATTACAGATTTCAACATAATTGTTATAGACTTCAATAATACTACTAAAAACTTGTTTGGAAAGTATTTTTAAATATATTCTAATGATTGGTTGGTCTATTTTATCTATCACAAAGAAAATTTTCTATTTGAATCCTTTCTATGTATAGATTTCTATATACAGACTTTCCATTATGGATTGTATTCAAATATAAATTTATGCAAATTTATTTTAATAAATTTCTCTCTCCATATTTTGTGGAGATTGAGATAGGATAGGATATCTAAGTTTTTATGCTTAAATAAGGTATTGGTTGGAAGCATAAAATTATAAATGCAACCTTCCACCCTTAAATGACATTAATGAAGATACTTCTCTTTCCATTATTCTAAGCAATCCATTATGAAACTTATGTTCCGAGTAAATTATCTTCTGAGGAATGAGTTGGCCACTCATTCCAAAGAAGATGGATAAATGTATTTTTATTTATTCTTTTTGTAATTATCACTTTGATGCAAATTGTTATTTTATTTTTTTTATTGATGTAAACATTTATTTTCTATACAATTTGTGTGAACTTGCATGTGTTTTCATTATTTATCATTTATTTTCAATTCAACCATTTAATTTCTTGAAAATGTGATTAATATTATGCATTAATGCTTTGATTTCTACAAGTGTGATTTTCAATTCTTGCAAGTGTGGAGTGTGATATAAATAACTATTTGCCAATGATCTCTTTTTCTTGTTACATATAGCCTTCAAACATCAACCCTAGATTAACATTATTAAATGAAGGGGATTCATGACCCCCATTATTTTTGGTACCATTGTTAGGGAACCATATTGTTATTAGTGAGAGGGAATATCTCTTTACAAATTTTGTGACAAGAGATACTTAATGGTCTCTTTAAAATTTATTTGCTTCAACTCAGATTATATATTTTTTTTGCAATTAGAATTTAGATTAAAAAACAAAAACAAAACCCCTCAATACTAACATTATTGTGTAGGTAATAATAACTACTAACATCATGAAGGAAGATTTAATTATTGATGTAGGTTGGAAATTAAATTTTGAGACAACTAAAATAGTGTTTGAAGGATATGGCATCATGATAATCAAACATTTACAAACTATTAATATCTACTGAAATGAATAAAAATGGTCTACAATCTAATCTATGTAGTTGCTAAAGTAAAACTCTTGAGCCAAAATTATGTGGGGTATTCAATCTCTAAGGTAAGCACAATTTATTTTCAGCAATGACAGATATATAAACAATTGATCAAGAAATTAAAATGTTAAAAGTTGTATGATATGTTTAAAATAAATTATTTCACTAACCAAAATCCTTGTGAGTTTATCTGGTAAAGGGTTGAATGTAGAATGGATTTCATTCTAATATAGTATAGCTGACTAATTTGTTATGTGTCATAATGGTTTCAGTAGTTTTTCTACTAATTCATGTTATGACCCAAAGAGATTCATGGGGATAATCCGTAAATCAATTTAAGTCAATAGACAGAGAGATTCATGGATAGAATACACAAATATATCCTCCTAGAATCTTACATACAATATCACCATGTATAGAAAGTTATTTTGGACAAATTACACATGGGTCAGACAAATTAAAAATAATAAAAATTCATGTGCAAGGTATATTACAACATAAGTAGATAAGGATTATGTAACATATTTGGCATAATTATTTTGTGTAGTTATGGTAATGTAGCATGCAATAACTTTGGCCTCATAGAGATATTGCTCTAGATTTTGTGTGAGTCAATAAACACATTTCAAAATTTGTAAGTCTTACATAGTCATTGATTTTTACAAATTTTTAGCATGTACAGCTTGTTGCACTAAATTGGGAAATCTAAATATTTTAATTTCTATTTTTTATTTACTTAAATACTTAGTTTATATATAATTGTTTGAGCTTATTTCTAAACTATAGTGATAATAACTAATAGAAAATTGAAATTGAAATTTTCAATAAATTTAATTAATTTGGTCTTGGTACTAGTTGTTTATTTTATTTTTTGTGTTTTTTTATTAAGTCTACGTGGATGAGGAAGTTTGTAATTATAAAAAAAATTATGACAATTTAAAAATATTCAGACTTACATTCCAGGCTAGTCTAGCATGTAAACTAGAACATCAAATTTACATACAATCGCATGAGACTGAGCATTTAACAATTCTGCAAGGGATGTTGTCCCTTAACCTTGTTTAGGGCTTTCACCCCTAGACCCCCACTTTTTATTTCTTAGTGAAAGAAGAAGATAGTGAAGAAGCTTGCTCACCATTATGCAAATATAGGCCAAGTTGTTAAGGAAGAACACAAAAATTTTAGTAGTGAGTAGAGACATGTAAAATCTATTTGCAACAAGGAAGCCAAAGACCTCTAATAATTCAATTACCCAAGTATGTTTTTTAACTTTTAATTTCTATCAAATGATTTAGTAATATCTTCCCTATAAAAATAATAGTTAGTATTTTTTGCACAATTCATAATAAACAAATTGATGCCATTCTATTTCATTTCTTTCCATATATATTCAAGAATTAGCTAAACCCATATCCACCTGCATAATAATAGAACTTGTCTAAAGAAGTTCTTATTATCCACAATAAAATCTCATTCTCAAAAATATTAATTTTTGAACCATCAATCATTCCTACGTAGTTTGAAATGTATTCTTCAATATATGTTCAAATGTTCATTTTAATGGTCTATTATTGGCATTTATATTTCTTTGACATTAATGATATTATGCTTGTTTAGAAAGGCTTTGTTTGTTTTATGTTTTACAAGATAATCTCATTAAAATGAGTTCTTCTAGAGATAAAAACTTTTGTACATGACTACAACAAGCAGTTGATACGTTATCTTGAGTTACCTTTGAGAAAAGAATGCAACAAAATCAACAAGTGCCTATTAGTAGTTATTGGTCCTCACTACATCAACTAATGTTGAAGAAATTTTAACATACAAGAGATTTAATGATACATTTAAAATTAATAAGTGGATTTATATAATCTATGGATAACATTTTACATGTCATTAATTTTCAAAAAAAAAAAAAAAAAAAATTCAACAATGAAAACCTTCGAGCATTGTTGGCAATCCTAGTTTGAAAACTAGTTTGTTAGTGGACCAAGTGTTGGAATAAAGAGCCTTGATTAGAAAACCATTTTACTAGCTAGTCAAGGGCAAAAACATAAAAATATATAGAATACAATTTATCAAATGGAACAATGATACAATTTTTTTAAAATTTGGTTGCTTACTTCTTGTGCTATTATTTTTTAGCATAGCAAGACTATACTTTTATCAATGTTTTTCCCAACCATTTTTACTTTGGCTACCATGAAGGAAAAAACAAATACTAGAGATATGCTAGGGTATTTTACTTTACTACTTTAAATTTAAATTTACTTGTATGTATTGTTATTACATAAAATCCACTCTAGAAAATAGCTTTATTCTAAGAAATAGACAACTTCCATCTGATCTATGTAATCTCATCCCACTTCATTCATTTGACATGCATGAGGAAATGCATGATCTTCAGTGTGGGGGAGGAGAATAAATTTGAAGATATAATAATTGGACTTATCCAAAAAAATAAGTTAATAAAAATATAATTTAATTTTGTTCATGGTACATAGTTTTTAAAGGAACAAGAATTTTTATGTCAAAATCTGATTTGTTATCAAAATAAATATGTGTAGACATAGAAGAAAATTCTCAACACAAGAACCTGCTCTCATCTCATTTTAAAAAATAAATAAATAAAAAGTAGAAATAATAAAATATGAAGAAAGCATCATGATAATTTTATACAAGAACAGTGTCAAAAGAATCATAAAGAATCTAAGGATAGTAGGAAAAACCTTCACACAATAACCTATCCCTAAAATTCAATTTTCATTAGCCACTTTTGTTTGAGATTTTAAAAGATAAATTTCATTATACTTGTATAAATGAAATTAATTTGGAAATCTCATTTGAAGTATGAAGCTAAGTCTAATCCATGCATATGTACCATGATGTTTTAAATAGTGGCATGCATGAGGACGTGCATAAGATTAGGTGTGGGGGAGATGATGAGACCATAATATGGCTCATTATATCTATAAAATAAAATCACTTTTCTTGCATAAGAAGCATATCTAAATGTAGTCTCCAAACTTATGGTTTATTTAGAATAAAATACTAAGTATATATCATGGTTATGTCTTTAGAATTCATTGTTATTTATTTATTAGCTATTACTAATAATTATTGGGAAAACAATGTTAATGAGTGTATATATAGTTCATACTAAGCTAAGAATGATTCAAAGTATGAAGAGTAACCATTCAAGAATAATGTTGGAGTAGTGTCAAAGTCTTCTACAATAAAAACAACATTTTGGTCAAGTTACAAAAGCTAAAAATTATATCATAGACTCCTACAGGCTTGCTACAGACTCCCACAATAGCTACGGTTTACATCAGAGACTCCTATAGGATTGTTGTAAACTCTCACAGCAGCTAAGGATTTTAGTAAGTTTGTTATGAATTTTAGTAGGTTTGTTATAAAATTTCAACAAAATTGCTACAGAATTTAAAAAAAATACTATAGACTTATTTGGAAAGTATTTTTAAATATATTTTAATGATTGGTTGGTCTATTTCAGTTATCACAAAGAAATCTTTCTATTTGAATCTTTTATATGTATAGATTTCTATATACAAACTTTTTATTATGGATTGTATTTAAATATAAATTTATGCAATTTCATTCTAATAAATATCTCTCTACATATTTTATGGAGATTGAGATAGGATAGGATATCTAGGTTGTTATGATTAAATAAGGTGTTGGTTGGAAGCATAAGATTATAAATTCAACCTTCCACACCCAAATGAAATCAATGAAAATACTTCTTTTTTCATTATTTTGAGCAGTCCATTTTGAAACCTATGTTCTGAGTAAATCTTCTTCTGAGAAATGAGATGGCCACTCATTCCAAGGAAGATGGTTAAATATATTTTTATTTATTTATTTTATAATTATCACTTTTCTACAAATTGTTGTTTTATTTTTATTGTTGTAAATATTTCTTTTCTATACAGTTTGTGTGAACCTGCAGGTGTTTTGATTATTTGTCATTTATTTTCAATTCAACCATTTACTTTCTTGTAAGTATGATTTAATTTCATGAATGAGTACTTTGATTTATGTAAGTGTGATTTTAAATTCCTTAAAGTGTGGAGTGTGATAAAATGAACCATTTTCCAAAGATCTCTTTCTCCTATTACATACAACCTTCAGACACTAGCCCTAAATTGACATTATTAAATGAAGGGGATTGACGACCCCCATCAATTTGTGTAATTACACGATACTTAGGTCATGTGATCAGTATTATATTGTTATTTTATTTTAATAAATATGTTTCACATCATAATTTTAAAGGTAATAATGAATTCATCTACAACCTAGTCTATTTAGAAATAATTATACCTATGCATAATCAAGATTGACAAGAAAGAGATGAATTTGTGATGGTTGTGTACGTGATTTTGAATTTTTTGGGATACTAAAAATAGTAGATATTTTTTATTTATGATAATAATCACTTTGGAGGTTCATATATCTAGGTATAAGATTAAGTGACTCATAAATATTCACATGCAGTCTTCTTTTTACACACAAAATTCTAAAATTTGTGTGTTGGGCACGTTTTATGATTGTTCATAAACATCTAAATATTAAAGAAGGTCAAGAGAGGTGGTGAAAATCAAAAATAGACACTATATTCAATTGAAAACAATTAAGACTCAAAATATACCTTTTTTTCTACTCTCAGCCTTGCACAGGCCTATCATAATAAATACTAGGGTTTGAAAATGGAAACCTGAATAACTTTTGACTCCACCAGCTAAAATTGATAAAATTTTGGAATATAATTTATTTTCATGTGATATAAATGATTCAATAGGTTATAATTTTTTATATTGATTAACAGTATGGTCACCAGGACTATGGCAGTGCATTAGGCTTAAAGAGACCTAATTAGTAATAAGGTGTGTTGAGTTGGTTGGGTTTCACTAAGATTTGTGAGGTAAACTTTTGAATGAAGCTATAAGAGGATAATGGGTGTCCAAATATGTATTTATTTTTACTTTAACATCTATATATTGGTCAAACCTATTATATTTTTGTGTAAACATGGATACAAGAAAAAGGCCTTAAAGAAGGAAAGAATTGATTGGTTGAGAGTTCAATCATGAAGGCTGAGTTAATTGATTAGATGACTGAGGGGAGATAAAATATATCAGATGGATTTCCTCATGAACCCTAGTGTGAATATATAACATTACTATGTTATATGAAGTTATTAGGCCTATGAATCTACATAAGAATGAACAAGCTTAAACCAAGAAAAGAGTGTGAGGTTATCAAATTTATACAACAAGAGGATGGTGTTTGTAATGGATGGAGAGAGTGTATAGGTATATTAAAGGTGAATGAATAAGTACTATGTTTACAAAGAGACTTAGAAGCCTAGGAAGGACAAAAGAGAGAAAGGGTGTCAAGATAAGTAAAACACCTACATGACAAAGCAAATCAGAGGTTAAAGAAATGTTTAAGGTAGAAATCAGAGCTAGGATGATGGATGAGGTATGTGTAGGCATAAAATATACATCAAAAATCTACTAATAATACATGTTATGTATCACTAGTCTTACAAAATGAGTGGATGATAACACTCTCCTAAGCATCAAATTAGTCTCTTGAGTGATAAAATAGATAAATGTCAATCTTATCAAAAAATAAAAGTTAAGATTACATTATTTAATGTATTTTCAATTTAAAAAAGTGAACATAACCATAGATAATAAATAAATAAATAAACCCCAAGAAAATAAGGCATAAACATCATGCCACATGAGTAATGTGCACGTGCAGTAAAGGTAAAGGATCATCAAGTTTGCCATCCCAACCCATCAACCACTTCCAATAGGTAGATCATTGAATTAGGTGCAAGATCCCACCCATAATTTTATTTGTCCTTATTTTCTTCCATCATATCTTGCCCCTCAAGTGAAATAGTAAGGACCAAGTAAGGAAGCTTCCTTTGTGCTGACCAACTATTAGGATCTAGATTATCACTACCATGACCATCTCAAAATTTATGAGCTAGAGAATACCTCCATACATAAAGAGAGACACTCTGTGTTTATTGTGTGAGTGGTGTCCTCATCTATAAATAAATCCACATCCCTAAGAGGCAAACAGATGGTGAAGAGTCTATCATATACTTTAAAATATCCCCACTTGAAGATGAAAGAGATTTTTAAATTAAAATTAGGAAAAAAGGTCCACCAAAGAAACTATAGCTTAGTGAATGTCATTTTTTGGTCATTATTTAGTTTTTATGTATTTATATTAGGGTTTTATTAATAATTTTGGTATCATGTAGGTAAGAAAATAATTTCATAGTAAGTGCACGAAGGTTCTTCATTTGTTTTAGAAGATATATTATATAAGTAACTTCAAAAAAATAATTATTCTAAACTAAAACCCTTGTCACCTTATTGTTCATACCCCATGTTGCCTCCTTTTACATATGCTTCTTTCTAAACTCTAGAGCTTTGAAATCCAGTACTAAAAATTTAAAGAGTGCCTATTAGATTTACTTATTGGATCCTCATGGAAGATAGTAATTAATATGTATAATCCAAATTAAAACCAATTACCATACCAAATGTTTAAAGGGTATGTGATAGTTTAAGAGGATGCAATGTCTTAAGAGTATTATGTCCCAAACCATCCTATGGATCAATAAACTACTTAGTTTAATCGAGTGCATGATTGGGGCTAAGCTAGCCAAGTGAATCTAATTATAGCCAAATAGCATGAATTGGAAATAAATTAGTCTAAATTTCATGCATTATTTAACCAATCAAGTAATTAGATCAATTAGATATGAAATTGGAGCTAATTGATTCTCATGAAACCAATTAGAATACATTAGGCTATATTATCACTAATTGCATGTTTAATTTAACCAATAGAGTAGATTGATCAAATATGTTTGTAATTGAGGTTAATAGAGCCCCACAAGCCCATATGCAATGAATTAGCCTACATTATTGCAATCCAAATGTTTCATTTCACTAAATTTAATGAACATGTGTTGAAAATTAATTGAGGATAATCAATACATGTGATCCTAATTATTAAATTACTAAAGAATGACATTTATAGTAAGATAAACAAATATAATAACATAAATGCTTAAAATAATAATAAAAACATGTATAATATTATAGAGATCACACAACATAAGAGATGTTTATGGGTCGTGATGCCCTAACATAAAATATATTTAGAAATACAATAATTACCCTTAAGGTAAGGAAACACCATACAATACTCCTTACAAAAGGAATCACTCCACAAGTATATATAATATGAGAATACCACTTCGATGGGGATAACCTTTATTATGATTTTAACATATAGAATACTCTCCACTTACTAGACCTCCTTTACAATGATATTCATCTCCTTTATATATACATATATTACCAATTATGGATGGGTAAACCAATAATCCAAATATAAGATGACTCATTTACTGATATAAAAAATTACATACATTATCCATCTGACCCAATATAAACTAAGGGGATGTGTGCCACATATTAAGGTCTCCATCAACTAATATACATCATAATATCATATCCTTGGTACATAACAATCTATTTAAGTTATCTATCGATGATGTTTTAATAACATAGTAATAATTAAAAATAAATATGTGGTGTAACATTTTATATTTATGGGATATAATGAAAAAATAACCAACTAATCTATAATAGCATTCTCTTTGATGAGGCTAAAATAACTATGTGAGACGATGCACCTTTTATTGTGTAGTGGATTGAAAGGAGGATTAGTCTGGTAAAACATCTAAAATTTTTGATATTGGAATTGTTGAGTAAGGAAGATGGTTATGCATTAGGAAGATGAAAAATTAAGATATATTTACAACATGTAATCAATCATACATGTAAAACAACCACATGTACCACTACCAATAGAAGACTTGGGAAATGGATATAAATTTAGTTATAGTTATACTAAGACAAAGAATTGTATGTTTGGATTTTAAACCCATAAGTAGTTTATATATTAAGTATTCCATTCAAATCATTGTTACTATCTTATAGGGTTTACCATCATCAAACAACATATAAACTAGGTTATGCCCACATGGTACAAACTGGGACTTTACCAAAACATATTTTTTCTTAACAAAATTGTTAGTGTCTATACCATAATTAGAATGAGGATACATTCCTTTTAATTTAAAAATGTGCTAGAAATTTTTTTTTGCATGTAAAACCATGATCGAAGGATATGAAAATAAACATTTCCATAAGGAAACCCTTATATATATGAGATCAAATGTTTCATATAGGTTTAAGGCCAAATAAGAAATAAAATTAAACTTTAATTATCCTAAGATGGTGACCACCTTAAAGGGATATAAATTTATTGAGGGGATGTGATTATGTTAAGGGGACATGATGTTAAGTAATTAGTTAAATTAGGTATGCAATTTGGGTTAATCAATCCCATAAAACCAATTAGCATACATTGAGGCTAAATTTTTGTCAATTATGTTTCTAATTGAAACAATCATGTAATTGGGTTGATTTGGTGCATAGTTTGAAATAATTAAGCCCCACAATCCCAAATTCAATGAATTAACATACATTTAGACTCAATTATCCTTATTTTTTTAATTATGTGCATGATTGGGGATAATCAATCCATTGAACTTATTTGTAACTAATATGGAAGTCTATATAGCATAGAGTATTTTCATTCTCTTATAAATTACATCCATGTGTGTTTGAATTGAATATTCATTTTCTCACTAGGATATTGACCAATTTTCATGTAAAAAATATTCACTAAATCATAATCATCCTTATAACTTTGTAACCAAACACTAAAATACACTGACTTTAGTGGTTCTCTCATTTCTGTTTGACCATCCAAAAAAACATTTGGCACTATGATATTCATGGTCCATCCTTAAGAACATTATGTGTCCTTTTTAAACATGCTTTATCAAATCACTTGAGTATCTTGAACATAATTTTTTGTCATTCCTTAGGCACGTGTGTTTTATCTTTATAACTAAACTTTAACAAAATTATAGGATTGGATAATCATGAAATGTTTAATAGATAATTTTATAACATTTGAAAAAATATTGTTAAGTGGTCTTTCAAAATAATACATGTGCATCCCAATCCAAATTTTTTTTGACTAGTCTATAAGAGGCTCAAGGTAAACATCCACATTTTCACCTAATTATTTCCAAGGACTAGTAAATATAGAAATAGATGTTATTTTTGTAACATAAGCAATGGAGGAATATTATTATATATCAAGATGATAGGCCAAACTAAAATAAATCATTGAAAAGTTATAATATGGATTAAATCCATCCATTAAATAAAACATTAAGTTATAATATTTATTAAGTACAAAAAATAAAACATTCTTTCTTTTGATCATAATATGTGTTTCATATGTTAACTAAATGTGTAGAAACCTAGTTTAGGTACAAGACTTATAATTACAATGTTATTGTAGTGTTTTGTACATATGGATTATTGGTTCATATTATACTCTTATTGGTACATTTAAATTTGTGTTAGACCATGTGTAGCTGTTCATTATCATAATTCTCTCATGAACATATATAGATTTATCATTTGTTTGCCTTGGGATACTCACCAATACTCATGCAAAATCATTGATCTTTGTTTTCTAAGCATTGATTACCTTGACCAGAATCAAAATAGTTTGATAGTGTTTTGACCACTATAAAACCATCCTGATACTAGTCATGTCAGTTGTAGGTCCTTTATTCCATCTCACTATGTTTCCTTATGCTATGATTGTCGAATTCCCCACTTCCACATTGTAAACTAGAAAATACCCACCATAATTTATTTTTGATTTTAGGGTCAACTTAGTGTCTGAACTTATAAGTGAAGGTCATATTAATTTATATAATAGGGAAACCCTAATGCTTCAAATAGCTTATGGTATAGGTTTTGAAAAATAATCTCTATTATGAATTCAACATTAGAGGCTAATCTTAAATAACTTAATATCAACCCTTGGGCCTGAGTATAGCTTGTATATAGTTAAGATATGATATGACAGTAATTTTTTTGAATTCAAAATAAATAACCACTTATCCTTACTAATTGGCCTTAATTATTTAACTATGCAAAAAACTTGAAGCATATTCAGCTGAACCTTAAGGTACTTGATTCCTTCATTTCTTAAGTCATAAAATTCTTACTTAGTATGTATTATGTAAGACTATAAAATAGTTTGCATATCCATACAAAAATTATAAATTACATAAATGATGTCAGTACTTGTAATAAGGATGTAACGTTATCCCATATTAATTTTTAATCTCATTTACCTTAGATTGGTCTTATTAGATAAATTCATTCTAAACAAAAACCACTCATGTATATTGATTAAAAATTACATCATATTTATAATGAAAACTAGCCTTTATTTTATTACAACAGGTGAATTCTTGAACTTATTACAATATCATATACTTTAGCATAGTACTTAGCTAAATTAAATTATTACTAATTCCTTTATCTGTATTTTTTTTATCATAACCAAAATTAAAATTGTGCTAGCTCTTTGATTAACTTTATTCCAACTTAGCAGAATTGAATAATAAAATACTCAAAAGAAAAAAAACTCATACTTATATCATTAACACTTCCTTAACCTATGAATGAGATTTATACACATATGTGCCATGAGCTTATTTAAATACTCTTAGATCTACAATAGATAAGAGATTAGTTCTATCTTTATCCTTATTCGTATACTCATGGGCCAATTAGCTACTCAAAATGAAAAATCATGGGCCTGGTTTGTCCTCAAATCCAATTACAATTACTTGCCAATTTGATTTATTACCATGACTTCATTTATTTACTTTCCCATCAATGTTCAAGTAAAACTCATAAAACATGGTTCAATTACAATAGTTGAGCCTTAAATCGCTAATGATTTTTTTTCCCTTGAAGCAATCCTATAAACTTGTTTATTGTTGGTAAATCCAAAACACATTCAAAATAACTTAGTTTAATTAGTCTACTTTAAATTAGAAATATACTCAAGCTCCTTTCTATTACATGGTATATCCTACCATCATTTGTCCTTTTTAAATAAATAAGCATAACCCAAAAAATTCTATAATTACAATACTAGACTCATGTAGTCTACTAAAACCTTTTAGTTCAAGATATATCAACAACATATCAAGAAAATGAGTTATTTATAGTTAGCACTGAGTTGAGTTAGTCACCCACATCATCTTTATTCACATTTTATACATTAATGCAATTCAAAAAGTATGCATTGGTTTACCTTTGCTACTAGCAAGGTTTAAGCTTGCATAATAATTTATCATAATCGACTAACACACTAAGATTCAAAAAAAAAATATATCCTTAGTTTTTATAACACCATTTCATATTACTACTTTATTGGTTAACCCAGATGATAATTACAATATTTATCAAAATTTATCAATAAGGGTATAACTATTTACAACAAGAAATCAACATCACATAAAATGATAACCCATACATCTTGACAACAATTGTAATATTTTTCCATTATTTTATAAAAAATGAAACACGTGATAAATCATTAAGTACCATAAGAAAGGTCAGGTAAGTTTTAAGACATAATTGGCAATCAAAATTTCATATTTTATGATTGTTCAGCATACATGTACAAGTTATGGAAACCACCCTAGCATATGTACCATGAAAAATAAGAATGATCATTTACCATAAGAAATTATATATATATATATATATATATATATATATATATATATATATATATATATATATATATATATATATATATGTATGTATGTATATGTATGTATGTATGTATATATGTATATATATATATATATATATATATATATATATATATATATATATAGATATAGATAGATATACATAGTATTATATATATGTGTGTGTGTGTGTATACACACACATAATACCTCATTTATTTGAAACTATATATATATGTATGTATGTATGTATGTATGTATGTATGTATGTATGTATGTATGTATGTATGTAGGTATGTATGTATGTATGTATATATATAATTTTTGTTATTATTACATGTGTTTCAAATAAATGAGGTATTGTGTGTGTGTGTGTGTGGTGTGTGTGTGTGTGTGTGTGTGTGTGTGTGTGTGTGTGTGTGTGTGTGTGTGTGTGCGTGCGTGCGTGCGTGCGTGCGTGTGTGTACACACACACACACACATAATACCTCATTTATTTGAAACACATGTAATAACAACAAAAATTATCCAACTAATTCTTGGCAATTAGACATTGAGTTTTGTATTCAAGTATGTTTCATTCACACGTTCATAAAAGGGCATCATGATAGCTACCATCAACTAAAAATACAAAGGCATTCATAACTCAATAAATTTCCTCTTATCTAATTACTATCATTTTACAACCATATCAACATGTGTTGTAACTATAAGTGAGCACAAAGCATAATAACAAACAAAAATAGCCATGTCAATCAAACTTATACCAAAAAAATTTAGAACTATTACAATTACCATTAAAATATGATCAATAAGGTTAAAACAATGTGTAGTGGATTAGAACTAATCATTCCCAAATACTCTTAATAAGCCATGTAGATGTATGCATTAATTCACATGTATAATAATGAGCAAAATAAATTGAGTATGAATATCCCCTACAATAGTCACACATCATGCAATTAATCAATAAATTTAATATAATACATTTGAAAAAGGATTTGAAGCTGAAAAAATATTTTATGGCAATCTCATTTCAACTAAAAAACAAAATTGTAACTTTAAATATGAAGATCCCCTATTATTCAAATAATAACAACTGAACATTTTTCTCATAAAAAGATATTAATGTTCATATGAACAACCAAACCCATATTAAGTAGAGCTACCATGAGTAATCATAAGGTTTATCACACTTCTAAAGAATTTTTTTAATTATTATTTTCAATATTATTTGCAACCCAAGCCCAATATAACATAGTAGATCTCAACTATTATTTACATTAAATAATATTATTTAAAAAACACAAGTATTATCACCTACTAGTTTTTATTTTAAATGAAATATATAAACAACCAAAATAACCTAATTTAGTTTGAAGAATATGAATATGTAATAGGGGTTTGACAAAGAGATACAAAGCGAACACCTTACTACACATGGGACTTACTACAAGTATAAATCCACACTTTTTTAGCTTGTATGAGATAAACAATGAAGAATAACCACTATGTAAGAAAAATATAAAGAGAATAATATATTGATAAAGATATAAAAATAACTACATTAAGTTAAATATAGTACTCTATCAATGACTGAAAGCAAATGTTGAAATAGAAATATAATTTATAAATGAAAATTAATCTAAAACATATGAACTAAATCAAAATGTCATCTTATTATTAAGGTTCTTTCATATCAAACTCCTAAATAATTACGAGGTTATACTAACATAATTATGAAAATCATATGGCTAAGAAAGAAAGAAAGGGCAAAAGGTTTGTAATATGAAGTAGTTAACTAACTATTCCTCACGGTAGCCTTTCTAGTTCAATGCACCAAATGACCTATAAAGAGAGGAGGATAGTAGCACAAGGGAGGATAATGGCTATAGATCTGATGAAAAACATCACTAGTATCATAAAAGGGGCAACACAAAGATACATGGTCAAAATGAACATGATTAACACAATGATCATAATATATGTCAAAGTAAAGGCATAATGAATCACCAAGAATTGATAAATTTGATAGAAATAAATGCAAAAATAATCAAGAAGTAGTAATGGATTCCAAATAGACATATATAAAGGCAAGTTTATGGCATTATTTGGCTAACAAGAGTCATTTAGAGTCATTAGAAACCCTAATGGGTTTATGACCGATCATAAACAAGCATCTATGGTCAAGTTGAGGAAACAGACAGTTAAGTCATGGGTTTTCATGAAAAGGATTTTAGGTCATAAATGGGTAAAAAAAGGGTTATCTCCAGTATCCTTCTTTGGTGTACTTTTAATCTAGGGTGTAACAATTGGCATTGACTTATAATCATTGGGATTTAGGAACTGAGAAATGAGCATTACATATAGCCTGAGTAATGAACATTCAAGATCATAAAAACATAATATTGTAAAATATGTAGAGGCCATACAAAATTCTAAAAGAACATAAATGATACCTGCACTTAATTTTGATGAATGGTGGCACACAAAATATCAATGATTTCAGTTTAGAAAGATTAGTTCCATACTCCAACTCTAATAACTATAAAGGATCAAATAATGTTCATGGTCAAAAATGGTCCAAGATCACATTGACCAAAGTGTCAGTCTTGGTGTTGTATGATTGAGGGACATGGGATATTTGTAAGCCATCAAAGTAAGAAATCAAGTCATAAGCCTCCTTGAAGAGGGGGATAAAAATATAATTTTAATAATAAACCCCTAAATTTTTATATAATATCATAGTGAATCCTATATTATAGGTATATTTCCATTTGCTAATCTTGGAAAATTTACCACACAAGTGTAAATTGACTAGCTATTCCATTGGATCTTTAAAAAAACTTATAATAATCTAATTAATTAAATTTAATAATCAAAACAAGATATAATGACATCCCTCTTCTTATTGGGTCTTTGAAACTTTGTCGTTGACTCATTTTTTATAACATAGAAGGTTGTTATACCAATTCATTAGTTGGTTGATGTATTTTTCTAAATCCTAGCCATAAAATTTCATTAATGTTGGTTGATAGGATGCATTTTTATCCATTATCATATAATATAATAATATCTTATGCCATATATTATCTTATTTTGTCATCTCTCATATATCTCCAAATTGGTGAAATGTCTTTCCATGCCCTTATCTTTTGTTATATATATATATATATATATATATATATATATATATATATATATATATATATATTTTCTTCTCATAAAAGACATTATTGTATTTGAATAAGATGGTAAAAAAAAATCAATTGCAAACTTTCCTTGAAATGTTTTTCATATTCCATTTCTAAAGAGTGTAATGAATATAGAGACAAATGAATTTACATCTACAAACTTATGAATCAATAATTCAAAGTAAGTTTTATGAAGGCCTAGAAAATAACATATAATTATCTCAACACATGCACTACTCTTGTTTAAAGGTTAGAAGTGCCATAAACCTTCCTAGTTAATATCATTTAAGGAAGAAAAAACATGCCATTTTACAAAGAAAAATAATTAAAATTTTCAAGATTTATTGAATTTAAATTAAACCTACTCTCTCAAAAAAAATAGTTTTTTAATCAATTTCATAAAATAATCAAGATGATATCATGATCTGGTCATAGAGATAATGATTTACTAGCAAAATATCTTATATCTACATTTATATCTTTACAAGTTTTCAAATATATTTGGTGTGAATTTACTTAATAAGATATATATTTAACCCAATAACATCTTGTAAATCCAATGAAAAGTGTATATAATGCTCACTTCATATCCAAAATTAATAATACAATAAGTTTGACCACAAAACAAGCAAATCACAAGCGACCTATTTGGATACTTGCATCATTGAAAATTACCAAATAATATTTATGTAAAACTCCATGGTCATTGACTGAAACATGAGCTCAATTAAATTTTTAATGTCTTCCAAATTTATAATATCAAACTACTTAGGCTTTGCCATCTATGATGACTATGCCCATATGGCCAAATGACGAAGTTTAACCAAAGAAAGGTAGGATCTGATAGCTTTCCTTGAGAAACTTTAGATTTTTTGAGGAAATGCTTCATAAATGTGAGTTTTTTCTTCTCCACAAGTGGAGGTGGTGAAATAAACACTAATGGAACCTAAAAATGTGCCATCAACCTTATTATTAATTTGAAAATGGATTTAACCATCTAGCCCTCCATGGCATTAATTTATATTTCTAATGTTTATCCCCATATGCTACATTTTAGGCTTTAATATCCCTTCTTTCCTATCACACTTAAAACTCTAAAATAATCAAAATTTTTTATTATTAAAAAAAAATTATAATACATCAATAATCACCACCCTCATAATGGTTACTACATTAG
The DNA here is from genome assembly GCA_037957365.1 of Torreya grandis. Lineage (NCBI taxonomy): Eukaryota > Viridiplantae > Streptophyta > Pinopsida > Cupressales > Taxaceae > Torreya > Torreya grandis. The sequence continues at coordinate 4,345,999 of JARHVA010000076.1, forward strand.
TAATCACCACCTTCATAATGATTTCCATAGTATGTGCTATGTGGTGGTGAGATTTACAATTGTAAAAGGTGTTTAATTGAAGATACACAGCTATGAATATTGTGTTACTTATCTGATGGCACTTAATTATCCCTTAAAATGGCCAAGGGATAATACTAGGAAAATTAAATGTAAAACAAAATGTTTTAAGAGTCCACATTATCTCATAAAAACAAGCAGAGGTAGTATTAGATCTTAAGCAAAAATATTTTCATGAAAAAAACCTAATAATCATTTGAGGGATTAAATCCCAACTATATTAAAGTAATTTTGAGAATATAATGGCTTTCATATGGTGTAAATTGATCTTAGATAACATGTTTTCTTCTCCATACATAGCTTTGACTATTTTACTATTTATTTATAGTTTAAGTTTTGTCGTGTAAATTTATTTCAGATTTCTCTTTCATTATTTAGGATTTGTATAGTTTTTTTAAATATATAGTTGAAAAGGAAAGAATAGAAGTGAAACATGAAAAATGACAAAATTTAAGAGTTATAAAATAAATCTTTGTGAAACAATCAAGATTCTTCATATTTGTTCCAGTTGTTCTTGCCTTTGTAAATCAAGTTTGGGTATACTTTATAATTCAATTAGGTTAGGATGCATTCAAATAAAAAGAGACCAAATGATTTTACATTGAATATTAACTTGTTCATTATTTTATACAATGGAACTAATTCACCTCTACAAATCATGAAAAAAAGATAGATAATTTTCATTGAGAAGCAATGTGTTCCTTATTTTCTACAATAGGATTGATTAGGTTTACAAAACATGAATATATAAAATTTGAATTATATAAAATGAATATTAGTTCCAACTATCTAAACAAATTATATAAGGCTTCAAATTAGAATATCTACTCAACATAATAAACAAATTTTGTGTTGATATTTATGATTTATCATCACAAAAAAATTTAATTATGAAAAAATAACCATAAAATGACAAAATAGGATAACACCAGAAAGTAATTAGCGTTGGATTATGATACAAGGTTAATCTTCTCCATAGTTGGACATATATGCCTATTTAGTGTGTTACAAAAATTATTCCTTGTAGAACAATCAATGCTAACCAAGGAACACCATTACATTTTAAATTAGATAAAAACCTTCTCCAACCAAAAAAAGATTAGTCTTAAAATCTTGGATAGAAAAAGGATTTAAAAAACAAAGAAAAAAATCATTAGAAGAATGATTTCACTTTTAATTTCATAAAAAATCCAAACTAATTTTAAAATAGATAAAAATAAATTTCACAAACCAGTGGCATTTTACATCAGAATAGTCATGCATGCAACTAATGCTAACAATCAATTTAATAAGTCATTCACAATTGATAAATAACAGAAACAACATAAGTTAGTCAAAGTTTCATATAATATTTAAGAAAATAATGAGAAGAAAATCCTAAGTAAACATATAAACTTGAATTTACAAGCAAACACATGCAATATTTGACAAAATAAATTGAAAATCTAGAGATAAAACACAAACTTTTAATAGTATAATCAAAATAAACCAAAGCATAAATTACAAGTCCAAAAACACTTACATGATTCCAACCAAAAAAAAAAGTCATTAAACCTATTTTTACTAAAACACATAATTAAGTTTTCAAAAATAAGACAATTGTTAAAACAAAAATGATTGGAAAAAAAAACCTTTCATAAAACCCTTATGTTACTAGTAAAATATAATTTTCAAATACAAAATGAGGTAGCCATTAAATTCATAATTAAATGTCATTATACACTAGAAAATGCCCTATTTACACTTCATAAAGATAAATTTTATTTAGTTTTGGTAAAATAAGAAAAGCAAGCCAAGGTATTTACCACTTTTTGAAGATGTTAAGTGACATGGAAAATGGTTTTGATTTGCTTGTGGTGCAAAAGGAAAATAATTCTAAGCTTCATACTACAAAGTGTAGGCTACTCATTGAATGTTTGAAAACAAACATTATTACATTTTCATAGTAAAAAATAAAAAGTGAATATCTAAAACAAGGTTAACTAAACCCTACATAAGTGCTACATAAATTAAAAAATAAGGATAAAATAAAGGCTACTTCATCCAAACGAGTGCCATAAATTGGGGATAAAATTGTAGATAACATGCCATAACATTGTTTTACATCTGGATATGACTTGACTTGCTAAAATATTAATCATTATCCATTTAATAAAATTAAAAAGAATATTTCAACAATATTTTTCATTCATGCAATTTTGATTTGAAGTGGCCAACAACTTATCCAATTTTATCCTTTGAATATAATCTTTTAATTCTAAATAAAGACTACACAAACCCATCAAATTAAATGTGTGGATGTGATTTAGATGAATGTATACATACAAAAGTACCCTTAGTCATGGAATTATCTATATTTTTCATCCAATCCTCTTATAAATATATTTTCTCAAATAGATTTTATCGATATTTATCAAGAGGGCATCATCACTGTTTGCCATGGATCTTGCACATTGATCCAACTTTGTTTCTACATCTTATTTAAGTTGTATGCCATCATTAATTTGCATTAAAAGAGGGTTTAAGTGAATATTCATGTATATACATCTTCACATCTAGGGAAGAGGATGTCCAAGCTATTATTTGACATTCTATTTACACTACGTAAAAACTACATGGAGTTTTATTCTAGCATACAAGATACATAATTATAACTCCCTTGAGGTTGCTCATCCCATAACATGTGTTAGTTTTTCTTCATTACACATTTGTGGAAATCTAGGTCAAATATAAAAAGAGAGGCAAAACAAAACATTTTTCCTATATATTTAGAGAACCAAATATACAGGGTTGTATGACATCCCAAGGCAAACCTAGATAGGCAAAACTAGAGTCATAAAGTGAATACTATAAAAATTTGGGGTAGGAGACAAAAGTTTTGGTCACAAAGGGTAAATGTTGATTTTTCCCTAGGAAGAATCATTGGTCACATAGAGTTAGTGTCAATTTTATCATATTATTTTAAGACTTTTAAATATCACACATAGGCATCTACAAGCCTACACAACATAAATCTAAATATAGTATTCCAATATTTTGCTCAGGTATGGATATTTATTAAATTTTGTTATGTATTTTAGTTTATTTCTTATTTTTAAATTTTAATTATGCTTCTCTAATATTTTTGGCCACTATGGTAGATCGAATAATTATTTTACATTGTTAAATTATAGATATCCATTATGCATTTATTTTGGTATGTTGTGCATAATTTAATCACCCTTGTCCACTAAATAGTTAAAATATTTTAGTGAACACTTTCATTCTTCAAATACCCATACCTTCAAAGGTTCCCCCTTAGGGTTCATGGTTATTTTCTAATTTTTCATATCCAATTTTTATAGCTACATCTTTTTATACATATTTTGATCAAACCTTAGCTTTTACTCACATCTTTATACTTTCACATTACATCCACCTTTAGAATTTAGTGCGTACACATTTTTTCCTTGATAACATATATCTTTTGACGTGATTTTGATGTCACTTATGGTTTGATCTTCTCCTTTCAAATATAATTTTTATATTTGCATATCATGTTGCTTATTTCACTTTTAAATTATCTTTAGGTTTTTATTCATATTACAATATCATTATCCCTAAATTTTACAATTTATCTTTAAAACCCTATGATGGATATTTCTTGTGAGAATGCATGTGCTTATATTAATTTTATGGATATCATGCCTATTATTCATAATGCTAATGTAGATGATAATAATGATGATTGGAATGATGATGAATCCATTTTTTATGATATTGAATATAAAAAGTTAGAATAACTTAATTTCAACCCTATTGGACCATGTGAAAATGTAAATAATAGGATTGTCATGGGTGTTGATTTTATTTCTTTGACACCTCATGCTTATGGCAACCAAAATTTAGGAAAATATTAATTATTAAGTAAATAAATCATGAATCTTCTGCAAATGATAAAAATACTTGTGTTACTACTCTTCCTTTAAATGTAAATGTGGAAAATAATGCAAATATTAGAATTGTTCATCTTTCTACTCCACCTTTGAATGAAAATGTTGAAAATGATTCTTTAAATGTAAATGCTTGTGTTTATACTCTTGCCTGAGATGCTCATAATATCAAAAAAATCACAAAATTGGTCTTTTATTATTGAAGTTGGGAAAGGTAGCTAATATGAAGTCTTCATGTGTGACCAATGATTGTTTTATGAGTGTGAGTTATTATTCTTCTTTTACCCCTAGCAGTCCTATGTTTGAAATCAATAATAAAATGAGACCTTTGAGTAAACCTATTCATACTATGGTTATACCAAGATGTGAGCTGATCAATATGATGCATTCATATTTTACCCTGTTTTTTATTTAAATTTTTTAAATAGGTATAAACCATTGAAAGATTATTTATATTGTAATAAATGGAATTCAAGCATAAATATAAATGTAAAAGTTGAATTGATTCAAATTGATTGATAACTAGCATATTTTAAATATTTTTATTAAAACCAAGAGGGAGATACTTAGCTTTTTTTGGTTTTTGGTTGATTGTAGCAAGTATCTGACAATAGAAAATATGATGAAATAAACATGTGATAGCTTAAGTTTGAGAACAAATTTTGTAGTTATATCATGATAATCTTTACTCCTTAGACAACCACACAGTGCAACCTTTGTTTTTTACTATAATTTTTTTGCTATGAAAGTGACAAAACTTTAATTACTCTACCACCTACACATGTGTCTACTAAGAGGGATGAAATATTATTATTCTATTAATGTTTCACAAAAAACCTCTATTTTCCTTATCCTTAGCTTGGAAACCTTAGGTATGCTTGTGAGAGTTAGAAAAATATAAAAATGAAGGGGAAATGTAATGGGCTAAACTAACCCCAATAAACCCCATTAGTGATTGACAATTGTCTACATATATAAATACTCTGAGGAGGGAATCAATCCATGTGTAGTTCTTATTCACTGATTTGACCACAAATCAAATTAGGTCAACCCCTATAGTTTAAACATTTCTATAGGGGTATACTAGGGTGTGATTTGTGTCATATGGTCTATAATAAGGTCAAACATGTGTTTTCATCTTTGTCACTTTTGTCTGAGTTTGTCCTAAGTCATTCTAAGGTCATTTTGATTCATTTATTAGACTTGTATGATTTACCATAGAAAAAAAGTGTTCTAAAGTGTAATTTAACATCCTACACATCATAATATGTTAGAGGAACTATTTTAGAACTGATAAAATGTATATGCTACATTAGAAACAAGAAAATAGTTGAAAAGAGGTAGTTTTCAATTTTTGTATAACTTGTGTAGTAGATTTGGCATGTGGGAGGACTTCAAAAGTGACTCCTCAAGTCGCCTAAACTCACTTCCTTTCATTGGTAGCCTTTAAAATATTTAAAATGGCAAAAACCATCCTATTTCTTCTATCGCTCTCCTTTGTATACAAAAATGTTCAACCAATTTCAATCTGGTACATATAACAGGAGGTGAGTTGGATAAAGTGCCTTTGGTGGATGATAAAAATCCTTATATAATTCAAATCCATGGAAATATTCAAAGGATTAGTTGTTTGTGCTCTATGAAACATTTCTAAGAAGGTCTGCTCATTTTTCCTGCCTACACATCCTCATAGCCTTCAATGTTCTCCTCTATCTGGATTGATTTTTGTAAACTAATGGTTTTACATGATATTAAGGAGTATGAACACCCTTATCACAATTTTTAATCTTATTTTCACGTGTGAAGGTGAATAACTTGATATAAACACCTCATATTACTAGTGGAAGGCTCAACTAAAGCCTGTAAGTAGTGTCTCACTTATTACAAAGATTGTTTTCCTGTTGATCTTCAAAACAAAGGCATAACATTAGTGTTTCTAACATATGATATCATGGTGGTAATTTTTACTTCCAAAGGTGTGGCATAATTATTTTTATTGGTGGATTGAAGAGACCAATACATGCACACAGTCAAAAACATGGCATAATTAAGAAGTCTTGCAACATCCACCTATAAGATAGTGTGAGAACATTTGGACAAAGATGTGATTGATGTTTGGAACCTTTAAACATCCACATGACCTCATGTTTCATCAAAAACCTATTTAAACCACCAAGAGACCTAATGTTCACAAGATTCTAGTTTGGCATAGAGACCTAAATCTGATGTTCACCTACAGGTGCTCCAACAAAGATATGAAGATGATGAAATAAAGGTATTGAAACTTCCTAAGACCTTAAATTAGGTCTAAGAATGTAGAAGAGGACATTATGATAAAATTGAATTCATAAGGTATCATATAGACCTAAAACATATCCCTTAGTTTGAATAAGTTTCATATAGAGATATGTTACCTTATTTTCTTTGAATAAGGTATTTGAAAATATACAAAAGTCATATCTTGGTGGGTATCTTGAATAATGGATAGGTATTGTGTTTTAACTCATGTAGCCCAAGCATAGGGTTAATGTCTTGACCTAAGATAGGATTATTTTTTCATGAGAAATATTTTGTAGATAGGCTTCCATCTTAATCAAATTCACACTGCACACATTATGTGAAATCTACAGCTCTTGAAGCCTAAATGACCTTACAATCCAACAATGACATAATGGTGGAATATCTCAAGGCATAGGGACTATTTTGGTTTATAATTATTATATAATGGTCAAAAAATATTAAATAATAGTGGTAATACATATATTAACACCTACATGATCCCATTTTGTTCTCAAAATAACACCTACAGGCTGACGATAGACTTATAACATATTGGAGATAGGTAGTTTGGGTGTTGGTTTAGCCCTAGGCATGATATGAATGTGTTTTCCTATTATATGAGATAAAATAATTCAAGGAATATCCTATGCATAAAAAATATATTCACAACATCGTATATGAATCTCATTTTCTTGAGAACATATACCTACAGTCAACATAGCCCTTGGACTAGCTTAAGCAAATGAGGAAGAAATGGTTTGAAAGGATAGATAAGATGTAAGATGGATTAAATATGACTAAAAAAATTATCATATTGGTAAATAAACATTCCAAAATGGTCTTAATAATCAAATACCTAAACCTACAGTCAGATTTCAAGGCTCTCATACCCAAATAGAGTTTTGTGCATAGTCCTCACAATCATAAAAGTTTGTCTTGAGGTTTTGAAGAGTTGAGTGACCTGTGGGTGTGGTCCAACTTTTAAATTTAGTATATAATTTCCTCATGACCTAATAAAACTTCTAATATCTTAAAAATGGTAGGATAAATAGGGGATATGCCCTCTATTTTGTCTCAGATAGAGGGCACTACCAGGTAGTCTAGACTGTAGACTTGGTGAGAAGAAGGTAAGAGTGTGTGTTTTTAAGTATTAGATAATTTAAATAATATTTTTGGGTTTATTTATAAGGTAAAAAAACATTAATAAGTATCCATAGTCCCAAGAAACCCTCAGATGGGTCAAACATATATCTAGCACAGACTAGGCCTTTAGGCTTAGAACTAGGCCTATGACCTATAGGCACCTAAATTGATCCATATGACCATCAGAGTTTTAAAAAAACCTTGAAGAACTTAAGTGGAAAATATAATACTATTGGGATCCACTTTTTTTTAGATAACATCTCCAAGTTAGTCAAATTTGGCCTATTTTACCTCAGACCTATTCAAAATGCACTCAAAAGCTTGATAGGTCAATTTCATCCACTCACACTTGTATGGATGGATTGAATGGTGAATAAATAAATTGAGGATAGTTTAAGGAGGTATTAAACTTTATTTTAGTGGAATTTTTTCATATATTAAACATCTAGTTTTTATGAATAATCCCTAAGAACCAAAACTTGCTAAAACCCTCCTAAACCCTTGGTTTTGACCCAATGGAGAAAATATGAAAGGATATCCACTTATATGGGGTAATATGAATTTGTAATGGTTTTATAATTTTGGGTAACTCTCTCAAGCTGCATCACACATATTTGGTATGTACCCTACTTATACGACCATGGTGAATATAGTTTTTATGTGTTTTGCAGGTGAAAAGGAATTTTGAAGAATGAGAATCATTTGGGTAGGTAAAGTGGGACTTTTCAAACATCATTATGTATGTTTATTTCCACCTTTTTACATAAAATTTCTTATGCTAGCTCATTCATCTCAGGCAGTCTTTGGTAGATAGTGAGAATGAAGAGTGATTGTCAAGTGAGAGAGTGAAAAGTCAATTTTTGGGACCTTTGAAGGTCTAATTCATGGAATATAAGGTAGAGATACTCTATAAATGTGTCCTAAAACCTAATCCATTGATTTTATTTAATAATTTAAGGCCACATGAATGGTAAATGTGAATAATGAGGTCTAAAAGACTAATTAATGACTATAGATGGTGAGAAAAAGTATCCATCATAAGGCTATAAGTTAGGGATGCATCTAATGACTATTACGGAATGTTTCTAACCCCATTAATACAATACACATGTTTTAACTCTCCCTAGTATAATTTTGAGCAGTCAAGAGATGCCTCATCATGAAGGTGGTTTTCAAGAAGGCCATTTGGAGACCTTACACTAGTTTTAGAGAGTTTTATGCTTTATATGGGCATTTATCCAATAAGACTTTACATAACTCTATTATACAATTCATTCTTATGCAATTTAACTAGTTTTCATGCCTTGAAATGTGGCATTGTGACCCTTGAGCTCCACTTGTTTCTCTCTCTTCTCATATTATATAAGTGCAAGCCATTTTAACTCTTGTTTTATAATTCCACACATCGTATGGTGAAGCCTTACTAGTTTGATATTATACTTTACCTTTGAAATAATAATTTTAAATCTATTTTTGATTTCATGACTTCATTTTCTAAGTGCATGAAGGGGTGCATAGTTAAGTGTCTAGTGGTAATTATCTATCCTTGCCTTCTCTTTGTGCTTTCATGTTTGGTGCAAGTATGTATCACTCTAACAGGTCACATGAAGTGTAACTAGTGTGTTAAACTATATTCAAGTGTAAAACTAGCATTGGTGTCTATAATCTGATCTCTGGTTTACTTACCTTGAGTATTTCCATGCATATCACCTCCATGTTTGAAATATAAATGTTAGAGCAATTCAGGATTCTAAGACTAATGTTATAAGTCATGTCTCTTAGTGCAATTGTATGATGGTTTAGTGGAGATATTTATGTTGTATCACCTTAATATAATATCTTAATTTCCATGTTAATTCTATCCCTTTTCATCCAAGTAAATTTTTAGTGTAGGTGATAGGCATTCAAGGATCAATCTAGGGAGCTAGCCCTTAAACCTAGAGGTCTAACTCTACTATAGGCAACCCATAGGTCTATAGGTATTCCAATGTTTCCCAAATCTTAGAGTATGCTTTAACAACCAAATCTAGGGTGAAATATTTAGTGACAATAGTTTTGGCATACCTGATGGGACCATTGTCTTAAAGACATCTTGTCAAGGTGAATGTTGATCTTGAAAACATCATAGTTGTATATGGTGTTCTACTCAACATTTGATGACTCCATTAAAGGTAATATATGGTTCTAGATCATTATTTTATCAGTTTTTGTGTTCATACTTCATGGTCCTTACTAAGTCATCTTATAGTAGAGTTTTCAATCCCATAAACCCACCTCTTCAACTTGAACTTCCTCTTGAAGTTCAACATCCTCAACCTATCTTGAACTTTGAAGAACAAGAGGAATTTTCAAGCCAAGAAGATCAAGAGAGTGAGAAAGATATTGAGGAGAACATGTCTAATAATCATAGCTTCCCAACCTTTAAAATTGAAAATCCCATATACCTCAATGCATATGATGATATACCCCCTAATGCTACCAAAAGTGTTCCCACATTCAATGGTGAAGGTCATGTCACTCCTAGTGAGCATATTATATATATCTCAATTTTTTTTAGATTTCATAATGTTATTGAGGTCATCATTGCCATTAAAATCCTTTACATGTCCCTTAGAGGGAAAGAACTTAACTGGTATATGACATTACCTAAAGATTGTATCATAACTTGGTTTGATTTTGGAGAGATGTTGACATCAATGTTTGAAGATAAAAGTGATCACACATCACTTATCCACTAGCTTAATGTGATTCAAAGAGCCCCTAAGGATACTATGCATGAATTTAATGAGAGATTATAAAGTGCTTGGCATATGCTACCTCCTCCCATTATACCACCTGCAAGCTTTGTGTTTCCTATATATCTAAGGGCTATTAGAACTGACATAGCCATAATGTTACAGTCCATGGGTGGTTACGCCTCACCTAAAGCATATGGCCTTGCCATTGGAGTTGAGAATTGACTAATGAAAGATATAAATTTTCCTCCAAAATTATCCATTCCTATGCTTCCAAACATGTTTACTAATACTCAAAGTGTTTCTCAAATTCCTAATGCAAATTCCAAGTCTAGAACTACCCCTAAGAAGTTATAAGATGTTATTGATAAAGATGCAAGGATCTAGGCCTTAGAAGCTTAGGTTAGGCACCTCAATCTATAGTATGATGTTAATCAAAACCCCTAACCCTATATTCAACAAGTAAATAGGTTCCCACCTCAACAATATGGCCAAGGTAGAGGTCAAGGATAGCCTAACTTCAATAGGCCTATCAATGCATATAATCCAACTTCCACCTCCAATACAAGATCCATGGTACTAGTTCAAAGCAACTTGGTGAAAGGAAAGGAATGGTAGCAAGGTTAGTTCATGGATTTAAATCAAGGTGGAAATCAAGCTTTGGTTTCCCAAGGAGGATTTATTTCTCAACTATCAATAGAAGATGAAGTTCTCATACAAGTAAATGAAGGATGGTAGCCCCAAAAGGTGAACCTTGCAAATTTTTTAGTTGAAGATACATATGTTCTTAATCAAAATTATTCAATTGAAAACAATAATAAAGAAAAGAGTAAGTACTTGTGTAGATTTCCATGGTGTTCGTACAATTTCAAGTAGTCCTCCTATAAGGTAGCAAGGTGTGAGTCTAAGTATGATAGTCTCTATAACTTATGCATATCCTTCAAATCAGAATGTTGGAAAGGTTACTCAAATTATTCCAATGTCTTTAGCTCCAGACACTTCTTTTCCTTTAAGGACACAAGAAAAGGTGAGTGCTCCTACTTTGAATATTCTAGATTCTTTGAAGAGTGCTAAGGCATCTATGTCTCTTTGGCAAATGCTTCACTTGCCTGGTCAAAAAGAGCTCCTTCAAGAGTAGTTGTCTCAAATGCACCTCAGTTATCAACCATATAGTCATAGTAATGTTACTCTCACTAATTCTCCCAATCACATTATTAATCCCTCTTCTAAATTTGAAAAACCTCCCCCCTCCTACCTCATTCTCATTGTGGGATACAAACTTATTCACAACTACATAGTGGATAGTGGAGCTAGTAATTTAGTGATGCCCAAGGTAGTGGTAGATAAATTGGGCCCAAAATATGAACCATATAATAAGGGAGTGATTAAAAATTATGGGACACCTACTAGTTAGTAGGACTGGTCAAAATTTTGAAGGTTTTCCTTCATGATTATCTTAACTTCCCCATCTTTCAAGACATTATAGTTGTTGACTTGCCTACTCACTTTATTATCTATCTCTCAAGGAATTTCATAGCCAAGATAGGAGGATACCTTTCAAATTATTGGTCATTATATGCCTTAAGGACAAGGTATGGAGAAAAGGTAGCCATTAGAAGTCAACCACTAGCTAAGTTTCATATTGAACCCTATATAAAAGCAAGCTCCAATCTGAATTGTGTCATCAATAATCAAGAGGAGTCTATTGTGGATGAGGGAACATATTCTAAGATTGAGGGCATATCTGATATGTTCCTATAATATTATGGTGTAGACACTTATGGATATGATCCATACACTTACTTTAATAAAACTAATCTTTGCACATACATCATCCACAAGGGAACATATGAGAAATTTAGGGTAAGCATTCAACACTCTTTTCCACAAGTTATTGATGGTAATTACCTTATTCATATATATGATGATGATAGTTTACAAATCATAATAGATCAATATGATGAAGGAAATAATGCCTTTATCCCTAAAAAATATAGAGGATTCCATGAACATGACAATAATGAAGAGGAAGATGAGTTGTGGTAAAGGTTTCATGCCATAAGTCAGGAGTTTGAAAAGTTGAGTAAGTCTACTTCTCCTCCTAAAAAATGTGTATTTGATGAAAATATTTTTCATGATCCTAAAAAGAAGGTTTTTGAGTGTCTTATCAAGCATTTTGGAGAATTTTTTTCCAAACTTGTGGATGAATTTCTAGTCACAATCATGAAGATTATAGTCATGGAGGATTCCAATCAAGTTAAGATATAAATGTGTGTGTGTGAACACCCTAACACAAGATTAAATCAATTTTAGTATTGATGGACCAGAAGGAAGATAAACTTGATGGTCCTATACATTAAGTACATCATGATAGTGAAGATAATGAATTTGAGTTAACTTTAACCACTCCCAAGTTATAGTTTGAAAAGTGACAATTAGATATGGCAGAAGGAAAGAAGGTTGTAGTCTCAAGCAAGCCTCTTGAAGGGTAGTATGTAACATCATTGAAAACTCCAATCATCACACTTGTAGATAGAAGAAGAGTTGAAGTTGGTAAGTTATTTGAGTATTTAAAAAATAAAGTGTTTTTTGAGAATCATGCTTCACATGATGAATTACTTCCTTGGAGTAACAATGATGTAATAGGTACCATATTCAACCCTAGTTGAAGCATGGTGAGTTTTTATTCACCTCAAGTGTTTGAGGTCTTATACATACTAGGATAGGTGTGATTTGCTTCTTTTATGTGTTTTTTCATAAGTGATCTTGAGAACACAAGTGTGTTGTCTTATGTGTCTTATTTAATGTTTTTTGGTGTGGTTTTAGAGGCAATTTAATGTCCATATAGTGCATAGGTGACTCTATATCCCAATCGATAGGAATAGGCTATTAGTCTTTAGCATAGCTAGCTTACCACCCCTAGCAAATAACTAAGAATGTTAACTAATTTGACCATAAGTCAAACTAGGTCAACCCCTTATAGTTGAAAACTTGATATAGGGGTCTACTAGGGTGTGATTTGTGTCCTACGGTCTATAATAAGGTCAAACATGTATTTTCATCTTTGTCACTTTTGTCTTAGTTTGTCTTAAGTCATTTTGAGTCATTTATGGTAATTTTATGTTTTACCATAGAGGACAAGTTCTCCAAATTATAATTTAACATCCAACATGTTATAATATGTCAGAGGAACTATTTTATGATTGACAAAATGTAGGTTTTACATTGAAAACAAGAAAATAATTAAAAATAAGCAATTTTTAATTGTTATACAGCTTGTGTAGTAGATTTGGCACATGAGAGGACTTCAACATTGACTCTTCAGGTCCCTTGAACTCAATAACATGCTTAGGTAGCCTTGAAAATCTCAAAAATTACAACAACCATCCTATTTCCTCTATTACTCTCCTTTGCATGCAAAAATGGTCAATCAGTTTCAGTCTGGTATGGATAGTAGGAGGTGAGTTATATCAAGTACCTTTGGTGGATGATATCAATCCTTGTCTATTTTAAATCCATGGAAAGAGTCATATTATTGGTTTCTTGTGTTTTATGAAACATTTCTAAGAAGGTTTGCTCCTTTTTCCTACCCGTACATCCTCATAACCTTTAATTTTCTCCTTTATTTGGATTGATTTTTGAAAACTAGTGGTTTTACATGATCTTGAAGAGTATGAACATCCTTATCACAATGTTTTCATCTTATTTTCATGTTTGAATGTGAATAAGTTGATAGAAACACCTCATTTTTCTAGTGGAAGGCTCAACTGAAGCCTATAAGTAGTGTTTCACTTGTTGTAAAGACTATTTTCCTATTAATGTTTAGAACAAAGGCATAACATTGGTGTTTATAACCTCTAACATCATGGTGGTCTATTTTTATTCTCAAGGTGTGGTCTAATGAGTATTTTTAGTGGATTAAATATAAAAATGCATGCACACAATCAATCATATGGCACAATCAAGAAGTCCTACAACATCCACCTATAGGACAGTGTGAGAACATTTGGATAAAGGTGTGATTGATGTTTGGAACCTTTGAACGTCCACATAACCTCATGTTTCATCATTAGACTAGTTAAACCACCAAGAGACCTAATGTTCACAAGAGTATGGTTTGGCACACAAACCTAAATCTGATGTTCACCTATAAGTTCCCAACAAAGACATGAAGATGATGAGATAAAGGTATTAAAATTTATTGAGACCTTAAATCAGGTATAAAAATTTATAAGAGGACATTATGATAATATTGAAGTCATAAGGTAGTAGATATACCTAAAACCTAGCCCTCAGTTTGAATAAATTACATATAGAGATATGTTACCTTATTTTCTTCGAATAAGGTATTTGCACATATACAAAAATCATATCTTAGTGGGTATATTGAATAATGGATAGGTCTTGTGTTTTCACTCATGTATCCAAAGAATAGGGTCAATGTATTGACCTAATAAAGGATTATTTCATCATGATAAATATTTTTTAGATAGGCTTCCATCTTAAGCAAATTTACAATACAAACATTTAGTGAAATATATAACTCTTGAAGCCTAAATGACCTTACAATCCAACAATGACATAATGGTGGCATATATCAAGTCATAGGGACTCTTTTAGTTTGTAATGTTTCTATAAGGGTAAAAAAATATGAAATCATAGTGGTCATACACATATGAACACCTACAGGAACTCATTTTGTCCTTGAAATAACACCTACAAGTTGATTGCAGTCTGATAGCATATTAGAGATAGGAAGTTTAGGTGTTGTCTTAGCCCTAGGAATGATATGAATGTATTTGAATATTATATGAGATCAGATAATTAAATTAATATCCTATGCATAAAACATAATGTTCATAACATCCTATAAGAATCTCATTTGCTTGAGAACATACACCTACAATCAACATAGTCCTTGGACTAGCTTAGGCAAAAGAGGAAGAAATGATTTGAAAGGATAGATAAGATGTAAGATGGATTCAAGATGAATAAAACCATTCTAAAAATGGTAAAGACACATTCCAAAATGGTCTCAATAATCAAATACCTAAACTTACAGTTAGATTTCAAGGCTTTCAGACCTATATAGAGTTATGTGCATAGTCTTCACAATCATAAAAGTCTATTGAGGTTTTAAAGAGTTGAGTGACCTATGGATGTGATCCAAATTTTCAATTTGGCATATAATTTATTCATGACCTAATACAACCTCTCATAGATTAAAATTTTGTAGGATAAATAGGGGAGATACCCTCTATTTTATCTTAGATAGAGGGCACTCTTAGGCAATCTACACTATAGACTTGGTGAGAACAAGGTAAGAGGGTGTGTCGTTAAGTCTTGGAGCATTGAAAGAAGATGTTTGGGGTTTGTTATAAGGTAAAAAAACATGAATAAGTATCCATAGTCCCAGGAAACCCTCAGACAGGTCAAATATATAGCTAGCATAAACTAGGCATATGACCTACAAGTACATAAATTGATCCATATGAACATTAGAGTTTTAAAAACACATTCAAGACCTTAAGGGGAAAATGGAAGACTAGTGGGATCCATTTTTTTGTAGATAACATCTCCAAGTTCAAATTTGGCCTATTTCACCTCATACCTATTCAAAATGCACTCAAAGTCTCAATAAGCCAGTTTCATCCACTCACACCTGTAAGAAGGTATTTCATGGTGACTAATTCACTTTATGATAGTTTGAGGAGGTCCTATACTTTATTTCAATGTATTTTTTTCATAGATTAAATGTCTCAGTTTTTATGAACAATCCCTAATAACCAAAACTTGTTAAAACCTTCCTAAACCCTTGGATTTGACCCAATGGAGAAAATATGCAAGGAGATATTCTTATATGGGGTAAGATGGATTTTTAATGGTTTATTAATTATGTATAAATCTCTCAATATCCATGACACATATTTGGTTTGTACCCTACTTGTACAGACAAGGTGAAAATAGGGTTTCTTATAGATTTTTATGTGTTTTGAAGGTGTATTGGAGTTTTTTAAGAAAAAGAATCATTTGGTGAGGTCAAGTGGGAATTTTCCTAACTCCATATGTAAATTTTTTTTCACAATTGTGCATAAAAGTTATTCTACTAACTCATTCATCTTAGGCAGTCTTTGGTAGATAGTGAGAATGAAGAGTGACTACTAGGTGAGAGAATGAGAAGTCTATTTTTGAAACCCTTTAAGGTATAATTCATGGAATGTAAGACATAAATACTATATAAAAGTGTCCTAACACCTATTTAATGGATTTTATTAAATAACTAAAGGCCACATGAATGAAAAATGTGAAGATTGAGGCCTATAAGACTAATGAATGACTATAGATGGTGAGAATAAGTGTCCATAAGAAGGATATGAGTTGGGGATGCATCTAATGACTATTATGTAATGTTTATAACCCCAATAAGATATTTCACATGTGTAAAATATCCCTATTTTAGTTTTGAGAAGTCAAGAGATGTCTCATTATGAAGGTAATTTTCAAGAAGGCCATTTGAAGACCCTATGCTAGTTTTGGAGAGTGTTATGCTTTAGATGGACATTTGTCCAAGAATAAATTCTATAACTCTATTATCCACTTAATTATTCTATAATTTAACTATTTTTCATGCCTTAACATATGGTATTTTGACCTTTGAGATCCACTTTGTTCTCTCTCTTATTATATTTTATAAATGCAAGTCATTTTGGCTCTTGTTTTCTAATTCCACATCCAATATGGTGAAGCCTTATTAGTTTTGAGTTCATGAATTTCTTGTATAAGTGTGAGAAGTGATGTATATTGAAATTTTTAGTGATAATTATCTATCATTTCCTTCTTTTTATCCTTTCATGATTGGTGTAAGTAGTTCTCACTCTAATAGGTCACATGAAGTGTAGCTAGTGTGTTGACTATCTTCAAGTGTAAAAGTAGCCTTAGTGTTTGAAATATGACCTATGGCTCACATACCTTAAGTACTTCCATGCATATCACCTCCATTTTTGAAATACTAACGTTATAACATTCAAGATTCTAAGACTAGTGTTGTAAGTCATGTCTCTTAGTGTAATTATATGATGGTATAGTGGAGATATTTATGGTGTATCACCTCATTAGAATAGCTTACTTTAAATGTTAATTATATCCATTTTCATCCAAACAAATAGTTAGTGTAGGTGATAAGCATTCAAGGATCAATCTAGGGAGCTAGCCCTTAAGCCTAGAGGTTTACCTCTACTATAGGTAACCCATAGGCCTAGAGGTATTCCATTATTTCCTAAATCTTAGAGTAGGCTTTAACAACCAACTCTAGGGTGAAATATTTAGTGACAACAGTTCTCACACCTAACATCATTATGAAATTGTGCTCCTTCACTATATGTATTCAATTATTATTTGGATTTGATACTTGATAATGTTCAATCTTTAATTTATTTGGAATGATTTAAAATTAGCTTATGACTCATTTTAGTGATTTATATTAAACTTATAAAAAATAGGGTATATTTATGCAATGTTTAGTAGTGTATAAGTGTTTAATAAATATATCAAATCTCTAGAGAGATATAATGATAATGAATGACCTTTGATTTGTATTTATAAGAGTTCAATTGCATAATTTCCTTTAGATGACTTGTAAAACATGTGAGATGGCCCATATAGATACTTAAAATTTTGGAAACTAGTTTTTAAATTTCATGGGGATAAGGTCACACTAAATTGACAAGTCCATAATAGCATACATATTCATTGAACATGAACCCATGTCAAAAAATGAAGAATAGTTGGCCTCTGACTAGGGGAAATCTAAAAGTAATGTAAAGTAGTTTGAGAAATGACTTGGGAATCCATGTGTGGTAGTGACAAAAAATAGATGGCTCAAGCCCACATATATATAAATGCCTAGAAGAATGGCAAGTAAGAGTCGTATATTTGAGTGTAATTCAATTGGTTTAAGATATATCAAGAAAGAACATTATCAAGTACCTATGACTAGATTTAAGTATCTACAATTGCCTACCCTTATTATAGTATTGAAATTGTTAGAGTAAATTATAAATATATACCTAAGTGTATAAAACATAATTTATATATTTATATGAAACTCTAATTGTGTAGTACACTCAATTATCAAACCCTACAACAATGCATGAAATAGGAAATACCCATTTTTGAAATTTTAAAATCAGAACTTTGAAATTTGAAATTGAAAAGAGAGAAAGGAAGGAATGAACCTATATATATATATATATATATATATATATATATATATATATATATATATATATATATATATATATATGAAACCATGTTGCCCTATAACTTGTAAAATATGATTCTTTCATATTGAAGAATTGGAAAAATGTGCCCCTTGGCAAAGCACTAAGAGATATGGTTCCTCATGTTTAACCATTGGTGAATTGAGTGATCAATTCATGATTTTTAATAACTAATCAAGTCCTTGAGTTGTAAATACTTATGCTATAAATATCATGAATAGGTCTAAATACTTAATATACTAACCCAAAATAATATGGAACCACAATGGGTTCATTATAAGTGATGCCAAGGCCATTTAGTGCCACTAGACTCGAATGTACACCACCCATAATAGAAGGTAGAACTCAAAATGGTTTTGGTATAAGTAATTCTAAGGCTTTTGAGTGTCCCTAAACTCAAACATACATTACCTATATCATATTGAATCACATCTATGTAGATAGACCTAAATTCTAATTGCACGATCTAAAGAGAATGAATAATATTTTTACCCTCTTCATGACTGTAGTGCCAATAAATTTGAAATGAATAAAAAATAAATTTTATTTTATTACATATGTGCATAAACCAGTGTCATGCCTTTTGAATTTTAAAAATTCATATATGTGCATGAACCAACATCATGCCCCATGAATATGTAACAAATAATATAGAATGACATGTATTTATATGCTCGATTTTAATTTTATGTGAAACTTGCAGTTCATATTCATATAATTATCTTGTATATGTCCATGCATATGCATCCAAGTGTGTATGAATTTGTATTCAAGCCTCTATAAATTGAATGCATATGCATGTCATATATGACCATTATCTATATAAATGTGCCAATATCTATCATGTATCTAATTTTTGAATTACTTTCAATATTTAAAACATGTTTTCTATCGTAAAATATATTTTTTCTAATCATGGAGGCTTTAATATCTTAATATAAGCCCCATATAATTCCCCCTTTTTAAATAAGGAATTTAGCTTGTAATTCACTCATCTTAAAAGAAGAGTTAAATATATCATCTGATAAATATATAATCATGTCAGCATGTAGAGAGTTTATTATCATAGCATATCATGTGTGAACAAGGAATGTATGAAACATATGTAATGTGAGGCATACAAGTGTCATATATATATATATATATATATATATATATATATATATATATATATATATATATATATATATATATATATATATATATATATATATATATATATATATATATATATATATATATATATATAGAATGAGGAAAATAATATATTAACCATCTCTAAATAATACTATACAGTAAAAATTCATGATATAGATCATTTCACCACTATTCAAACACAACACACAATGTCACACAATATCACACATAAAGACAAGGGCCAAAAATAAAGGACATGAACATGTCACAACAAACAAGGTAAAGGGTCACATGCAAAGAACATAATTTTTTTGCAAACAATGGACATAATTATGTTTCACACACAAGTCCAAGTGGATACACACAATAAGAAAGCAACTTATATTTAATCATGTAATAAATTTATAGCATTGAAAGAGCATATAACAAGTGAAAACTAGTCTACACCATCCATATTTATTAATGTACATCATAACAAAGTAGCATATCCATGTAGCCCAATGTAAGATATGAGTAAATATAAATACATTCATAAGATATGTAGCTCAACATGGTAAAGAGGTCATACATAAATATATCCTCTAATAATGTATCCTATAATATAAGACACCCCCGACATAGTCATGGCCACTGGTTAGAATGGAATCCAACATATATGAATCCATGTATAATATGTATGTCTTATAACACACTCATATACCTTGTGAAATACATGTGTATGAAAATGAATATGCCATCTACTAAAATGTGTGATGAATAATATATGTAATGAGGTAAAGTGGATGTCATGCTCAATTCTTGATTTATTATTTTTTATTAATATTTCGAATGTTATTGTATTTTTGATATATATATATATATATATATATATATATATATAATGACAAACACACACACACGTGCACGCATGTACATGTATATATATAGAGATAAAGATATGTATATAAATATATGTGTATATACATAGTATATATACATATATAAGCACCCATATATATACATACACACACACATGAATATAGGATATACTTAAGGGTACGTGGAATTGGAGGAACAATTATCAATAAAACAACAAGAATGGGGTCTTATTAGTCAAAATCACTATATAAGATATATCACCCACAAAAATATATGATGAAGGTTTACTCTAGATCAATATATATACATATACATCAAGTAGTTTTTAGAACCATTCTTAGACTCCTTTGGATCCCTTCACAACCAGGAGCACATAATTGAACTAATATGGGATATGCCAGATAGTAACCAGGATAACTATAGTTAGATAAAATAGGTAAAAGAAAATAGGATCGATGCAACATATTCAAAGTCTCATATATAGCTACCATTAATCCATGTTTATTAAAGGAAAATGTCATCAGGTACATACAATATCATTAGGTACACATAACAAAATACTCAAGGATATAGATCTATAAGGGTTTAACACGATGGGCAATTGGGATATGATCCAATGATCCATAAAGGGGAAAAACATTATTATAAGATCGATGGAGGACCATGTTAGGATAGCTAAGTAAGGCCCCTAGTTCTGAGGTAATGAAATCACTCTCTCTAGATGGATAACTAGTTTTGACTCAAATAGGGAGTAGGTTAAGCCACAGAACTATGGGTAAAACAAATATACCCATTGATATATGGGGTTTTAAAAATTATAGGGGACTATTTGGGAACCTATTTCATCTAGATTCATGCACCATTTTAAAATTAAACACATTTTAGCTATTATTTATGTTGAAAAGAGATTTCAAATGGTCTTCTAGCATTCATTGAAATTAAACTAGTGATGCATTAATCAACCATTGGATTACAAAAATGAGCCATTATAATTCACTCAAACCTATGGCCATATTAAGTATTCATGTCCACACCAAAACTGACTATATCTAATAGGGGTCAAAGAAAGTAGACTATAGGGAATAAGGTAGACTTTCATATTAAAATTGGTAATCTATAACAAAATATGTGAGGGATCCATCTATGACATGCTTAATAGACCTTGATCAAGATATAAGGTTGACTAACACTCAAGGGATTCAATCTTGCATCATCACACCTCTACAAAGGAACAAATATACTTATTAGGTATTCTATTCCTATAATGTCCCCTAGATTGGTGGCAGTCCTAGAAACATCTAAGGATCCATACATAAACTTATATAAGATGATAATAAACACATGAATGATCCCAAATATTGGACACCTCTCTCTGTAGGAGTAATCCAAAGGTCAAATGTTGGGAATGTTTTGACCAACACTATAATTATACCTCCCAGTGATGAACTCAAGAACAATAAGCATATAATGGTGTTAGGGTGTGGAGCTAAAAGCTTCACCAAAGAGCATACTAAAACAGGTTCGGGTCTACACAGACACCAGCGTCGGTCAGGAGCGACCGACGTCGGTCAGTAGCAGTTGCAGAGGCACCGACGTCGGCAATAGGGTCGGCCGATGACGGTCACAGGCGAATAGACAAGAACCGACGTCGATAACTACCTGCGTGCCACTATTTCTGGACAGCAGCGAGTGTTTAATGATAAGTTTGAGTCGTGGACTCAAGCTTGCGTCTCTATTATTAGCAATATATTTTTAGAGCCCTTGTTGAAAGGCTTAACTATTTGTTGTAAGAGCATGCTCAAGCTATATGTTAAGATCTTCTTAGCTTAGAAAGTATGAGAGTGTAAACTGTAATAGTCATTGTGAATGTTTGAAGGATAGTACAGAGTTGCATCAATCCATGGATTTGAGTGTACTTGAGAGATAGCTCTTGAGGAATAGAGATCTAGTGAGAGATCTTGTGTGCATCTAGGTGTGGAAGAACGAAGTTTCTTCATTGTATTTATTGTAAAGAGTTTCAATACAAGTTTTCAGGGTGTTTTCTTGTATATCTTGTTCTATAATTCACTATTTATCATTTCAGTTACTTATCTATCTGATTTATTTCCGCGTTTATTGATTTCACATGTGTAATCTATTAAGTTTTCCCCCAACAATGGTCTAGAATTCAGAATAGCATATGAGAGACAATACACAACTTGTATTAACACTTTATACAGAATAGAATACAATAGAGAATATCCCAATCTTCTCAACCACCTTACAGAGGTTTCCCACACCTCAAGTGAACAGTAAATCTTCTCCCCAAAGGTAGACTCTCACAGGGCCCAACACCCATATTAAGTTGGTGTTCATTCGTGCTCCACGCACAACACAAACTCCACGCATATCCACAAGCACTCCACGTCTCCACAAGTACTCAAGGTACTTCAGATCTCCCATGAACCTGCAATAACCTGCACTTCAACAGATCATAGATATAAGGAACTCCCTTGCCTTCCTCTCTTGCTCTATCCGAGTACACAAATACTCCAAGTAGATCCTGCCTGATATCTATTGTGTTGCTATCTATAACACACCTCTACAAAGGACTTTCCCCTAGCAAATATACTTGCTACTTATACCAGGTATTCTCCACACTTTTTCTTGTCCTTTAATGCACCAACACACCTAGTATTGAGGCACTAGGAGGAATGCACCATTACTCTACCTCACACACATATAATACCCATACATAAACTTATCCATCCAAAAATGATAATAAACACATGAATGATCCCAGCTCTCAATCTTAGACTACCTTGGTTCGTTAGCTAACTGCCCATAATTAGCTCGTAGTCAAACCACACAGGCGACCGACGTCGGTCCCTGTCTGCCTGGAGGTGACCGACGTCGGCCGATATATGTCGGGGATGTTTTTACCAACACTATAATTATACCGACCCCAGTGCTGAACTCAAGAACAATAAGCATACAATGGAGACTCTAGGTAACATTGAATTGGGGGATAAAAATTTTAAAAATTATTTATACACCTTTGATGAACCTTTATGTAATATGGCCCACATACCTGTCATAAATGAGGAGGCATCTCTACTCAATGACAACCTCACTCTTTCACTCTCCCATTTGATGTCCAATCCATAGTCATGCTCATTGGAAATTAGAGATGTACACTTAAAAAAATACTATAGATATATAAATAATATGGAATCATTCAACACCCTATAGTAAGGGGTTCAAAAGATAAAAATCTTTACTATTCAGATTACTCCCCCATCGATACAAACCACTTTTATAATAAAATCATCAAATTGGATAGAGCTAAGGAATATTTTTAATGGGTAGGACTCTTATACACATTATTTTGATACTGATCCCTCTAATAGTCATAAATATAGGATAGGATCAAAATTAAAATCTTACTAAAGAAGAATTTTGGTTCTCAATCTGGAGGACTAGAAGCAATTGCAACACTCACCACTCCAGTTAGTGGATGGAGACACACAAAGTTTTATCATGCATAAATAGAGGTATGATTGGATATTATCTTAGGTAAATAAATGACTATAAATAGGGTACTTAGTATAGAATCCCCTAATAAGTCAGATTTATGATAATTACATCATATAACATTTGAAGCTTTAGTCAACCATGAAACAAAGGTCCTTGAAGAGAATGGTTTTTTGTCACAAGCCAAACATTCTAATTATTCAAGAAACTATGTGTTCAAATTAAATCTCCAAAAAACATCTTCAAAAATGCTTCCCTGAGTGGTCTTTCATTACCAACTATTCTCGGGGCAACTCAGGTAGTTTGGCACTTGGATGGAATCCCACAGTAAAATTAAGGTCCTCTATTCAAGATACAAATTACATTTTGGGTTCCTTCTTCTCAAAATAACTAAATTA
The DNA here is from genome assembly GCA_037957365.1 of Torreya grandis. Classification (NCBI taxonomy): domain Eukaryota; kingdom Viridiplantae; phylum Streptophyta; class Pinopsida; order Cupressales; family Taxaceae; genus Torreya; species Torreya grandis. Next base: position 4,370,352 of record JARHVA010000076.1, read on the forward strand.
GACCATTTATATCATCAATGTATAGTATCCTTTATAACATATAAAATAATTATGGTTGGCACTTGAGTATTTCATCATCTTATAAATGCCTCACCTTATGCTCGAGAATGATCTCAATTTCACTACACTTAAAAATGAGGTATGGCCTTACTAGATAGGATCCATTGGCATATTTCTTCTTAAAATTCATGGACAACCATAATTTTTTGGAAAATACTCCTTCATAGATGGAACCCACCTATTCCATCCATAGAACTGGTTCTTAAGGCATCTCCATAAGGCTAGATCAGTTTCTTACTAAGGAAGATCTTGCACTTTTGATAAAATCATATAAAGCCTCCATTATTAATATGTTTACATATGATCATTGTCCCATTCAACTTGAATTATTTTTGGGTTTAAAAAAACCTCCTACACCATTTAAATTCAACCCACATTGGATGTGCTATAAATATTTTAGGGATCTCATAAAATACGGATGGGTTTTATACTAACCAGAACATGAGGAACATGCTATGATTTGTCTAAAAGGAATCATATTATATTAAAATTTGTTGTAAAAATATGGGAAAAACAAAAATTTACTAATAGTGAGGTAAAACTTCACTAGGTGGAGGAAAATATCAAGGTTTGTGTTGAATCATACCAACAGAATGACTTCCAAGTAGAAACACTATTGGAACTTAACTCCTTGGAATAGGAAAAATATAAGTTAATGGTGTGTCAAGTGGCCAAATAGAGGATGAAAAGTAGGGCCATATGGCTCACAGAGGGTGAATAAAACACAAAACTATTTCATAAATAGGCATGGATCATAGGGAAAAGAACACTATATGGAATATTAAGGATAGTGTTAGATCTGATTGCCTTGATTTTTCTTTTATCTCTAAGGTTATTGTCTCACACTATAAGTAGATATATATTGAGTATAGTCCTAGGAGAATATTAGGGATATTATGTTAGTGGCTACTTTCTTTGACTATTGGGTAAATTATCAAAATGATCAACAAATTCTTATCCCTTTTTCTCTTGAATAACTTCTTTCAACTCTTAAAAACCTTCAACGCAATAAGGCCCCTAGACCAGATGGATAGACTGTGAAATTCTATATGCATTTTTGGGATCATATTATGGTAGATATTCTACGTGGTGTTTAAGATTCTCTCATCTCATGTAACATGCATGCCCCTTCATCATCTACCTTTATATCAAATATACCAAAATAAGAAACTCTCATTAGTTTTGAACACTACATGCCTATATCCCTGTGTATCTACATTTACAAGATAATCTCAAAAATCATTATTGCTTACCTTAAACCCATACTTTATTTACATATTTCACCTGAGCAAATTCTAGCTTTCTTGATAATCAACTTATACATGATGTTATTATAAGTACTGCATAAGATGCCTGTACACACTATAAAAATAAAGTCAATGCCTACTTTCATCCTCAAAATTGATCTTTTGAAAGATTTTGATAGGGTTAACTATCTATATCTAAGGCTTATTCTCACCCAAGTGGGTTTCACTCCTCCCTTTATAAATTATATTAAATCATTATACCAATCAACCTCCTTTTTTGTTCTTATCAATGGTTCTTCCACTTCCTTCTTCTCTCCCATGAGGGGCCTTAGACAAGGATACCCACTCTCCCCACTCTTGTTTTCACTTATCACAAAATCCCTTAGTCAACATTTTCAACATGAGATCATTGTGGGTATCATAAAATGGGTGAATATTTATTTACCCACACATATCTCTCATATTATTTTTGTTGATGACATTCTTATCTTTGGGAATGACACCATATAGGAAGCAAAAGTTTTAAACCAGATAGTAAAACTTTTTACTTATGCCATGGGTATGGTCATTAATATGTGAAAGTTAACCATATATTTTTTCCACATTGTTGTTGCTACCCAGAACCTCATACACACTTTGTTTCCCTTTTCCACTCCTACATCAAATGATGGAATAAAATATTTGGGTTTCTTCCTCAAGGCTAATAATTATTGATGCAAGGACTAGAAATGGATGGTGGACAAGATCAAGAGGAGGATCACCTTATGGTGAAATAGATGGATCTCCTTGGTTGGATGGCTAGTAATAATCAAAATCATCTTAGAATCAATTCCTATATACTAGCTTTCTATATATTTTCTTCTACAAATGATTATTAACAAGATTAGGAAACTATGTTTACACTTCCTTTGGTCTAGTGAAAAGGAAAGAAAAATTATACCTTTCATAAAGTGAAGTCTCATCTCCCTTCCAAAATCAGATGGTAGATTGAGCATTAAGGATTTATCCATCTTATTTGTTAATTTGTCTACTAAGGGGGCATGGAGCCTCATTTCAAAAAATGGTTTATGGTATAAGATTATATAAAAATATATATATCCTTTATCTATTAAGGAATGGATTAAAATTATCCTAAACTATCCATGGGTGCCACTATCTTCTCAAAATCACTTGTTCATAGCTTTGCCATTATTGGTGATTCCCTTCTTTAGGACCCTAGAAATGGAACTAAGGTATGCCTTGGTGAATATGCCATCATTAGGATTCAAAATGGTTTTCAACTCACAGACTCTCTCTGAGTCTCATTACAACAAAAAACTTGAATACCCTAGCTGATATATATTATAGTAATATATGTGATCACTAGAGATCTGAATGGCAAAGTGCAATAGAATCGGACATTTTTGCACAAGATGATATCAGTAGGGAAAATTTTCATAAGTAACTGATCAATGACTCAATCTCACTTACCGACAAATTTGACACTTTATATTGGGCTAAAAACAAGGAAGATGGATAATATATGGTAAAGATGGGTTACACTACACTCATGGCTCAGTATAAACCAAAAATTACTCTCTAATAGTGGAATGGAATATGGAAATAATAGGCCCCTCCTAAGGCAAAACTTCATTTCTAATTGGCCATGAAGAATAGAATACTCACTTGGGATAATCTTATGAGACATGGATGGAATGTGCCAAATATTTATTATTTATGCTAGGAATGTGGGGAAATAATTGCCCACATCTTAATACATTAAAAAATTTCCAAGGAGGTATGGGATGCCACCATATTTTAGTACTCTCTCCAAAATGGGATAGTGAGTCCATGGAGGATGCTTAGTTTAACTAGAATAGTTTCAGTATTTTATCAAAGTCACAAAAATTATCTACCAATCTAACTAATATAGAGCATTTAGATTTACTAGAATAGTTTTTCTTTGATGAAAAAAATTAATTTATCCTCACTATGGTATATAGATTTAAGCACTCTATTATTATACCCTTGAAACACATAACTGTAAATGTCCCTCACATTATACATCCTCCTCTGATCGACTTCACCATACCATATTACTACATGGATGGCACATTGAGGGGAAATCTAGGAATTAGTGAAGTTGGGGGAATTATATGTTTTGGTAACAAATCTATCTCTTTCCATCAAGAGACTAACATCCAATAAAACAATTTATATAAGTTATATGCATTGGTTATGTCCATCACCATTGCACTAGAGTGGAAACTTCCCTCACTATCCATCTACTTAGACTCAAAACTAGATTTTGATTGGCTTAATGGCATTGTGATTTACAAGCAAAGGACTCTATCATAAATCATCAACAAGGCATGGGTATTGGTGTCACACTTTCAAGATTTTTTGATCACTCACATCTATAAGGAATTCAACATTATGGTGGATGGATTGGTGAAGTAGGTCTGCTCACTAAAAATTGGCAAGGTTCTCCTACATATCAACTTCGAGGGCACTTCCTCCTTAAATTAAATAACCTTCACCTAATTATCTATGTACACTTAAATATTTATGCCTTCATGGATTTTTGGTTATTTATATAACATTTTTTTTTCTTTTTCATCTCAATTAAAAAATTCTCCCAGGTTGAGGTCTGCTTACTCCTTGGGTAACTGATCTTTTATTTCTTTTTTCATTTTCTCTTCCCATGAGATTTTTTTGGGGCTTCTTGTTTTCTCATCTCTTTCTTTCTACCATTCCTTTGTTGTTGAATTTCTAGCTATAAATTTTCACCATGATTATTGGAATTAAATATATTGATATTTTTGTTGGTGAATGTGTGTGTGTATACAAAGGTAAGTAGCAAGGCTTTGAAAATATAAGAATGAGAGGGATTCAAATAATCTACAACATGTGTCAAGGCATAGTGTGCACTAGATGTGATAGCATGACAATGTAAGGTAAATGAAAGACAATAATATACCTCTTATTATATGTATTAATTAGGGAACTATATCTCAATAACTTATGTGGAGATAATAATATGCATGCCCTTAGTGGGAAAGTATCAATGTGTGATCATGTAGTATGTATAATTAAGAGTATGAAATCATGTAAGCTCAAATACAAGCCAAAATATGTGAGATGTTCAATATGCAATAATGAACAAGTAGCATGCCATAAACTATGTGCATCGTAAGTATTTCAAGAAAATGTCATAGATGTTCAAATCATAAGAGATAATAAATAGTCAAAGACCAAATAAAATAAATCAAGGGTTAGATAAAGGTATATGTAAGTACATATGAACATGTGTGTAAAGATAGGGTAATAAAGTGGATTAGTAATTATAAAAATATAAGGAAGAAATGTACAATATAAAAAATTAAATCTAACCAATTATTTGAGCAATAAGACATTCCCATGGAGTTCCTACATAACTTGTGTAATTGCTTGTTGAATTTTGTGTTAAGCCACCAAATGGGATATTGATAGTAGGTCATGTGTCATCAGGGGTATCATGTCAATATTATGCATAATCATAATCATAATCATCCTCTTGATCCTAAAATTTTGATATGTTATTCTAATTATATTATGCATCTGCATATGTGAAACCAATTACACCATATTTTGGTATTGAACTATATGATTCCTTTTTATTTTCCATATGTATTGTATCATGTGACTCTATTGTATTTATATTATATGTCTTTGCTTGAATATATATATATATATATATATATATATATATATATATATATATATATATATTACTTGCTCTACATATTCATCTTCTCTTGAAATTGTAACCACTGCAACTTTATGCTTAAATGTAACATAGTCATAATATTTATCCAATGTTGTATATTGTCCCCATTGCTCTCAGTAATGATATTTCTAGATTTGCATTATATTTATCCAAGGTAGGGTCAATGCGAAATATAATGGAACATGTTTTCAATCTAACTGTTACTAAAAACTCAATGAATTCAATGCAGCATTGAGGATCGATAGTATTAACCAAATATTGGTTGTCATACCCAAGATATTGATGAAGTGTCATGTTACATATATTAGTTTCTTGAAAATATACAATCTCAAAATTAGTACATTTCTTGTCATTAATGTGAGGACTAAGGATAGAAGTCTTTATATAATAAATCCTTTACAGTTTTTTCATTTGTAACCATTCTTATAAAATTATACTTTTTAATTATATCTTACTTTTGAACTAATTTACCTTGGATTGTAGCTCCTGTGAGTTTTATAACTCTGAGAACACGGCTATTAAAATCAATAAAAATAAATTAAAAATGAACAGAAGAAAATATTTGTGTGCATGGAAATAAAGTATGCAATCTAAAACCCCTAATTCAAATATAAATCCTAAAGCAACACTCAATAAAATCTTGGAAAGGATGATTATATTTCTCTTTAGTGTATGAGAATCATGAATTTAGTCTAAACCTTAAGGCAAAAATCAAAAAAAGAAAAGCTCAAGCAACAAATCAGTTCACCAATATATTTTACCTTATTTTTTATTTAAAAATATTTAATAGGTCTAAACATTGAAATATTATTTAGGTTTTAATATATGGCATATAATCATAAATTTGAATGTAAAATTTGAATTGATTAAAATTGATTAACAAGGGACATATGCTAAATATGGTAAGTAAAACCAAGAGTGATCAACTTAGTGTTTTCTATTATCTGGTTAAATTTAGTAAGATCTAATAGTGGAAAATAGGTTAAAATAGGCATGTGATAGCTCTAGTCCAATAAAAGAGCCTACAACTATGTCAAGACAAGTTCATGCTCCCAAGATAGCCACATAGTGTATCCTTATCTATTGATTATAGATTTGTCTATTGTGAAAGTGACAAAACTCTAATTACTCTACCTTTTCTAATAGGGATATGATATTATTATTATTTTAATTTCATGTAAAAAAACTCTATTTTCCTTATTCTTGCCTTAGAAACACTAAGTATGCTTATGAGATCTAGACACTGCAATCACCTTTATTGATGGACTGATCTAATCTAATCACCTTTGTTGATGATTGATCATTTTTGATGTATTCAAATACGCCAAGTAAGGAATCAAGCCACACTTAGTTCTCCCACCTAGAATGATTTTTAAATTATGTTCCTTCAATATATGCATGCAAGTAGTAATTTTAATACATGATAATGTTTGCTCTTGACTTGATTTAGAATACTTCAAATTTGACTTGTGACTACTCCTAGTGATTGATATTGCATTTGGGAAGAATATGATATATTTTTTCAATGTGAAATAGTGTATAAGTGATCAATAGATAGTTATAATCTTTATGGATATTTAGTGATAATTAGTGGCCTTTTATTTGTATTTATAGGAGTCTAATAGAATAATTTCCTTTAGCCAACTTTTTAAATGTGTGGGATGATCCATATGGATATTTCAAATTTTAAAAACTAGTTGTTAAATGGTGTGAGGATAAGGTCCTACTAAGTGGACATGTTTATAACAATGGACCTATCTATAGAATGTGGACCTGCCCTATAAAAATAGGGACAACTAGCCTAAGGCTAGGAGTAGTTAGAGAGTAATATAAATCAGTTTGAGCAATGACTTGAGAATTATTAAGTAGTAGTTATAAAAATAAAGGGGTCAAGCCTAAATATAGATAAATAGATAGAGTAATGGTGAATAAGATTCATATATTTTAGCATAAGTCAATTGGTTTAATATATGCAATAAATTAACATTTTCAAGTACATGATTGAATTTAGGTATCTACAATTCAATAGAGACTTATAATGATAAGTGTAAAATTAATATGTAAAGTCTTTTATGTCTGATTATTGGGATAACTTTAATGTTAGATATGTCCAATATATAGTGTGTAAGATTCATGATTCCCCTCTCCCATGTGATTAAATAAAACATAAATTTTAGTTGTTTAATGGATACAGGGATCCTTGCTTACATCTAAACAAATTTCATGCTTCTCTAGGGAACTATGTTGCTAATGATTAAATATTAATTAAAACATTTCCTGAATCCTAACAGGTCATGATTTATATTGGGTTTACACTCTTCCTAGTGGTTCTCTATACACCTTGCATACATTTAAATGTGTTTTCCTATCATTATTTTTCACTAATATGGGACCACTTGTTACATTTGATCGTATTCCATTTCTTCATCAAATAAAATATGAGCCTATTTGTGATTAGATTATAAGATTCAAGGTTTGTATGCATATTTTGATATATCAACTAATAGATTTTAAAAAATAATACATATTAAATATAATTCTTTTACTTTTTTTTTTAAAAAAATTGCTCTATTATGCTTATGACTCTTTCAAAGTTCTTGTTATGGGGTTATGTCACTCAAGGATGAACTTTTAAGATCACATGTACTTGACTATGAGACTTGTGATTCACATTTTCATACCATGTATATGAGTCCTAATACTATCCATGAACTAACCAATAAAAATTCCAAGCCCTTAGCTAATCATCAAAAAACATCTACAATAAGTCATATGCCTTCACTTAGTGGATCATATAAATATCAAAAGCTTAAATAAAGTTAAAGTGATACCTTTGCTAATAGGGATATGATAATTCAAATAAGTTAATAAGAACATGTTTTTGATAAGGTAAAGTGGCAAACCAGGTGCCGAACCCTTCACAGAGCAAAAAAGACAAGAAGGCAATCAAACAAAATATGCCTTCAGAGAGACGATGACACTAGCTGAGAAATAATAGACACAGAAAGAAAATGCAAGAAATGGAAAGACCAGAGTCAGAGAGGACTCTCCTTACATAACGATTGATTTGAGAAGATCATTAATTTTCTCAGTATTCTCTATGTTGTCAGCATGCCCAGTATTACCCACCTCTTTTAGCATAGACATGTTCCAGAGAATTGTATTCTGGAGTCCCTTGGTGAAATTCTGCTCTAGCCTCTAAATATGATCCTTCAGGGCCCCAATTTTAGATTTCCAATCAGCCTCATTCTCTATTTCCTCACCTACTTATTTGACATACATTTTCCCTTTATTGTTAGCAGTTTCAATAGTGTTAGCACCATGCTCCTCAATAACCTCAAAATCCCTAGTCTCCTGCTTCCCTCCAGTGTCCTCAAAAATTTCCTAGATTTCCAGCTCCTTAAACTCTTCCTCCTGGGTTGTTTCCTTTGAAGCACTTTCTAAGTAATCAATCAGTCTGGCCTTCGGGGTGGGTTTACCAAAAATACACCCCAACCTTTGAACTCTAGAGGAGAAGCCATCCTTTTTAATTTTGGAAGATTTATAAGATTTACCACCTTGGCCCCTCGTGGCCCTACCCAAATTTTTGTGGGTCCCCTCCGTGGTCTCTCTAATATTCTCTTCCTCCTCATCAACCTTTCTCTTCTCACCCTTTTTGCTCACAAAGGATTTGGGGGTGTCAACAGGGGTCTCTTCTAGGGTGGAGAAAGAAACATCTTTTGTTTTGGTAGGAGCAGGGGAAAAATAGGACTCATCAATAGCATCACTAGACACCGAATTGGAAGGAATGTCTCCACTATCAATTCTGATAGTCTTTGATGGCTCTATGGCATGGTGAAAGTTGTATAAGCAAAAAAATAGGCCCTGGTGCAGGGGAATAGGGTTCATATCCAGCTTCTTAGCCATTTTAGCTCTCACCCTAAGGATAGTGTGTTCTAAAGAGGAGAGCAGGTAATAAGGGAAACTAATAATAACATTGCACCTAAAGTGATTTAATAGAGGGAGGTGGTAATTGTAAAACCTGGTAAATCAACCCTCAAGTGTGAATTACTTCATGAGAATGAAGCATACTCCGTCCCATGGCTCTATAAGTTTAGCATGCTTGAATCCTCCTTGATACAGGACCAGTTCTTCTCCCTCACCTAGAAACAGTTTGTGGCTTGCAAGATCCATAATTTTGGTTTTCCTTTGAAGTTTTATTCCCAACATGGTCATTCCTGTGGCCATAGCAATCACCTTTTTGGAGATTTCAAAACTGATTCCACCCATTGTGACCTACCTATTTAACCAGGATCTCACAAACTACTTGGAAAAGTTTTCATCAAACCCATTAAGCCTTTCCAGATATGGGCTAATTCCCCCTTCTTTACAATAATGCCAAACCAGTGGATTATCTTTGAATTTGTAGCAGGAGATTGGTTCTATCCGAATGCGGTCTCCTCCCATTTTGTATTTGTAGACCCAAACTGTGGAGTTCCTAAATTCAAATTTTTGCTAGTCCATATGTCAAATTTTATGATTGGACTTATGTATTTCACACATTTCATTCCAAATTATTTTATGAATATCATTGAATTGATGGACCTACAATAAAAAGGGCATCATGTTTTGAAACATATAACATAAGTTATTATTGATAATTGTGACCTTGAATTAGATATATCTATTACAAAACCACAAGTCTAAATCACACTTTCCAATATTGAGTAACATATTTAAAATGATGATTCATATTTAAATGACAAGATCTGACCCCTAAGGTTATATCACCAAAACATTGCAAGGTGCTAGTCATGATTCAAAATGATCCTATAGAGACTCACTCTTCACATGCAGAACCTTTTGTCATAAGTGTGTATAAGAAAGATAAAAATCAATGATTCATGATAGATTACAAAAATAAATAAAAATTATTTATTATTCTTTCTCTTAAGACACTTAGATATGATATGGAGCATCTAACATAAGTATCACCACATTTGAAAAAAAAGTAACATTGAGATGTATTAAATTGACTATATTTATCAGTCCCCAAACATATCACCCATCATTATATGTTATGCCATCCTTGCTTCATTATAATAATATATTTGGATGTACATAATTATAAATTATGAAACAATAATTGATAGTACACATTAGTATTTTACATTCACAACTAAATACAAACAAGTTAAAATACAATGAGATAAAACATATGAAAATAAAGGGTTAAAATATCTGAAGGTGGATCATATTATATCTCAAATTCATCCCAAATGCATGTCTAAGAATAAATTATAATAATATAAAATTCAACATATAATATTAACAACCATCTACTAGTACATCCCTCAGGCAACTCAATTCAGTTATACATATCCTTGCACTAGAGATATGAGTTCAAAATAAAATTATTTGCTAGTAGAGCCCACTACTTATGTTACATGAGAATCAAATAGGTGTCAAAAAATTATATAATTTGAGGATTAAAGAGTAAATAATATCATTGGTCATCTTTTTTTAACATACCTTAGGCTTCAAATTTTTATCTTATGAACTTATCTTATATACTTATAATCAAAATCTCACAATTAAATCTGGAGACATTGTAGTGGCATTACTTTTATATCTTACATTGATTTGATTTCTAATTGATTGACCAATAATTTTTTTGAATTTATTATATTACATCATTTAATTACAAATGGATTTGATTATTGAATTTCAATTCTTCTTCTCAAGAGTTGACTTTTTTAGAAATTTTGCTTATTTATTTACATTTTGCATAGGGGTCTTTTCTTGGTTTGCCTTTTTTTTTTGGTCACCACATGTCTTTAGAACTTTTATTTGAAATGATCCATATGGTATATATATTTTCCTATATTTTTTTATAATACACATACATATTATTTTTATACTTACTCATTTCCACAGGGAGCATCATACCCACACATGCCTCAAAATTTATTTGACTGTTATATCTTACTCTAACAAGGTCATTATTATACACCCCATATGATGGGTCCTACTTATTACCTTTGTGGGAATCATACTCATATACATTCATGAGTTTTATTGATAAATATATTAAACATGTAGAGACTTATCACACATGATTCACCTATTGCCATAAATGTTTCCAACAAAGGGACAAGGTTTACTATAAATTGACAAAAATTTGTAAAATGACAAAAACATTTATGAAATAAAAAATCAAAAGTTTTATTGATGGTTACATATCTACCTATGTTATAGGTTCTCCCATTCATGTTTATACATGTGATTCTCATGATATTTATTTGAGTGGATACTATGCAAATATACATGTTATATATGATTAAGGACTTCCAATCACTACTAGACAATTTTATTGCCCCCACCCAGGGGGTATTATCATATTAGTGGCATTCAATACCTATGGGGAAATTTATGTGTAATGGATTTAAATGGTGATAGATTCCCTTTTTTTCTATTTAAAATATTAACCTACTTAGTTATGTGATATCTTTCTAGTACCTATATCTTGCATGTTACATCAATATCTACATTTTATGGTTACATATGATGTTTACATTATGTATTATGTGTAATTACTTGATTGCATGTGCATGTGCATGTGTATGTTTGTGTGTGTGTTACTTCATAATTTTCCATTGGATACGATCTTTTAAACATGTATTGTGAGTATTTTTATTGCAATTTTACTTACTAACTTATGTGTGATCACTAATTTGGGTGGAATTGATTGTGATATATTATGCTTGTTTCCATGATACTTATTTTACATATTACTATACTATGTTTGGTGCCATGATCTATATCATGCACATATATTTGTGATATACTTGTTTGGTGCCTATGTTTCCATGTTCCATACCATGCATTTTTTGGGGCATGCTATTTATGTCTATTACTCATTGCTATATTGAGCCTTACTAGAGGCACATTTTCAATATTGGGGGATGTTGGTTGTCTCTATCTTACTTTTCCATATGGGAAATTGTGTACTATTGAATTTATATTTTCATGATGTTATCTATCTTATGATATGACACTTTTCCCTAGATTTACATATTTTCATTGATTTTCGCACGATGTTATCTATACTATGTAGTTACGACACTCAAGGCATGTTATTTGCCTATATATCTTAATATGGAGCTTTGCATAAGATATTTTGAAATAGTTACATCTATTTTATGTTATTTTTCAATGGTAATGGATATACGCATTATGATTTCTCATTATTCTTGTAATTATATTATTTTGAGATGAGTGATTTCATGCATAGGTTTATTCAATCCCTCACCTCAAAAAGGGGGCATATATCTAGGCAATTTCAAGATTAGATGAAAAAATAGTAAAAAATTGTTGCTTAGTTTCTAGAAAAAATATCTACTTCCTTGATATTGGGTTGTCAAAAATCCCCATAGAAGTGGTGGTTATGTTTATCACTTGTTAGAAAAAAATTGAAAAAAATAACCAAAATAATGTCCTTATTTTTGTAGTTACAGATTCGTTGGTTCACATAGAGGTAGGTGTATTCATTCCTATACTCATTTTAATTTTTTAAATTTATGTTTTTAAATTTTTATGTTCTACATGAAATTTATATGACATTGAAAACTTTATACAATTGACCACTCTTCTCAAGTATGTTAGGATTATAGAAATATGGTGTGGATGGAGCCTATATCAAGCATCATTCATTCCATCCACCCTTCCCTAAGTAATTCAAGGTATGTGCATCAATTATTTATCTTTATACTATAATACATGTATGAATTCACTCACATACACACATAAAAGTAGGGGCATTATGTAGACACCTAATTTTGGTACAAAACCATTTTCCATGTGTCTTTCCCATGTTTTATGACACTTGGTACATGCGCACACATTTGGATTTTTTGGTACATATTCCCCTTATGTTGGGCCTTGTATCACCATCCCCTAAGATAGTTCTTATTCATATCTTGAATTTATATTCAATTTTATCTCATTATAACCCATCCATTTGATGCAATTTTATGAGAACCTACATATTGACTATTCAATTTTCTTTATACAACCCCAGATGCTCTTAGAATATCCAAAATACTATTTCAATGTATTTTCATATGACCTAGTCAGCTCAAGCAAAAAAAAAATTCAAATTTCAATTCCTTTATCCCTTGATTGTTTCCTTTGCATATCTTTTATGGTCTGGCCCATGTGTGGATGTGATTTAGAAGCCTATATATATATAAGGTACCCAATCATTTTATTATCTAACTTTCATATTCGAGCCTCGTACAATCCAAGTCTCTCATATTAAGCTTTATCAAAATTACAACACCATTGTTTTCCATGGATCTTTCACACTAAGAAACTTTATTTTGACATCTTCAAGTCTTGTTCCATCACCAACTTATACCAATATAGGGTTTAATATAATATTCATATAGAAGCATATTCCCATATAGAGAAGAGGAGGTCCAAGACTTTGTTGGATATTTCATTTACACTACATAATAATTATGTGGTGTCTAATTCTAGTATGTATGATATGTAGTGGTAACACTTTTGGGTTTGCCCAATTATTATGACCCCTTCTTCCTAATTCTTTTAATTTTTACTAGGTATTATTAATAAAGTATTAGTTGTATATGCATTTTAAATTATCCCATTCTATATTTTTAGTTATCCCACATGTATGGGACATAATATTTGTCTTTTGTAGAATATCTTAAATAGAGAGTTATGTAATACGAAACATCATCTATTAAATATTTTGTATTGAATCGTGCTTAAAGGAGGTTGCCTCCTCAAAAAGATCTATGACACTTTGTGTTGAGATTCTATCTTTTTAAAAATAATGTTGGTATCATCTTTTCATTCAATGCATGTTATTTATATTTATATAATTATAATAATTTGTCTATACGTAGGTTCCTAACATATAGTATTAGAGATCTTTTTGGGGTCATTTTTATATAATAATTTTTAGTGGTTTAGGGATCTCTATGTCTATCCATTATATGATCTCATCTCACCTAATTGAGATCTTGGTGATTAGAAGGTGGTAACAAAGTGGTAGCGCTAAATTTATTCCCTAATTTTTTTTCTCTTATTTATTCTTTCTTTAAGTTATAAATTGTGTTCCATCATTTTTAGAATAAGTAAAAATTTATCATTTCAGGATAAACAATTATTAGTTTTACCAAATTCTATGGAGTGAGGAGTTATGCCCCAATACACATGCCATTAGATTATATTATATACATACTTTTGCTTGCACATTCTTTTGGGTATATAGGAAGACCCCATAGTTCTTTTTACTACCTATCTATAGGAAACTTTCAATGGTTTATTTCTATGATGCACCAGTAGGTGATTAGTTTGGGAAGTCACTTTCACCATACCTCAAGTGGGTTATGGAATGGTTATTTGTTATAGTTAGTTTTCTAAAATATTGATATGACATTATTTTATGGATTATATTAGTATATTTTGAAGATCACATACCAAAAACACCATGTAGGATCACTCCCTCTAACCTTGGAACTCCGATAGTCATAGATCTGATTCTAAATGATTGAAAACCACAATAATAGAAAATAGTCATAAAATGAATAGTATATTTCATTAGTTAATATAAACATAGTAAATTCAACTAGTAGAAGTATTATAATGTTTTATAATCATTACCTAAAACTATTGTAATATCCATAAGGGTCAAAATAGTTACACGAACTCATTGCAGTTTCCAACTATTATAAAATCCCATAAAAATACACCATTATTATTTTCTCATTAAGATGATAATTCTAATGAGTATTTCATTTTTTTCAAAAAAAAAATCACATACAAAAATAATTTTCACATGGCCTCAAAAATAATTTTATAACCCTTGTGAAAATTATACCATTATAAAAATATCATCAAGCTGATCATTCAAAAATATAACTTCAGTCAACACTTTATGGTACCCCTAGACCCATCTATTAAATGGTTATCATATTTGTGGGAAGTCAATTTATGGCATAAAACATTGAAAAACTTTAATTTGACTTCTAATCTCAGCTTGACTCCTGACTCATTAAGTTGAATGAATGACTACATGACATTAATGCAAAAAATAGCATGCTCTCAAATAGACTTAATGGTGATCAACATTCTAAAGGTGGATTTATATCTTGAACTACACCATGTGGCCCTAAATTAGAATTTCCAAAATTTGATAGTACATAACCAATCAACTAGATTTACCATGACAAACATTGTTTCTACTTGCACAATACATTGAGAGTAGACAAGGTACCCATCACATCATTTTAGTTAAAGAAAAAAGTAATCTAATGGTAGCAATGGTATCAAAAATCTCATGCATAACCCCTTAGGATTATTTTATCAATATTTTGTTAGTTTTCTTTGGTCTCAATTCTTATGATGATTTCACTAGTGCCCTAACCAAACCAAGGTAAACCAAAATGGTTCATGAGTATCAAGCTAAATATGAGAAGTTGACTAATCAAACTGAAGGGATAAATTTTGAATTTTTAATATTTGTTTCATCGGTGACCTTAAAGATATAATTTAT
The DNA here is from genome assembly GCA_037957365.1 of Torreya grandis. Classification (NCBI taxonomy): domain Eukaryota; kingdom Viridiplantae; phylum Streptophyta; class Pinopsida; order Cupressales; family Taxaceae; genus Torreya; species Torreya grandis. The sequence continues at coordinate 4,385,971 of JARHVA010000076.1, forward strand.
GTGGAGGTTAATATTTTTAAACTAGAGGACATGATGGAATCATTAGGATTAACCAAGCTTGTACAAGATAAGATCACCTCCCAACATTGATCTTCCAATTTTGTTGTTTACACAACATCTACAACATTGTGACCAATCACAAACCCTCCTAAAAAATGCAACCCCATTAATAACCTTCTGAAGGTATAAATGTGCACTTTTCATTAAAAAATGGATATGTTATAGCTATGATGAAAATTCCTATAGAGGACATAAGTGCATCAAATAAAAGTTATATTTGTTGGATGTCAAGTCTATTAGTGAAATATTTGGCACTGATGAAAAATAGGGAATTTCACAATATTAAATGAGACAGATTTATCTTATATATTTGGAGGGGAGGTTCCCTTTCTTGAAAATAGGAAATGCTAATCTAAACCTATTTAAAATACTTAGAAGTTAAATGGGGTGTTGAATTCTGCTACTTTCAACTAAAAAAATAAAATAAAAGAAAAAAAAGGGCCACAAGAGGATAAGAAAACACAAATTTCATCCAAAACATGATAAGAAAGTGTTTTAGAAAATTAATATGCTTATTTGAGATTAACAAAAGTATCACTTGAATTGATAGATAAGAATTAACATAGGAAAAATATACATCCACAAAGAAAAATAAATACACAAAGTTCTAGAATTTCCATCGTGTTCTCATACTGAATAATGAACATGAAGTATCTTTATCCTTTCTTTCAAAAAAATTATAATAGAGATCAAATAACCCCTTTAAAATTTCATTTATCCTATTTATTGAGATAAGAAAGAATGAACTGACCATTCACATTCTATGTGACCATTAGTATTCTTATTTTCATCTTATTCTATATTCACTAAATTTCTATTTTATACAAAATGAAAAATATAACTTTCACATCCTATGATGTCTTATTTGGGGTATAGCTGGTGTTGAAGAACTTGAAACAATGACATAACTTCTAACCCATTACTTATCTTGGGAAGCCTTGAATTTTTTGAACTTATTCATTACCTCTATGATGGCACTTCCCCTTAGGGACCACTACATCTTTGTATTATTTTAGCCATATTTTAGATACTAGTAACATGGCATTTGGAACTTCTAAGAGCTTAGTTAGTTGGCTATTAATTTCTTCATTAAAATATTTATCTCACTGAGTACAATCATTGAACCAATGTTAAAATCATTTTCTTTGAGTAACTTTTCCTTGGTTAGTTTCTTAAACGGAGCCTTTACTTCATTCACATTAAATTGAGTCATTAAATCCTCCTTCAACATATCATAATGAATTTTTCCCAAGTTGGAAGAGAGTTCTTTCTACTTTTCTCTTCTAATTTGAATGTGCTCTCATAATTCACCTATAGCCCAATTCTAAATTTCATTATTTTGAAGGATGCATTCTAACCATTTATAGGAGGTATCATCTTTGACCTTACCAAAGTTTACAACTTTAACCATCAAATCAGTTTCATTTTTGATGATTTATTGAGAATCGCCCCTCACGTTCTCCCAAACCTTTAACTCAATATCATGGGTTTTGATTTGTTGACTAATATTGATAATCTTAGTATCGATTACCCCATGTAATTTCATGACCTCTTTAATATATTTCATGCCATCTAAGAGTAACCCATCCACAAAAGCTTCAATATTTTTTCCATATGTTTTGTATCTACTGATGGTGGTCATGACATCCTTACTAATTCCATGAATATGAGAAAGAACATCCATATGAGGAACTATTAGTGCCTTAACTAGATTGACAAGACAGTTTACATACCTATCCAACTATCACACATGATATTTCAATTATTTTTGGGTGAGTTCATCCTACTAAAGTGTCTTAATCATCATTTATATTGTTTCTCTCATGTTATGAACATCACTCTTCATTTTTGGCTCTCTAAGAGATACTCTTTTCAAAGTATAATAACTTGTATTCATATCCTATTCATTCTTATCAACATTCATCTTGATAATATCCATGAATTGAGCCCCCGATAAGTCTAAGACTAGACTTGATGTGGTATTTTCATTTTTAGGAGGATGAGTATCAATGAGATTTGTAACTACATTTAAATCTAGAATTTATGCCTCCACCACCTTCTTTATTTTTTTCAACATTGGATGCATCCATTGAAATGACATTTGGTTAAAACTATTCATTTGAGCATTTTAAGGTGGTACTGAAGGTGGCTTCAAAGGTGAAGCTTCTAGAGGATGTAGAATAGATGGATAAATTGAAAGAGATGCAAATATTGGTATTTCAAGATCACTAATAGATGCGTATTAATCTACTCCTTGAGCAAAGGGAAGACATTATTGAGTGGTATTAGGAACTAGAAGACAAAGATATTTGAGAGGGGAGGAAGATTGTAACATGACAAATTTCTTGGATTGTATATTTTTTTACCACAATAGGACTTACTTCTCAATTTTTACTAGGTGGTTTTGACTACTTGATATCCTTTTCATCTCCATCCTCAGAAGTTGAAGATCTAGATGACTAAATTACAATGTTGTCACTACCTTGCCTATGAGTCCTTGGAGTTACAATAGATATAAATTTATTTTTGAACCACTTTTTAGATTTATTTAACATATGTTTGGTTCACACTTTAAAATATTGAAGCTCCTTGACAAACCAAATAATAATTGTCAACATGGCACCCATGACTTTTTTAACATATATAGGATCGAGGAGATCACTTTGATCATCAACCATGCCATTGGGGACCCATGTCTTAGTGAAGGCATTGATTTGTTCTAGTATCTCAACCTACCCTATTTTTACCTTATTACCTTGCACTCATCTTTACAATCAGCCCAATAGTCCTCCAAATGTGAAACATGCTCATAGGTGGCACCAATGCCAAGGTGTTTCCATACAAATATATTAATATCAAAATAATCCTAAATATCATACAAATACAAAGTGAACTTTGAGATGGAATATTTTATATCCTAATAATTTACCACATTAATTCATGTAAGTGGCCCAAGGAGATAGGAAATGTAATGCCCAAAACATGCATGTCCATGCATCACTTGTGCATTATGCCCAACTACCTACATAAATAAATGAGGATGATCTTATCATTAATTAACCTACATATACATAGAGGATAACCTTAAAATAATCCAATTATAATATAATTTTATATAATTGGATGAAGTACCTCCCATATTTGAAATTCAAGTATATATTGTTTCATCAGAATTTATTCTTCCCTAATCCTCATCTAGATCTTAGAATATTATCATTGGTAAAGCATCATTGACTCTTATAAAATGTTTTTTTCTTTGATAAATAGTTAATTGAACATATAAATCATATACTTACATGAATGTGTATATATTATCTCACTAAGTTTGGGGTATACTCTTTGTGAATCCAAAGAATACACCAAATGGGAGGTTATGAAGAATTACTTTGAAGAATCCACTTGATCGATTGTTGGTACAGGGCCTCATTGATCATTTATCCCCATTTAGTATACTTATTTCCATTACATAGATGACTTTAATTACCATGAAAATATAGGGGTATAAATTCTTGGTGATCTCATTTCCTACCACTCAGTTGAGAAGTGTTATCATGTCTGATAACTCCTCCTTGAAGTCTAATCTAAAGAGATTTCTTGGAAGCTTAGAAGGTAAACTTATTTTTTGTTTCATCCAAAAATAATTAATTATGGTCATATATTGATCATAATTCTTATCCCATAATTATTTACCCATTGTCATACTCATTCTAACATAGGTATCATGCACATGAATCCTCAAATTCATACCCATGGATGTTACTTATAGTTTTTCCATTAGATCCCCACCACCTAATATTATCTCCTTAATTTTTGGATATAATTTTTTAACATAGGATAACACAAAATAAAAACATTTAACTGAGATAGGGAAGCCAACCACTTCAAGCAGATCACTTTATGAAAGGTTAATAGTCATGGAACCTAGGTTTTCTGAGTGAGAACTTTTGTGAAAGTCTTCAAGGTAAACGTAACTAATCTTAAAATCATTGATTTTTGGGATATTTCTATCCATGACCAATAATAGTTCAAAACACATGTATGTATACTTCATTTTTTCTAATTTTAAGATCTTAAAAGTTGCTTAAGTAAGGGTTTGTAAATTGCATAAATTAGGAGGCATAATGTATTAATGTGGTTAAAATAAATATATTATAGTGGTCATGAAATTATTTATGTTTATTTAGAAAACCCATAAAAAAATATTTTATTAATGTAAAAAAATTCAAGGCCTTAGATAGAGTGACTCTTTCAGGCTAAAAAACTTTGAAAACATGTATCGATGATGCTAAAAACTAAACCATTATGAAGTACTTAGAAAACTAAATATTTTGCCAGTATTTTAGTAGAGTTTCATCTTAGTGAGAGAAATGAAGAGTTGGTCAAAGATATAAATCATGTTTGGATAAATAAATCATAATAAATGATCCATTGGATTCTTATATAAGCTTTTTTAGACATGGTTCAATGCGTAGTGACCATCATGACCCAACACACATGTGTTATACAACCACACAATTGATTTACACATCCCATGGGTATGATAGACATGAGGACTTACTTATAGGTGTGGCTTCACATCCAACACATTTTCATGGTTTCATGGATCAATCGTGTGAGTTTTATCCATGCAGATATGTGATTCATGATGGGCACATCTCCACATGGTCGTAGGACATATAATTCACTCCATGTGCATTTATGTGTCCCATAGGTCATAATGAATGTGGCTTCCTAGATGTGTGGTGTGAAAAAATGTTACTTATAAAGGATTGTTTTCAAACTTGATTCATTTTCACAAAATTTGACCCTTCAAATTTTTTGTCCTCAAAAAGTTTCAATATTGTTCACCACATAGTAAACTTGACCTAACAAATTTTATGGAACAACAAAGTCACTACCTAATGCTAAAGAAGGGGAAGATGCTCAAGATTCCCATGATGAAGAGGCTAAATTTGAGGAACCTATCACCATGGATTCGTACCCAAAATTATGGTACATGCCTTTGCTAAGGGATCCACTCCTCAAACTATGAGAGTAAAGGGGTATTTTAAGAAACACACCTCATTATTCTCATTTTTCAAGTTTTGAAGTCATGATCACTAATAGAGGAACCTTTCCTTATAAGGGTAAATTTTGCATGATTATATTTCAATAGGGAGCTACAATTTAAAATCAGACACGTTTGTTCTTCCTCTAGGACATTGCAACACAATTTTAGTTTCACAATGGCTTCAAACACTATGTACTATCCCATAGGAATTTTTAGAGTTTTAGAGTTATAAAGAAGATGCTAAAAGTTAACACTGATAAGATAAAAAAGGGACCCAAAAATACACATTCAAGAATCCTCTGACTCCAACCATCCACCAAATTTATAAGCATCACACCAAGAACTAAAAGTATCATTATCCAAACAGGAAATATCTCACTAAATTCATGGAGAGGTTGATGCATAAAAAGGGACCTCATGAATCTGGATTATTTCCCTACTTTACATCATCTCAATTCAATGAATCCTCTGACTCCAACCATCCACCAACCCCTGATTTATAAGAACTATTGAAATACCTAATATCACTTCTGTGTGAAGTTAAATATTTTTAACTTTTGGAGGAATTTGGCAATAAAGGGTTACCCCATTAATGGTTTCACAGAAGAAATTCTTCAAAAATCAATAATCAATAATATAATCCCAATGCCTCCATGAGATTCAATATAGGGTTTTTTAAATAGTGTACCTCATAAAAATTCCCCCATCTTGATACCCATCTCCATCAAGACCCTCTAACATCCTATTAGCCTACGAGGGTGCCATAAGAGGCTAACCATATAGAAAAAGGTGCAAGAATTGCAAGAATTGTTCCAAGCTAGAGTCATTAGGCCCAATATTAGTCCTTACTCTTCTCCTATATTATTGGTATAAAATAAATATGGATCTTGGCACCTCTTTATTTGATTTCACATTATGAACAAACTCAATATCAAGGACAAGTTTCACATTCTAGTGATTGATGAGATATTGGATGAATTACATGGAGCTTGCTTATTTTTGAAGCTCGACTTGTGACCAGGCTATCACTAGATATAAATCAAGGAAAATGATATTCTCAATACATAATTTCAAAATCATGATGGAAATTATGAGTTTCTCATCATGCCCTTTGGCCTCACCAATTCTCCATTAACCTTATAGGGTGAAAATAGATAAAATTTTCCATCCATTTCTATGTAATATCCCCATGTTATTTGATGACATATTTGTCTATAATTGTACCTAGGAGGAGAATTTGATAGGTTTGGACCACACTTTATAATAGCTTGATGATAACCATTTATGTACCAAATGGTCTAAGTGTGATTTGGAAAAAAAATAAATTGAGTACTTTCAACACATATCTCTGAGGAAGGCATCAAAGTGGACCCTAAAAAAATTGAGGTAATTAAATTTTGGCCTAAACCCAAATTGCTAAAGATCTTTTATGGATTTTGACCTAACTAGTCTTATAGAATGTTTTTTCAAGACTATGTGAAAAATTATACTCTATTAATGTCCATGTTAAAAAATAATGCCTTTCAATGGTTTAAGGTAGCATAAATAACCTTTGGACTACTCACGCATGCAATGTGTATTATACAAGTTCTAGTTATTCTTGATTTTTCCAAACCATTTGTCATCAAAAGTAATGCCTCAAAAAGTGGCATTAGAGTTATTATAATGAAATATGTTTGACCCCTTACATTCTCCATCAAGCCACTTATGTGGAAAAACTTTACTCATTTAACATATAAGAAAGAGATACTAGTTATACTCATGTCATCAATAAGTGGTGCCTATACGTAGTTAGGAGGAAATTATACATAAAAAATGATCACCATAACCTAAAGTAATTCATGGATCAAAGAGTCTCTTCACCTAATAAATTATAATGGGTAACCAAATTAATAGGCTATGACTATGATATTATATACAATAAGGGTAAATATAATGTTTTCATAAATGCATTTATCATAAGTATGTAGAATAGACAAACTTATGTGTACTATCCTTCCCCATGCTAGATTGGGTGCATTAGGCATAACAAGCATGGTCCCATGACTACTGAATTCAAAAAATTGTTCAAGAATTCACCACTAACCCTGCCTATTAACTTAATTACTCTTATTATGGTCATTATTTGAGGCACAAAAGACATCTGGTACCGACACCAAATTCAACGCTGAAATAAACAATTATATTAGAGTTGCATGCCTCTTCATCAATTGGCTATTAAGGTTTTTTTTAGCCCTATAAGAAGGTAATAAATACAACATCAAATAGTTTTTAACAAAAAGTGAAAGTATTAGCACAACAAATGGGAAATTATCACCACTCCAAGCATGTTCTAACCCTTTCCTATCTCTATCTAGGTATGGTCATATATTTTCATGAAATTTGTTTAGAGACTACCCAAGTCAGGTGGGAAATCAATGATTTTCATGGTGGTGGATCAACTATCCAGTTATGTCCACTTTTTCACCCTCTACTTTGTTTTTATTTCCTCCATTATTGCTCAAATATTTCTTGATCATATCTACCACTTCCACAGATTACTTGCCTCAATTGTGTGTGAACATGATTCCAACTTTACTAATTACTTTTGGAAGGAATATTTCCACTTCTATGGAACCCAACTTAAAATGAGTTTTACCTACCATCTACAAATTGATGGTCAAACTTAAAATATCAATATATACTTAGAGACCTATATATGTTGCTTTGCCTCTTATAAATAAACTCATTGGGTTAAATGGTTATCACTTGTTGAATGTTGGTACAAATTGGCATACCAAACTACTTCCAAGATGACCCCATATGAGTCTATTTATGGTCAGCCATTACCTTCTCTTTAGACATACCTTACATGCATCTCTAAGGTAAAATAAGTTGATTCCACACTCTAAACACGTGCCATTATCCTCTAAACTCTCAAAGATAACCTTCATCTAATAAAAAATGACATAAAGCAGCTGGCTGATAAACAACACTTAGAATGAGATTTCAATGTTGATGACATGATTTTTCTATCTCTAACTTTATAATAAATCCTCTCTAAATTTGAATGGCTATCACAAATTTGTGCCAAATTTTTATGGTCCTTATAAAGTTATTTCCAACATTGGTCATGTATCATACAAGTTGAAGCTTCCCTCCTCCCCAAAGATCCATCTATTTTTCCATGTATCATGTTTGAATAAGGTCATAAGTCAACATGTTTGAGCCCAAATGGCACTCTTAGAGCTTGACACTAAAGTCTTTATTATTTTAAAACCTGATTCCATCCTTGAAAATTTCTCCCACTAACTCCATAATCATACAATCACTAATATTTCAATACAGTGGCATGACTTCCAACTGGAAGATGTGACATGGGAACCCCTACTCCAATTATAATATTAGTTTCCTCATCTCAATATTTGATAACAAATCAATTTTTAGCAGGAGGGCATATTTGACCCTTTTATCCTAACTATTATAGTTTTTATTATGTATTATTAATAAAATCATAGATGCATATGCTTTGTAATTCATCCCATTTTCTATTTATAATTATCTCACATGCATGGGAGGTAGTAGTTGTCTTGAGTAGAGTAACTTAAATAGAGGACCTATTTAAGAGGAGAGATATTTTATTGAATATTTAATTATTGAGTCATGTATACACATTATATTTTTAAACTTATATCAATTGTTGATGTTCTCTATCTTGTAGGAATTCATCAAGTCTCAATCTCTCTGAGTGCACGCCCTAAGGGGTGCACCAAGAAAGGGGTGGGTAGATCATTGGTGCTTTGTAATATTGTTGTCCCTTTTGGCACTTTTTATCTACACACTTGTCTATGAAAAACTATTCCCCTAATTATGTTCATGTCTCTTTCACACTCCTCCAGTCTTTTACCACCTTTAGTACCCTTTTTCCTAACCTAAAACCCCTTTCAATAATTTACATGACTAGGTTGACTAAGTCAACCTTGTACTTTTATTTTTAAATCTCATTTATGGTCTAGGTTGGCTCTTGGCTAACCTGTCCCATGACCTAGTGAGTCTTTGTCAATAATGATATTAGGTTGACTAGATCAACCCTATCAACTAAAACTTTTGAAAGGGTTTAGGGTTAAATATTCTTATATATACACAATCATCTATCCATTATTTAGAGAAAATAAGAAGTAAGATCTATTGTGCATCTGCTTATCCACCATTCTACTTGAGGAACAATCTTAGGGTTTCATACTTTCTTTGGAGATACAAATCTTGTATTATGGAGAAGTCTTTTAGATGCATTGATAGGTTATATACCCTAGAGCTGATTTATCCTTGTCATCCTTAAATACCATAACAACCTCTTGTGAAGCACCTTGGCCAAGGGAGAGATTGAGGCTCAGTGAGTTAATCTTCAAAGGTAAGTATTCCTAACTTTGTTCCTACTTTATAACAATATATATATATATATATATATATATGCATTTGCACTTTTCTTCCATGCATTAGGATCCCATATACATTGACATGAGTATATGTCTTATATGCATGTTTAATTTTATTATTTATTATGCCCACTTTGTGCAACAAGCTTTGGTGAGCACAAGATTAGATTTCTTTGCTTTACTTGTTATTAGTATATTGAATATGAAAACATAGGACCTAGTTAGGGTTATTTCATAGTGTTTCTTGATTAGAGGCTTTGGAACCCTCCCTAGTGATATTATTGTGATAAGAGATCCCCTAATCAGGTCTAGTGGATTCATATTGGTCATGACCTCAATTATCTAATGTATCCCTAATCATAAGTATAAGTAGGATCTATCTTCTCTGAGATAGGATTGATTTGTAGATCGAATGCATTTTTGATTGCATACATTCTAGTGAATCTAATGTGAATCTAACCCTTACAGGTTTTCTTTCATGATTTTCGTTTATTTCATTTTATTATTTTTCTATATTTGCAATATTAGGTCGACAAGGCCGGTTAGTTTCTAACTTTTGTGTGTAGATTTAACAGTCACATCAAAATGACTATATTATTTTTATACAAGTCTTCATCAGATATAGGTTATTTAGATCAAATAGGTTGACATATTATTCTTATTTACTTATAGATAAAATACTATGTTAAACAAGTCAACTTAGTCTCTTATTCAACTCTAGAATAGCAAACTAGGTTGAACAGGTTGACTTAGTATCACAGTCAACTTCTAGATAACAAACCAGGTCTACCAGATTGGTATAGTCATCTTAACAGGATTTGGTAATAGGGAATTATAAAATGAGGTTGACCTAATCAACATAATTGGTAAAACTTTAAAATAGTGTTCAAGACATTTCAACAAAAATTTGATAGTCCTCAGCATCTTCCAACCCACCAAGGTTCCTTTCTATCCCTCTCTTTCAATTCAATTATTCCTTACAGTTATTTTTTGTAAAGTTTACAGTCTTCAAAATTGTAATCATATAGTAAACTAGTTTGACCCATTTGACCTAATATTTAAACTACTAGGTCAACCTAGTCAACTTAGTTCTTAAAGACTCTTGCTTTTGTAGTATAGTAGTGACCTTGTCAACTCTATTCTATAATGTTTGCATACACTGTCATTTGAACCAAATCTATACTATGTTTAATTAGAGAATTAATAACTATATGCTTGTAATTACTTTACACTTTCACTTTCAATTGTTTGCATGCTTAGATTAGATCACATTCTAATTATAAATTTTTTCAATGTACCATTTAGTTGCACTATTTTGCTCTTTTTTGCACACACTGCCAAATCACAAAATGCATTTAAACATTTGTCTACCCAAGGCCTACCTATTTAGATTTCATTACCAAGGGGGAAGCCAACTTGGTTTTCTATCCAAGAATAAACACATGGATAATGGTATTTATTATCAAATCACCCTACACCCTTATCATTATGGGATTGTGAAGTGAAGGGATAGGCCCCAATACGAAGCTAGTACCATTGCCAACACAAATACCTTTTAGCATAAACATCCTACAACCATCCATAGATTTATTTTTAGCTCCCTAATTTTAGCCAACTTCTTTATCACACTTAAAATAACACTTTGTAATAATCTAATAACATTTAAGATGACCACTTAGTTAGCATTTATTTTTTAGTTTACTACTTTTTCTCTACTCATTGTATGTTGTATTGTAAAAACTTGCTTTGTCCAGCATTGGTACAAGGTTTTGTGTTATGTGCCTCAATTAAATCATTTTCATTAACCCAATTGATTGTGTGTTTGATTTCATTTCTTTATCTAAAGTACATTTCAAAAAAAAAAAAAAAACTTATTTTCAATACACTATCATTTTTTTCAACACAGCCTCTTACATACTATCTTTTTCCCTGATTGCGGTGATGAGTTGACCTAGTCGACCCAGTACTCCTTTCTACCAGTCTAAATATAGTACTTATTTAACTTGGTGAAATTTATATCCTTATCAAGTTGTCTTTGTTCTTAGTTTATAATATTAATTTGAATTGGTTGACTTTGTATCCTTATCAGATTGTTTTTATTCCCTATTTATAGTACTAGGTCAATCGAGTCGACTATGTACTCTTATCTACATTTCTTATCTCCTTGATTTTGCATCAACTTTGCCTTACCTAATCTCTCTATTCATAATGAAATTATTATTTTAAGACAACATTGATTTAAATTCAATAGATATGATGAGTCTTACCAATCCTAATAGGTTCTCCCATAAGTAGCTTGTGGATCCTATCCCATATGAAAGCAATGTTCGTATAGCCACTCACACTACAAACTGTGGGAGCCTTCCTCATTTATATTCAATTTTTAATCCTCTCTTCTCACTTGAAGATCAACTCAAATTATATTATATAATATAAATGCTCTTATTCATCAATGAGTTTACTCAACATCAAGGAAAAGACCCTTTTACTATTTACAATCTCATGATACGTGGTCAAGTTGAAGAGCCACATTCATCTTCTCCCACGTTCTCACATGGATTTATGGATACTATATTATTTTCTTCCCAACCTCTTCCCTCTATTTTGACCCCTTTTCATACCAAGACTTTTTCCTCTTTGATTTCCTCAACCTCCATGCTTAGTATTTCTATTAACATGCTAGGATATACATCTAGTGGACCTCTTTCAAGACCTACTCTTCTCAATTCTTCCACTAGTGCATCATTTTATACCCATGGTAATCATGCCTCTAATGATTCTTATACTCATCCCTTTACTAATCCATATTTTTCCACATAATCAAATTATGCCACTAGTACCTCACTTATTAACACTTCTTCTCAAGCTCTTACTAACACCCATAGTGGTACCCAAGCAACTACTACCAATCCTAATATTTCACACAATACCAATAATGCAACTCAAACCCATCAACTTCTATTAAAAACTCTTAATCAAATGAATGTTTTATAAGTGAATAATGTAAATCAAATGAAGAAAATGCAAAATCATCTTATCCATGTTCAAACCTACCCTTAGCAGATGTCATGGGACATGCATCATCAAAATGTTCCCCCACCTCCTCTTCAGGATTCCAATGGTAATCTTATCCCTCAATCTCCTCTTTTTAATAAGACAATCAAGCATCTTCAAAATTAACCTTTTACATCTCAAATTTATAATATTTGTATAGGAGGTATCACCCCTACAATTTCTTACAGTGGATCAATCGATCCTACTATTCATTTAAAAACATTTAAAAATCTATATAAATACTAGGTCAAATTCCACTACTAAGCTATTATTAAAAAATCTCATAGGTGATGCTTTAGATTGGTACAACTAGCTTAAATCTCATTCCATTACTAGTTTGGAACATTTAGTTAATTCTCTCATCTAAGAGTTCAAAACTAGTGATCTCCCTAAGAATACCTTGGCCCATTTTATCAATTACAAGCAACTTGAGACCGAAACTGCACAAGCTTTCATTAATAATGGAAGACATTGTCTAACAAATATGAACATAATATGGTTGATGATAACCTTTTCCATCTATTTACCAATGATCTTTTTCCTAAGTTACAACAACAGGTCCAGATGATCTCTCCACATACTTTGGAAGAGGCCATTGACCAAGCAAAGTGTCAACATTTCCTTATGAATTAATTTGAGCCATCCCAACCATCTATGGGTACTCGTATGTTACTCAAGAATAATAAGTTTCACACTACCAATGATGGTGTCAGTGACTTTTTATGATACCATTCACACTATTCAAGCTATTGTTCCTAACCAAACTTTGGAACAAGCTTCCCCTCCCAACCACATCACTAACCTTCATTTATCTTCAACCAATAATATCAATGTTCAAAAACCTTTATCTTTAGTAGAATTAAAAAAGTGTCTACCAAATCCTTTACCACAAGAAATTGATCCCACTCGACCCATGAAATCTTGGTATGATCACAATAAATTTTGTTGGTTTCACACTAGTTGGGGTCATTCTCATGAGACCTATAGGAAACTTCATAATTTTCCTATGGATTTATTTCTTGGTCCCAATTTTTACCATGATTCTATCATTCATATATTCCAACAAGCCTATGACATTGCCTTCAAAGCCCATGAAACATAAACTAAATCTCAATATTTGAACCAGGCTAATGGTCATTTGGCCATCTATAAATATCCTCTTCCAAATCACCAAGATAACCAAGACAAACCTACCCATTCTACCAATAATTTTTATAGTCTTCTTGACCCCACTCTTGAAGATAATGTAGTTAATATGAATAACATGTGAAGGGTGGTTGCTTTCATTGATCCTCAACCCATCTACACACATCCATTATCTCATACATTTCATGTTATCTAAGATTCTTCTCGAATTCACTTAAATAAGTCAGGACAAGAATACCTTATAAATTTTGATGAACTAATTCTAACACCTCCCTTGGATAACACTTCTCATACTATTTATACCATCCCTCCATATTCTTTACCTATCACCAATGATACTCAAACTTCTATCAACACTTATTCTCATCTATATCAAACCAAAATTGCATCAACCACTCCATCTTCTCAACATAATCTACAAACTTGTCCTCCAATTTAACCTTCTACTTTTTATCATCATAAATTTACATGCACTTTAGCTCCTCCTTCTGAGGACCTCCTTCAACACTATGCACCCCTTTCTAACAATCTTCTTATGGGTTATAATGAGTGGGATCCTATTACATAAATCGGTAATCTCCCATCCCAAATCCCATTTCTTGAACTCATGTAACTTTTGTTCAAAATGAACATGCCTCATCCTCCCCTAATAGGATGCAAATCCACCTTATCTAGATCAAAAGATAGAATTTTACAACAGTGCAAAGAGATGTCCATGCATGTTGATGAAACAATGGACACTTCTATTTCCCTCAAATTCTCCATTACTTCTATGATCCCCAATGAGATTCTAATTCATGTAGATGATCCTCCTCTATTCATCAGTATCTAAATTAGAAATATCCAAGTCAAGTGTAATCTTAAGTCCACATGCAACACTTGTTAAGGCTATGACTAAAGGCAAATGCTTCCTTTAAGTTATGTGTGGCTCCCCATTACTATCCCACCTATTATTGTTCACATGAAGGTGATGATCGTTAACTTTCTTCTATCTTACAACATTTTTCTTATTAGTCCATGGAATCATAACATGAAAATATTTGCCTCTTTCACTTGTTAATGCATCAAATTTGTTCAAAATAGAGCCATCTACAATATTCAAAGTGATACCTATCCTTGGAATTTCAAACAATTTTAATATCGTAATGTATTCAAGATTCTTACCCTTAAACCCTTTCCAAGCATTCCATTTTGTGAATCTCAATGATTTAACTTTCTTGTCAGTTCCACCTGAGGTTATAATGGTCACCCTAAACTCATAAAGAATATACCTCCTAACCTCTTAGATTTTGATGATGATGAGCCTAATGAGATCAATCTCAAGATTAAAACTTTTGATCTCTAACCTCATCTCATCTCTCAGCTTCCTACTTCTTTACAACCTCATTCTCATCAATAACCTTATGATGGCATTCCCATTTTCTTAACTAATACTCAACATTCCATTCATCACACAAAATCAGATGACAAGGTCATCCATACCTATGCCATTGATCTTTATACACCTGAATATGATGATGGTTATACCTTAGATGATCCATTCTTAGGAGGTCTGGTTCAGGCCTGAGATGTTGAGATTATTTGTTATCATTCCTATTTTTTTTAGTTTTTTAGTATATCTTCTTGTATTTCATCCTATATCATTCCTAATGTTAGCATTTTTCCTCTTGATCGTATGGTAGATATGGTGCACTCACCTCCACTTTTTGAAGAACCTCATAGGACTATGCTTATGGATCATGCTATGACTAATCCCTATCACATTTCTAGATACCAAGAACCCTCTAGCCTACTTATCCTTGAGATGCTTTCCACTATTCATTAGCCTTCTATGGACCCCATTCCTCCCTTATTGGATCCTAGTTTGAATCCCATTCCTACTCCCTCTATAGCTAAGTCTCTTCCTATTTTTGATCCTATTGTTCCTTCAATCGACCCTTATCTAATCTCTCCACCAAACCCACCTTTTCCTGGTGATGGTTTGTTCCCTTTACCATAGTTGGTTCCTTCACCCACCAAATGGGTTGATCAAACCTATTATGACATTCATAAACTTGTCAGTCACTAGACTAGAGATTGTTACCTATAACAAGTTCCCTCAACTTCTATTTCACCTCCTCATGTGAGTACACCTACCAAGTCTACTCATAGGAATATTTTTTGCTTCCATGACACAGATAA
The DNA here is from genome assembly GCA_037957365.1 of Torreya grandis. Taxonomy (NCBI): domain Eukaryota; kingdom Viridiplantae; phylum Streptophyta; class Pinopsida; order Cupressales; family Taxaceae; genus Torreya; species Torreya grandis. Next base: position 4,401,877 of record JARHVA010000076.1, read on the forward strand.
TCATTCATCCATGTATTATCATAAGTTATGATAATAAATTAACACTTTTCATCCCACTACTCCTTAGTCCTTAGTCAAGGCTATACCTCCCTCAAAAATAGTACCTGAGTATCTTCCTAGGTACGAAGAGGTATATTATCTCAGGCACCAATGTGGCACACATCACACTGATCATTTCCACATCCTTTAGCAACATCTCAAGGATCACCTCCTAACAATTCCTTTACCTTCTACCATTCTTCCCATAGTTTACTCTCGTAAGAAGGATCCCCCTTCTTCCCCCATGGTTCCACCTCCTATGGTTTTATTTTTACCTATGGTCTCTTATACATCTACAATTTTTTCACCCATGAGTCCCTCACCTGTGGACCTTCCCCCACCTATGGATCCTTATCCACCTATGAGTCCCTCACCCATGCCATCTTTCCCACTAGTGACCCCTTCATCTCCCATAGAAACCACTCCCATGCATTCTCTTGAGCATCCTCTGCATGATAGCCCTCATCATCATGAACCTTCAAGCATTCCTACCTTTTATGTTGAAGATATTCAACGTGAAGAATTTTCTCAACTTTCCTTGAAGATCGATGAGACATTAGTTATAATTTTCATTCAACTTCATAGAGACTTATCAGATGTTATGGATAATGTGTGTGGATAAATATATCAGTAATTATGAACACATGCATGGTATTCTTACATTTTCATTTTCATTAGATGTGTACTCTAACTTTACATTTATCTATTCTTATATCATTTGACATTGTGTCATATTATTATCTATCTTACATGGTGACTTTTATTTTACATTACATGTTGTTTATGATGTCATTATATTCTCTTATGGATTTATTTTTCATAATTGCATTCTTTTTCTTCTCAAGTTCATTTCTTATGATTACCTTTTTATTTTTCATGATTATTTTTTGTCCTTTCTCCCCTTAGTCATTCCTCATTTACCATGTGATTAGTTAATAAACAATTCATCTCATTAGAATCTCCTTTTACTGATCCACTTTAGATCTCCCATTTTCCCCTTTATTCCCTTTTGCAAACTAAGCATACACATGGTTGAGACTTGAGATAACATGTTATTTCATAGTTAAGCCTAAGTGTTCTAGTCAATCTTCAGTCTTGCCTTTGGATACTTAGCTTCATTTATCCAAATCCTAAATCTCATTCGTGTGTATCACTCTATCTCTCATCATTGGTCATTCTAAGTCCTTATGGAGGAGGAATCTTAAAATCCATAAAACTATGAAAAATCTAAATCATTTAACAAAAGGCAATGATTTAAAAAGATAACATTCAAAATTTCAAAAGTATAATCACACTAAAATACATGATTATAAGCACCTCTCATTTCTCTGATTGAATTCAAACTCCATTGTTGGCCTCACAATAGAGCTTAGGTCCATTGGGATGTGGTAGGATAGTAGACTTAAAAAGGAGAAAAAAATCTTTTAGTGCTACCTACTTTCTCATGAAAGTACCCAATATTCGTGGTAGATTGATGACTCTATAAGGGGTCCTAAGGAGCAGGGAACATGTTGTGAGAAGTTAGGTCCATTTTAATTTTCTTTTTCAAAACAACCCACATGAGTTGATCTTATTATCACACTTATTTTCTTACACATCTTTATGTAAATAGTGAATAGGTATCCTTTGTATATTGATGGTCACTAGTCACTTAGTCTCTTCTCATGTCCTTAGTCTGCCTCATGTCTCCTAAGGTCTTCTCATAAGATTCCTACATTATGCTTCTTTCATTCCTTTTTTTCACTCCCTACAACCCTAGTATTTCCCCTTGAGAAATATTATTTTGTTCACTGATCACTCCCCTAAGGATTTCATTTATGAGTTGCATTGTAATACCATGGATAGGATCTAGCCTTCCTCACAAATTTCCAAATTTTCACATTACCATTATAAACATCTCTTTTTACCATATTTTCATATTATTTCCACCTCATTGGTGTTCCCTTTGTGAGTTTCAATGTAAGACCATGGATAAGACCTAGCCTTCCTCACAATTTTTTCCAATATCTAACTCACAACAAAATTACAAGTCTCAAATATGAGATAATATGTGCTTTATTATGATTTCCACATCATTGACATGATTCCCATCTTTATTTATTATGTTTTAATCTTAATTCATTAATCTTTCACTTTTCTCTTCTTATTTTTTGATTACATGTAAGAATTTGACCATTTCTTCTTAAGTTTTTCATACTTCCCAACTTGAATTAGTGTGATTAATTTAAGACCATTTTGCTAATTGATGGACTTAATTCATTTATTTTTCATACCATTAGTCTTTCACATGTTTTCTATTTTATTACATTATTTGCATAATTCTCAACGTGATTTAGTGTGATTTTACTTATTTTATTTTGGTGCCACTCTTTCTCATGGTTTAAAAACAATGTTTGCCCTATTTTTTACCACTCTTTGGTTTATTATACTTAGTCATATTTAGTGTTTAGTTCATTCATTTTAGATTAATTATACTTTACCAAGTCCTTTTCACCTATTTAGTTTTAACCATACATGTGTACTACATACTGCTAGAAAAGAAAACACCCCAAAAATATTTCCTATAACATATATAAAAAAATTAAAATACGTGTGATAGAAAGACATATATCCATGCATCCACAACCATAAACATAATACAAAAACATAAGATAAACATTCAACTATCAACATAGAAAATCTCTATATCTATATCATGTATTTTTGATACAAAGTACAAAAATACATCACTCTAGCTCTAAGGTTAGACTCTATCATGTCTACCTCATGGCCTATCTATGTTGCCCATAGATGCCTGAGGATAGTCCAAGCTAAATAGTATATAATAAAGAGGATGTTTGAGATCTCAAGCCTACTACCTATCCCTATAGGTTGGCCACTTGGGCCTATACCTATCCTACCTAAATAGTTATAGCCAAATATGTGGCTCTCTCTTGAGCCAAGGTTTGTCATGCTTATACCTCTCCTACTCCCACCCCTAATAATGGTTGAATCCTATCTTTGTGTGCCTATAACTACCTGATGTCCTCCTTTTCTAGTCTAAACAAGCTCACTTGAGCTAGGGCAGATGGTACCATGGGATCATCTAATGTGGTGGGGTCATATGGTGCCATCACCCCATACAAAATATCATGGAGTGTTTCCATCACCAAGGATGCCCATCTGTCCTCCTCTTTATCCATAAGATCTACAAAATTCAAATCAGATAGATTTTATATCATAGATATATCTTAAAATCTATCTATCTATAATCTATCAAATAAATATTATACTAGTATTCTATTTTCAAAGATTAAACAAATTTATATCATTTATTACCTATCTTGATGTCAACAAGCAATGTCTCCCCATCTTCTCATCTACTGAGCATGGTATTTTCATTATCTCATCCCCTAAGCACCTCATTTTTGGGATGCCTCCTAATTAGCACAAACCCTAGGATCACTACCCATGCATATCTCAAGCCTTACCTCATTGGTGCTTCTATAAACTAGCTCTATCTTAGGCTAACTTATGGGTCATCCTAGATGACCACACTCTGTGTTCTCTCTCATTGTTGATGTCTTTATTGGTGGTGTGACCAAGGTGTTCACCAATCCTCTTACTATGGTGTTGACTATGGTACCTATGACACTCTTACATCCATATTGATGCCCTCTCTAGCTACCGCTTATCATGCTCAACCAGTCTATGGTGTCACATACCATAGTTTGATCTCCAATCTCATGACTGGTATTCCTCCTCCTCTTCTCCCCCTCATCTCTCTTACATATTGAGACCAAAAGGTAGGCACCACTATAGGAGCCATGAGGTGAGAGAGACTGAACTATCCTATCAAGTGTGTGACTGGATGTGACTCTACTCACCAAGTGTAGTGGCCCATGATTCACACTTGTGATAACCCTAGTGCAACCATCCCCTAACTTAGCCAAACCATCACAATGTGTGCATAATTTTACCACATGATATCTTCTCATGTGACCATCTATAGTGTTAACATGTGGGTTATGAGCCATACCACCTGATCCTATCTCTAACTCGGCACTCAAGGTAATCAATTATCAACAACATGGAGTAACCCAACTGGTCAATACATTAGAAACATCTCATATATCCAGGCACTCAATAATACCATTGGTCCCATGGTCTTATACCCTCTATACAACATCCCATACATATCATGCATTAGCTTAACCTAGATGATAGAACCCAAGTCATAGAATTACCCCTACTTCAATATCGACTAACACAAGGCTATTGCATATAATGGTACCTTGTTTTTGGACTTATGACATAGTAATCATATTATCATAAGCCCTATCATAGCATTTTAGATATCTAAAATATGGAAAATATAGACATTAAATAGACTCACCCTCATTCTTAAATAAATCTTATCTGAACACATTACCCATTGGGCTAATGTTAGCCTCTCCTCCTAATCATCTAATATCCCCATGATCACCAATGTCCCCTAAAGGAAGTCCAAAAAATGCATGGACATCCTATAAAGTGATACCAAGCTATATGTTATCCCCATCCACCACCCATCTCAAATCATTGGTCAAGCATTCTTAGGCTCCCAAAAACATGACCACTAGGTTAGCATTTAATGAAATTTGTCACATCTCCATGATGCCTCCCAAGCCTAGCATGACTAATCTAGCTCTGTCTACATCTAATAGGCACTCCAATAAATATGGTAGCCATGATTCATCTACCAATCACCAAAATCCCTGATGCCCCTACAACAATCAACTAATAAAATATGTATTATACCTCCATGTCACTCATAATCAAAATACATTCTTTTAAATATTTAACAAAAATCACCAATTCTTGCCTTTATCTATTCATTTCCTACCAATTTGACCTATTTTTAGCCTAATTAGCCATTTCAATACTCATTTGGTACCTTGGGCCTTAAAATTATTGTATCAACCATTTTCACTCATTTCAATACTATATTAGCCACTTAGTAATATATGAAGTCAACCTAGTAGTACTAGGTTGGCCACTTAGCCTTAAATAACTAAGTTAGCCCTTTCAATTTTCCCTCATAGTACTAAGTTAGCCTTTTAAATTAACAATCTAAGTCATCCAATGGGTACTATATCGACCCTCTTCTCCAACCTACTGAGTTAGGCATTTTCAAACCTTCTTTTCTATCTACTAGGTCAACTAGGTTGACCTAGTTCTTTCAAATTGCCAACTCTTTGACCATTTTTAATAACCACCTTTGACACCTATTACTCTGATCCCTTTCAAACCTAGTTCCCCATTTGACCTCTAGTATCCCTAATAACTTCTTAGGGTTCATTCTAGTTTCTAGAATTGATCTAGTTAATAAATTTCTCTAAAACACTCAATTTCAAATAAAATACTCAAAATTTTGAAATTCATAATTGTTTATTTGTGTTATAGTAGCTATGTCCATTAGGCATCTTCCTTGTCTCAGTTATCATCCCCTCACCATATTGTCTCTCTTGAATTTTGCTAAGTCTCTCAAAACTCTATTTTTTTATCAGAATAGTCAAATAATAGAAAATAAATTCTTTTTCACCCTATTTAAAGTTACTATTCACAATTATTTACCTTTCAAATATTTACTGTCAGATTCCTTATTTTGATCATATCTTTGTTTTTATTACTCATTTTTTGAATTGTAAAAATTTCTATAATCTTGATGTCATAGAGAATATTTTCCACTATTATATGCCTATATTGCAAAAAAATTAATTTTTTTTCTCTTTTTTCACTAATCTCTATAGGTTTGCCTAATTATCCTCACATTGGATGCGTTCACATCTCTCGCATCTCCTTATTTATCTACAGCACTAAGGTAAGTAAAGGTATGTGTTTTTTAATGTTATCCTTTCATTTATCTTATTTTTTCCTTACTGCATTTTACTTAGCATTAGTGTTGTGTGCCATCATGTTCTATTCCCAAAGTACCATACCCTATTACACTTACATGACATATGATGAGCTTCGAGTGGGGAATATGTATACACATAATATTTTTAAACTTTTATCAATTATAACTCTCTATATTTTGTAGGACCCCATTGAGTCTCAATCTCTCTAAGTGTACACCCTAAGGGGTGCACTGAGAAAGGGGTAGACAGACCATTAGTGCTTCATAAGATTATTATCCCTTTTGCAACTTGATATCTACACACTTTTCTCCTAAAAACCATTCCCCTAAGCTTGGTCCTCTCTCTCACACACTCCTCTAGTATTTTACCACCTTCAGTACCCCTTTTCTTAAACTAAAACCATTTTCAACATCTTAAATGACTAGGTTGATAGGGATGACATTGTACTCTTATTAGTAAAACTCATTTAGAGTCTAGATCAACTCTTGGATGACCTAGCCTATGACCTAATGAGTCTTTATCAATAACGATATTAGGTTGACTAGGTTGACCCTATCAATCGTAACTTTTGAAAGGGTTTAGGGTTAAATACGCCTATATACACAATCATTTTTCCATTATTTAGATAAGAGAAGAAGCAGTAATAGATATTGTTCATCTACTTATTTACCATTCTACTTGAGGAACAAGCTTAGGGTTTCATAAATTCTTTGGTGATACAGATCTTGTCTTATGGAGAAGTCTTTTGGATGCATTGATATTTTATGTATCCTAGAGATGATTTATCCTTATCATCCTTGCATAACACAACCTATTGTGAATCACCTTGGCTAAGGGAGAGACTGAGGCTTGATGGGTTCTTCTTCAAAGGTAACTATTACTAACTTTATTCCTCCTTTGTAAGAGTAGATAGATATGCATTTTCACTTCTCTTCCATGTATTAGGATTCCATATACTTTGAAGTGAGTATATGTATTTTATGCATGTTTAATTTTATTATTTATTACCCCCACTTTGTGCCACAAGATTTGGTGAGCACTAAATTAGATTTCTTTGCTTTACTTGTTATTAGTATACTGAATATAAAATCATAGGACCTAGTTCAGGTTATTACATAGTTTTTCTTGATTGGAGGCTTTAAAACCCTCCCTAGTGATATTATTGTGATAAGAGATCCCCTAATCAAGTCTATCATAGCTATATTATTCATGACCTTGATTATCTAATGTATCCCCAATCGAAAGTGTAAGTAGAATCTATATTCATCGAGATAGGATTGATTTGTAGATCTAATGCATTTCTGATTGCATATAAGTCATGCTTAAAGGAGGTTACCCCTAATGATACTTTGTAGTGAAATTATATCATTTTAAATACATTATTGTTATTATCTTTCCATTCAGTGCATATTGGTTATATTTATTTTGTTATATTAATTTACCTGTAAGTAAGTTCCTAACACCAATCCATAATTTGTTTTTATTACTTTTAATTGTGTATATGCAAAAATCTATGTCAAAGATCAAAAGAGAGACCACACAAAATATAATGCCTATTAATTTAGAGAAGTAAAAATACATGACTATACAACATCTTGAAGTAAACCTACATAAAAAAAATCATAATCAGAAAGTGATTGCAATACATGTTTAGCATATGACATAATTATTGCTCATAAAGGGTCATTCACATATTATCTTCGAAATAATTTTTGGTCATAGAGAGTTAGTTTTCATTTTTTCCTTTAATAGTGAGACTTCCATATTTCACATATAGTCTGATAAAAGTCTACACAACACTCCTCCATTTCTTAAATCTTAACAATTTGCTCATGTGTGGTTGTTTTTGGTCTTACTCTATTTCATTTAGTCTCTTATTTGTTTCAGAGTTTCAATTATGTTTGTTTAGTGTTTATGGACATAGGGAAGATCTACTTACTATTTAACATTGATAAATAGTATATCTCCCTTGTGCATTCATTTTAACATATTTTTCATAAATCAAACATGCTTGTAAAGATATCTCAAATACACCTAGTACAGATATCTCAAATTCATCTATTGAAAACTATCGAGATATATCAATCTTACATCCCTTATATTGGATTTTTCACATACCATAATTATTATTAACTTCATTACATTATTTAAAACTTTCCCAATTACTGGTGAAAAATCATGTCAATCTAACTACATCAAAGTGTCAAGCTCAAAAAAATATTTCTAATAAAAAATGGGGCTCCAAAATCCACCGTACGACTAAGAAATTATGTTTTTTCATTGAATTTTGTAATAAAAAAAGGAAATAATTTGAAGTGAAAATAAAATGGACATTAATTTTATGGTTAGAATTAAATTAAACATAATCACATACATTATAGTCCACCACCATCCCCTATATACCATTGTAGAACATGTCTCATTATAAAAATAAAAATTATTTTTCATTAAGTAAATAAATTTTGAGAGTTTCTCACTCCCAAAATGAAAAAATGGGGTTATTTTAAATGTAAGTTTGATATGGATTTATGAGGTATACTCACTAATAATAAGGTATTAGGAAGACCACTAAAATAAATGATGGATTAATGAGTAGGTTTAAAGATTTTTGGAAGTCATTCTAAGATGCATTGAAGATGGGTTTTTGTTTTAGGGTGGTAGGAAATTTTTTGGGATTATGAAGCTATAGAGGAGAGGATAAATTTAATAAAGTAAACATACTCATCCTAAAAGAAATAAACCATTATGCTAATAGGAGAGCTACTTCCATCATGGCATCGCCTCTATTTTCATAAAGATCAAGGTATATTGGATTTGAATGTTGTCATAACAAAGCCTAATAATAATTGTTAGATTAATTTTATAAAAGAATGAGAATTTGATTTGTAGTAATAATTACAATATACACTAAAGACTCATTTCCTACTTGGGGTGATAAGGAATGTAAATAGGAGGTCATTATAATTAATGTATTATTTATGTGAGGTGTAAAAACCATGATGCCATGATCTTAAACAATTTATGGGACTATATGGGATTGATAGGTAGGGTTAGTATACATATAAATTTTATACACCTAAATATGGCCCCTACCCATTTTTTAGTTGTTAAATTGCATAATCATATCATATTTGTGTATTGCTTGATTACTCAATCCAAATTAGGCATTATTTATGTACTTTATAAAAAATTATGGTCTATGAACCCTCTCTCAGCCCTTCAATTCCCATTTACTCTTTCTTTTGATTTACCCCAAATTGGACCTCTTTGTCTAAAGAATTTTTATGCTCCTGAAGCCGATTCAAATAATATATACACTGAAAGCATTATTTTGAGAGTCCCCTTTTCCATTGAGGGCCTCTAGAATTCATCCCTTATTCCCTCATTTTTTAATTTTTTACTATTTAAGGTCCATTTGGGCCCTAATTGGGTCTTATTTGAATTCAAATTACCTATGAATACGTAGACACTTTAGTTTGTTTTAGGTATCTATAGACTATATGCGACCTAAAGAATTCAAGAAGAATCAAGTGAGAGGTAGAGAGTTCATTTATTTTTGACATGAATATTATGAGCATTTAAAACCATTTTAGAGAAATCAAACAATCACAAGAGTCGTCATTGAATCACTAAATTTCATGTCAAAGAAACATTACACAACACTGGTTGTCTTGGATGATGAATTACTACAATATTGGTGTGTGTGTTTTATATTATATACCATTGACGGGCTTTAAAAATATCAAGATATTTTAATTATTCAAAAGTTATCATAAACCCCAAAATATACATCTCATCATGTTTGAAATCGATGAGATTGCATGCACAATCCCACTAAGGGATATAAAAAAGGGCATAGGGATGACACCCCATCTAAGTAATAGGTAAGTGATAAGACAACATGGTAGTCCCATCGATGGTGAAGGAGTAAACATGGATGGGTTGTGTTGATGGTGAGTGTGTACATGAGAGAATGATAATAATGTTGATCCCCCTCATGGGTTGTAAATTGATGAAGGATCAACAAGTTGGTTTTACGTAAATGAGTCTACATTTTTTTATAATTAATTTTTTTATAATATTAATTTGAAGGGAAATTGATATCCTTAGTAATTTATGTCATAACTTTAAAAATCCCATTTAATTAGTAGTAGCATATGTATATACATACATACATACATATATTTTTTTTAATTAGTAAAAGACAGTTTTGGGGTCCCTCACCCCTTTAATTAATAAAAAAGAGTTGTTATATAAATAAGTATGTCTAAAAAGGAAAACCAAAGTTTCTAACGTTACCCTAAAGGTAACACCCAATAATGACCAAAACATAAATGTATTTTACAATATGAGAAGTAAAATTCATATTGCCATAGCAACCCCTTTGAACTAAAAATATCCTTGACTTTCTAAAGAAGAGAAACTTGGACAAGATCCCTCATTAAAAACATATTCCTAAAATATAAATTCCACCACTTCTATAGGCATAGAACCAAATTTGTCTTTCACATTTAAAGTCTGATTCTTTTCAGCATAAACTAAAAACTTAAAGATAAAGTAATGCTTTCTTATCGATAAAATTGTAAGCATGGAGTATAAAATCCATTGCATCTCCAACCACCTCTTTACCATAAATGCAATATGTATCTAGAAATGTAATTAGAACCATAGACACATTCTCCCATAGATATAAATAAATATATACTATGTGAACAATCCCTAACAAAAATTTTAGGAAATTACTGAAAACTTTTTGTAGCACAAAGAAAATTAACTAAAAATTTGTCAAAAAAAATCTTTAGAATAAACATAATATTTCAAAAACTAGATGAATTTTATAACCATAAAAATAAAATTGTCTTCCACATCCCAAACCCCACTTTCCATAGCATAAACCAATAACAACTGTTTATGTGAACTATTTGAATCAAATCTCTTATACAAGGGCTTAAACCTTCCACTACCTTCCACAACAAGAAAATGAATACAATAAGGAACATCAAGGAAAACAACTGACATACCAAAAACAAAGAACTACCATAACCCAAAATAGCAAATTTTACACACCAACCTATCATAGTACAAACATTTATTTGCATCCTAATCAAGAAAGGGTTGAGGGCTTCTATACCCATCCACAATAGTTACCCTCAGTGAAATTTTAGCATTTAAAAATTGAATACCTATCAAATGAACATTTTAGTATCAATAACAAACCTCCTAAGTCTACATATAATCTTCATAGTATTTTCTAAAATCCAATTAATACAAACTAGTGTCATTTTTTGGTTCATAAAAACCATGTTTACTCTTAAAATATAAGCATATTTAGTATTCTTCATCCTTTTCAAAATATATTTTAATTCTCTGGTCAATAAATGGGTAGCAAAAAAATGAAACTAAAATCTTAACACAACCCAAGAAGTATCCTTCTTCTTCATAAAAATTAAGTACAAAATATCCCTTCCTCTAGCTTCTCTCAAGTTTTATAAAGAGAAGAGCTCCTTAATAATTATGGATTTAGGTAGGTTTTCATACCTGACATAGGCATTTTTTTATACTTTAGAACCTAAGTCAAGAATCAATTTTTATGTCATAGAAACTAGATCCATCTTGATATTAAAAATATTCCTCTTAATCTAATCATTCTTTAATAGGTTAGCATAGTCCCTTAAATTTTTCAAGGTCCTTGGATGTTATACTCTAATCCATAAGGTAAGTGAGTCTTCCAAAGTGTTATACTTCACCCACTTTTACCCCATCTTATTTTATTTTGTAAATAAGATAAAAAAAACCATGGATGATAACATCACAAACTAAAATATATGGGTTCCATCTTAAATAATTTAAAAATATAGTAAATAATGGACATGGGCTTCACATAGTAATTTCTTATCCTACTCCATGGAAGTAAATAAGACTTCACAAAAGATCTTAGTTCTATTAACATAAATAGATTGAAGAGAACTTAACTTGTCAAATTCTAGCTTCAACCAATTCTACATTATAATCATAGAGTAGGCACTAGGTGGAGGCCAAAAATAAGATAAATGAGTTGCATTTTCATAGGCTACAAATAACATTGTTTTCAATCTATTCAAATGTTAATCTTTTCCCTATTAGATGGGAAGTCACTATTCACAAATCACTATTCACCATCACTATCCATAGCCACTATATATGATGATGTGTAATGATAGTGATGTAGATGGTTAGTGATGTGGAATATTTGGTGATGTGGCTGGTTTGGTGATGTGGCAGGGCCCATGGAGTTCACATGTGATCAGGTTGATGTGATGGGAGGCACTCCACCAAGTCACATGGGGTTTGTCTTGTGGCATAATTGGTCAAGGGTTAGGTATGGGTCAAATTTATAAGGGAATCCATGGTTCACATGTGTGGAGAAATTCAAAAGGTGATTGCAACCCCTTTTGGACTTTGGTGTGCACATGGAATAAAAAGCAAAGTTTACTATTATTGTTTGTCCTCAATTTTTGAGTGGGAGACAATGTTTGGATCCATATGAAAGTGGCTTGGATCTTGTCTAAATTGGATGGACCACTTTTTTGACCCTTGCACATGAAGACAAATAAATTTTAATGATCATTGTTTACCACACATGGAATGTGGCAAATTTGTTGGACCAGCCATGATGTTACTCTCTCTCTCTCTCTTCTCTCTCTTATTGTCAATGATATTAATATTCATGAGATCTCTTTGTAATTCATCTTATTATAGAATCCATGCAAGCTTATGTTTTCATGCTTGGAGGTTGGATCCTAGAGGCATTGTTATACTTGGTTCACAACTTGAATGCTTTAGGTGTAATCATTGAGTGCTTGGTTATAATAACTAAATAAGTTTCTTGGAGGAGTTGTTGTTGAATAGAGTTGTATTAATATGAAGTCTAAAATCTACCATTTATCCCATGGTTTTTTCCCTTACTTACTTTCAAGGGTTTTCCATGTAATCTTTGTGTAATATGTTCCATTTTATCTCTATTATTTTGTAGCATATTATTCTTCATTTAATTACTTGCACTGTAGGATATATCTTATTGGTGTTATCATTTAGAATCATAGCTTTTATTCCTAACATCTGGTATTAGATCCATGGTGAAAAAATCCATGTTTGTGAGTGTTTTCTATTATTATCTGGTTTATACAAGTGGAAGCTATTATGATACAAAGAAAGACCAAGTTAAATATGAAATAAAGAAAAAAAATTATGGTAGTTATCTCTCTATGGAGCAAGGTGGAATATATCTTGGTGAATATCCTATTATCTTCATGTTGTTGAGAAGAATCCAGTAGAAAATTCGTGAATAAGTGGAAAAAGCTTTGCCAAACAAGTCAACAACCTACACAGTGCTCCTATTGATGATGAAGTAACTATAAAATGTGAAGGGAAATTTGGTATCCATTGGAGGAGGTTGAGGACAAGGCATGACCTTGTTGTGGTTCTTGGAAACAAAAAAAAGGATACATAATATGGTATCTAACTGACCACATGTTGTTAGCTAAGATGTTGAAGATAAAAAATCCATGCAAAGGAAGGAGGTATAGAGAAACCTAAAGATGTACCTATTTTGAATTAGTTGAGCATGAGTAAGATTAATATGCATATGAATACGTGAGACCTAATGTTCCTAAAAAAATAAGGACATGTGTTTGGACATGTGATAGAGCAGTGATGTATTTTGGATGTATTTGTGGGATCAAAAACTTGGTAGGTGCATTGAGTAGTGAGATGACTTCCCTATAGCTATGATTGGTCCAATTGTGTCATGTTTGGCATGATTGATAGCTAAATTCTACATACAAAATAAAAATTAAGACCCAGTGTTCTTGGAAGGAGAAGGCTAGTGTTGACCATATAACTTAGGGTGTTAGAGTGTTGTACATATGGTTATGGTGTTAACCAAGTAGACTAATGCATGGAGTAACACTAGAGGCACATGATTTTGTGTTTTTTCAACATTTGATAAAGTAGGATGTATTTTATATGTAGGATTAAAAACTTGATAGGTGTAATGATGCATTGAGTAGCATGATGACTTCCATGGAGTGGTGATTCGTTCAGTGAACTTATGCCATGTTGATAGCTTGGTGGATATGTAAAGAAGTTTTGTTTTGACTTCTATGAGATCTTATCTCCTCACTAATATCAAGAGTGTTACATTCACTTGTTGTTTAAGGAGTTAAAAAATCTTGATTCCTACATGGTGATCTCTCTAAGGGAGAGAAAGATAAAGGATGAGGCAAAAGTTTTGTTGGTTTGTTTATTGAAGAAGTCATTATATGAGTGTAGGTACCACACATGTAGTGTTAGGACTTGTTCCAAAGTCTTAACGTTAGGTTAGTTTTTTGGTAGAAAATAATTACTATTGTAAATGGGGCATGCATCTTTTATAAAGACACCCCCATAAAATAAATAATCTTAGTTTAATTATTAGGTAGTTTTAATGTTTATGTTTATTAATTAGATTTACTCTACGGGTTGTTTTCCTGTATTTAGTTGGTTATTGGATTAGTTGTTTTTACCGGTCATTGGTAAAAACTATATAAATCCATATCTGCTTTGTGAAAGGGTTAACGGAGTAAAGGCACCCTTATGTAATTGTTATTTTGAAATTAATAAAATACTTGTGCACTCGCACTAAGCGGGGACAAGGTTCAATCTATTTTGATCCTGGAGTTATCAGTGGTATCAGAGCATGGTTGGGAGCACGGTGAATTCGAAAGAGGAAGGTGTGATTTCTTTTGGCATGAAAATAAGGTATGCCATATAGTTTGGTTTAAATATTTTGAAAAATTATTAAATCATTTTAATTTTTCAAAAATTATTTATATTTAAACCTGTATTCTCCATATACCACTGTCTGGGCTTTTTTTGGATCATTCATACTCCATTTTTTCTGAGTTCAAGCCTCCTCATTTGGCATAAAAATGAATTTTTAATATTTAATGTTATAAAATTCATTGTTTTTTGTCCAAAACCAGATTTGTACGGCCTTTTATCTGAGAAAAACATCTGAATATTTTCAAACATGGCTGCCATTGTGTTTTGAATTCATTTCAGCTCCTTTTAAGTCCAAAACCTCTGCAAATCTTGATCAATTAGCATTCAAAACCTCTGTTGTTGCATTTTTTATTGAAAATCTGGAAAAACCAGACTTGTACGGCCTGTTGTACGGCCTTTCCAACGCCTTGGACTGTTTTTGATCCATTTCCCTGCAAAATATACCTTAAAAAATTGCAAAAACACTGTCTAAATATGTTTTAGCAGCCTATACGGACTTGTACGGCCTAGGAGAGAGAAAGCAGGTGAAGAAATTTTTTTCCAGATCAGCCATGGCGTCCCAGGCAAGCATGGCGCAGTATAAAAGTTCAAAAATTTATTATTTGCTGTTTCTATAGTTTTTGTTTCAAATATTTGCTGGGTCCCATCCGGGAGAAGATTGAAGTGCAGGGTGAAAAGAAAGGGAAAAAGAAAAATTTATTTATTTACATTCTCATGTATTTTTTTTTTATTTTCCCTCATACACAAAAATCTGGTACAAATATAAATTTCTGAAAGTAACATTTTGTAAATGCTCTTAGAGCAATTGGTTAAGTGTATTTTGGTAAAAGCTTGCAAGGGAGGAGGTCAAGGGTTCAAATCCCTTTTTGGAGAAAGTCTTTTTTGATTTGGAATATATTTTTTTGAAAAAAAAAATATTCCCTTTTAATTCAGAACATTGTAAAACACATACTTATTGTATTGTGTTATTTATTTTTCGAAAAAGGGGCGAAATTTAATCTTTTTCTTTCGCATTGTTGTGGTGAGATAAGGGTGTAATTGGTGAAATAAGGTTGTAATTTGGTGAAATAAGGGTGTAATCATTATTTTTGGTGTGGTTAAGTGCAAAACCCATCAAAAATACTTATTTTCTATTTTACGCTCTACGCGGAGGTTAAGTGCAAAACCCCGTAGAAGCAGTGTCTTGTGCAGTGAGTGTGATATTTGTTTCATTTCTTTCACAATTTGTCGCACGTTTCTCTACTGCACTTACTTTCATTTCATTTCAAAAATGCCAAAAATTCATAATTTGCTTTCAGATGGTGATAGATTAACAATTTCCAATTATTCAGATTGGAAACGATTGATGGAGGCTTCACTAGTGTTTAATGAGTTATGGGATATTGTTAAGAATGAAAATCCCACATTGCCAACAGAGCAGGCTAAGTTAGATATTTTCAATTTGCGTGATTCTAAGGCCTTAGCTCTCATTAAATGTTGTTGTACTCGTGATACATATGTTCATATTGAAAATTCTCCTCATAGTTACACTGCATGGAAAATATTGTCAGATTTGTATGATAAGAAACCAAAGCATAAGAAGATAGATATTCATATGCAGTTGTTTACTTTGTCATTAGATGAGGATGGGGATATGGGAGAATATATGTCTAAGTTGAAAAATATCACTACTGAGTACACTAAGGCTGGTTTTGGAAAACTAGATGATGACCTCATAGTTACTGCTGCTTTGAAAGGACTACCAGGGTCCTATAGGAATTTTGTTGAAATGTTGCATGTCTCTGACAAGATCACAGGCATCACCTTTGATAAGTTGGCTGAGTTGCTCATCCAACATGACCTCTCTCTACCCAAGAAATCCAAGAAAATTGAAGAAGTCCATGTTTTAGAGTCAAAGCCTAGTTCATCTTCATCTGGGCATCAAAACAATAGAGGAAATAGTTACAGAGGGGGTCGAGGTTACAGAGGAGGCAGATATCAAAACAGAGGTAGGGGTCATTCACATAATCAACAATCTAATCAATCACATTCACATGAAACAAGTGATCGAGGACATGGTCACAACTCATATAGGGGCAGAGGTCGAGGTAGATCTGACATTCAGTGTCATAGATGTGGAAAATTTGGTCACATTGCCTCACAATGTAGAGTTCCTTTTGATAAAATTCAGAGGCCACAAAAAGCGACCAAGACTAACTCTGCTCAGTATGTCGATCATGACTATGATGAATCTAGTAATGTTGCCCATGAATTTGCATTTACTTCTTTGGGGCACATTGATTATGTTGAATATGAGGCTAGAGATGAGCTCACAGATGTATGGGTTTTAGACACAGGAGCAACCAAACACATGACATTTAGGAGAGATTTCTTTTGGTCTTATAAGGAAGCTTCTCTCTCTCCAGTTGCCTTAGCAGATAAGTCTATGCATACACCACTAGGACTTGGTACTATTCGAATTCTTCTTCCTAATGGGTCTATAAAATACTTGGAGGATGTTTGGTATGTTCCCACATTGAAGAAACACTTACTTTCTTTGGTAACTATTCGAAAGAAAGGTTATCAAATTGTGCTTGAAAATGGGCTCATTTACATCAATTCAGTGAAGGATAATTATAAAACCATGTATACAGGATATGAAGATGGAAACTTGGTTAGATTGCATTGTAAGGTGCTTCCTCCAAATATAGAACTTGCAGCAGTTGTTGATATAGGTACAGGTACTATGTCTACACAGCGGTTATGGCATCTCCGCTATGGACATTTGAATATCCACTCTTTAGTGGATTTGCAGAGATATGGTATGGTGAATGGGTTGCCCACTTTTCGCAAAGATAGTATTCTTTGTGAGTCATGTGTTTTGGGCAAACAAAATCGAGAAAAATTTCCTAAACAGTCATCTTGGAGAGCTAACAGATGTTTACAGTTAGTTCATAGTGATGTATGTGACATGAAAAAGTCATCCATTGGTGGGTGTAGATACTTTGTCTTGTTTATTGATGACTTTTCTAGGATGACTTGGGTATTCTTTATGAAAAACAAATCTGAAGTTTTCGCTAAGTTTGTTGATTGGTTACACTTAGTCGAAAAAGAAACAGGTTCACATTTATCCACTCTTCGTTCAGATAATGGAGGTGAGTATACCTCAAATGAATTTTTAGACTATTGTCGAGAACATGGAATTCAACGACAATATAGTAATGCTTATACTCCACAACAAAATGGAGTATCTGAACGAATGAATAGAACTTTAGAGGGCACAGCACGTGCCATGTTGCACTATAAACAGCTTGATGATAAATTTTGGGCCGAAGCCGTTGGTACTGCAGTGTATTTGAGAAACAGGTCCCCCACAGTTGCACTTTTGGGACAAACTCCATATGAGGCATGGTATGGGTTTAAACCCAAAGTTAAACACTTGAAAGTTTTTGGATGTCTTTGTTTTGCTTTGGTTCCTCCTAAACATAGAACTAAGTTGGAACCACGAAGTCGAAAATGCATCTTTCTTGGTTATTCTGAAGATAAAAAGGGGTTTCATTTGCTTGCACAAGATTCAGGCAAATTCATAGTGAGTCGAGATGTAATATTTGATGAATTTGGGACTATGAACACTGCAGAGATTGATTCTCAACTTGATAGATTAGAGAGGAAAAATGCAAAAAGAGATAAGGGTTTGAATAATGGGGATAACTCTTCGAAGTTATGGTATGAGACTCAAATTCCTTCACTTTCCTCTCCTTCATCTACAAGTTCACAGGTTGATGACTTAGAAATTGTTGAAAATTCTCTAAGTCCCCCATCGAATAATGCACCTAATGAAAATTCAGGAGTCCCTGATTTGAATAATTTGTCTAAGTATCCAAAATGGGCTCAAAGTACTTTTTCTGACTTGACAGCAGATGAAGTTGGTTTAACAGGGCCCAGGAATTCTCGAAAACAGGTGAACTATGCTATGGTTGTTACTACTTCTTCCACTGAGCCATCCACTTTTGAGGAGGCATCTACTGAACATGTTTGGCAACAGGCAATGAAATGTGAGTATGATTCCATACTTAACAATAATACATGGGTTTTAGTTGATCCTCCTCCACATGTTAAACCCATCGGATGTAAATGGGTTTATAGGACTAAGTATAAATCAGATGGTTCCATTGATAAACATAAGGCACGACTTGTTGCCAAAGGATATGCGCAACAAGAAGGTATTGATTATGAGGAAACATTTGCACCAACTGCCAAATGGCACACTATTCGTATGGTACTTGCCTTAGCAGCACAAAATGGTTGGAAAGTACATCAGTTGGATGTTAAAAGTGCTTTTTTAAATGGTGATTTACAGGAAGAAGTCTATATGAAACAACCTCAGGGTTTTGAACAGGTGGGTGCTGAACACAAAGTGTGTAAATTGACAAAAGCTTTGTATGGGCTCAAACAGGCACCCAGGGCTTGGTATGAGAAAATGGATTCATACTTGAAATCCATTGGTTTTCATCGCAGTGAATCAGATGATACTCTCTATTTTCGAGTGCAGGGTAAGAAAATGGTGATATTAGTTCTCTATGTTGATGACTTGTTTATTGCAGGTAATGATGAAAATCATAATAAGTCAGTGAAGAAGGAATTAAAAGATGGGTTTGAGATGACAGATCTTGGACTTCTTCACTACTATCTAGGCATAGAGGTAACTCAGAAAGAGCATAGTATTTTCATTTCACAAACTAAGTATATTTCTGAGTTATTAGAGAGGTTTGGCATGAGTGATTGCAAACCTGCCCTCACTCCCATGGAAAGTAACTTGAAATTGTCTAAGGATGATAGCAGTGCCTTTTTTGATGGCACAACATATAGACAATTGGTGGGAGGTTTGATATATTTGATGACTACCAGGCCCGATATTTCTTTTTCAGTTGGAATTTTATCTAGGTTTATGCATGAGCCTAGAGAAATTCATTGGCATGCAGCAAAACGAGTACTTCGTTACCTTCAGGGAACGAAAACATATGGCCTTGAATACCGCCGCAACAAGAACTTCAAACTTGTTGGATATTGTGATGCAGATTTTGGCGGATGTGTGGATGACAGAGTGTCAACCACAGGATACACTATGCATATGGGTTCAGCTACCATTGCTTGGTGTTGTAAGAAGCAGGATACAGTGGCAAATTCTTCAGCAGAATCAGAGTATATTGCAGCATGGGATGCTTCTAGAGAAATTGTTTACCTTTGTCGTATTCTTGAAGATCTTCAGGTTTCTCAGTTTGCTCCTACACAGTTATACATTGATAATCAGAGTGCAATCAAGATGTCCAAGAATCCAGTGTTTCATGCCAAAACAAAACATATGGATGTCAAATATCATTATCTACGAATGCTGGTGGCAAAGAAAACTCTTGATCCAATATATTGCCCAACTACCGATCAGACAGCTGATATCTTCACAAAACCCCTTGACAGAATCAAATTTGAAAAATTCAGAAAAATGCTTGGTATGTGTCCAAAGACCTGACTTTGGATCATAGGGGGGTTTGTTAGGACTTGTTCCAAAGTCTTAACGTTAGGTTAGTTTTTTGGTAGAAAATAATTACTATTGTAAATGGGGCATGCATCTTTTATAAAGACACCCCCATAAAATAAATAATCTTAGTTTAATTATTAGGTAGTTTTAATGTTTATGTTTATTAATTAGATTTACTCTACGGGTTGTTTTCCTGTATTTAGTTGGTTATTGGATTAGTTGTTTTTACCGGTCATTGGTAAAAACTATATAAATCCATATCTGCTTTGTGAAAGGGTTAACGGAGTAAAGGCACCCTTATGTAATTGTTATTTTGAAATTAATAAAATACTTGTGCACTCGCACTAAGCGGGGACAAGGTTCAATCTATTTTGATCCTGGAGTTATCATGTAGTATAGTATATTTAGTTTCTTCATGGAGAAACAAAGTGTTTAGTAGAAGATGTTTCTATGTGTTGATGACATGTTGGATGCAAGCCCCAACATGATCATTGTTATGATGGCTCAATTGGCTAAGACACATGAAATGAAGGTGATATGAAGAGAAAACCAAGGTGGAGATGCAAAAGGATGGGAAAGTAAGAAATACCCTCCTTATTTCATTTTAAGTTTTCTTTATGAGTGTCATAAATGAGGATAATATATGTTGTGTCATGTATATTGGATTCATCAAGATTAGGAAGCCACGTGATCTCATGGTGAGCACTAAACTAGATATTCCCAAATAGTGAGAGTTGTGAGTGGTTCATGGTAGAATCCTAGATGGAGGATTGGTATATGGAGAAGTGAAGAGTCACTTAGTGCAACAATCTACTATGAAGAAGCATATGTTGACAAAGCCAGTTAGGGTAGAGAAGTTTTAGTAGTGCAAGAAAACTTCTAATGGGTTTGTGTCAAGGAATTAGAGGGCATAGATGGATAGTTGGTTGCAGAATACTCGAGTGTGGTAAAATCATGTGTATATTGACTTCAAGTGGGACTATGTTAGGTGTGAATTCACTATTCATGGCCACTATTCATGATGATGTGGCATGTTGGTGATGTGAATGGTTAGTGATGTGGATAGTTTGGTGATATGGCTTGGCCCATGGAGGGTCTCTCACATGTGATCAAGTTGATGTGATTGGAGTGGGGCATAGCACTCAACCAAAGAACATGGGTTTTCTCTTTGTAGTCACATGGGATTTATCTTATGGCATAATTGGCCAAGGGTTAGGTATGGGTCAAATTTATAAGGGACCCCATGGTTCACATGTGTGGAAAAATCCAAAAGGTGATTGCAACACCTTTTGAACTTTGGTGTATACATGGAATAAAAATATAATGTGTTTACTATTATTGTTTTTCCTCACTTGTAGAGTGGGAGACAATGTTTGGATCCACATGAAAGTGGTTTGGATCTTGTCTAAAGTGTATGGACCACTTTTTGACCCTTGCACATGAAGACAAACAACTTTTGAGGATCATTATTCACCCCATATGGAGTGTGGTGATTTTTTTGTGACATCCATGATGTTACTCTCTCTATATATATATACTCTTTATTATTGTAAATGCTATTAATATGCATGATCTCTCTTTTTAATTCATCATGTTAGAGAATCCATGCAACCTTGTGCTTTCATTCTTGGAGGTTGGATCCCAGAGGCATTGTTATGCTTGGTTCACAATTTGAATGATTCAGGTGTAATCACTGAGTGCTTGGTTGTAATCACTAAATAAGTTTCTTAGATTAGCTATTGTAGAAGATATTTTTTATATTAATATTAAGTTTGGAAGCTTCCATTTTGCCCATGGTTTTTTCCCTTGCTTGTTTGTAAGGGTTTTCCACATAATCTCTATGTAATGTGTTCCCTTTTGTCTATATTATTTTTCAACTTGTTATTTTGCATTTAATTACTTTCAATATAGTATATATCTTATTGTCTCAACATGTAGCATCAGAGCTTTTATTCCTAACATTCCCTTCCTTTAATCTTCCATCTCTTGACTTTTGCATTTCAACTCCTTTTTTAATAAATCAATTTTTGATAATACATGAGTTAGTTATATCCTAATAATCCCTATCATTCTATCCCCTTATTTCTTAATCTCAATTATTCAAAAATCATATCCTTTTTCTAAAAAAATCACTGGAATCAGTACCAACATCTAAATCTCATAAACATGCATTTTTGAAATAAACACATTTGAAGTTTTGAAGTTTTTTATATTGTCAAAAAACATATAGATCATCGCATCCTCTGTGCCATAATCCTCAACCTCGATTGGATAGTACTGAAAATGAGATATCTGACCTGAATGAACAAGATTTGCATCTTTTATTATTCCAAGGAATTCTCTTTGAGCCTTACAAACCTTTTTCAACAAGTTTAAGTAAGTTTATGTTGTTGAAGAGGCACCTTAGAGGAACTATCAAAATTAGGTGATAAAATAAACTTTCTTCTTTTCCTTATAATTAAGGCCAATTTATCTACAACACTAAAGCTTAGAAGGCAAAATTCATAGAAGTTAATTATAGGGTTTTTTGAATCCAACACATATAATAGTAGTTTCATCAAACTTTGATGATCAATTTTGTTTCCTTTTTAAACCTTTGTGTAAGTTCTCTCATATATTTTGAATAATAAAATTGGCAAATTAATGAATTATATGTGACATAAATGTGATAACAACTTGAAGTGATATGAAAATAGAAAATATTGCATTCCCTCATAAGTGATATACTTATAAATAAAGAGGGTGACAATGGTCTAGAAATGTGAAAGTGAAGTATAAGATATAAATTTTCTAGTATAAATCACCTACTCCCTTATTAGAAAGAAATATTCCTTGCATACATACCCCCTTCTTTTAATAAGATACCATCTTGATTTATCTAATGTTAATTTGGTTATCCTGGACATAGCTTCCTCTAAGATATTTTCTATATCTCCTCTAACTAAACAATGCCATTCTCCTAGATAAGATAAAATTATGTATCAATAGATTCATCAAATCCCTAAATTTTTTCAAAAAATTGTAGCCATTATGCCTCCCTAAAAATTGTATAACATTCCAAATTTGATTTTAATAGCTCATGATCTTGGTGTTTAAACCCATTTAAAGGAACTCCTATAATGAATAAGAATATAATAAAACACTGCACATGAACTTAAAAAACTAATTAGATGCTAGCCTCTTGTTCTTTCATATGAACATAATGGTTGAAGCCCAAATAAAACTAAAACAACTTCCCCATATTGAAAAATTTTAACCTTAAACATTGAATTAACAAGCAAGGATTATGCTAGATGTATGATTATAATCTTGTAATTACCTCATCATGTCATTTACCAAAATCTATCTCTTTATAATGAGCATGCTTGGAGTTGTATAATATGACATTATAATCTTATATCAATAAAAGAGGGGCTATGGGGATAAAAAATGTATCCCATGAAAAAGGGACCTTTTAATTAATCCACATTCACAATCCTAAATGAAATAAATATTAAAAAAATATTTTAGATATCATGTATCATTAAATACGTCAGCAATAAGACCTTTTTCAAGATTTTATCATCAGTTTTACAATCCTGGGGTGAAAAAAGTGGGAGAGAAAACAATTCTTGTATGCATAAATGCCTAAAAAACCACACCAAGCCCACCCATTTCCTATAGCAATAAAATAAAGGAAGACAAATTAGTTTATAAAGAGGGAAGAAATTTACCCCTTTATAAATGTTCATTTGTTACAAAGTTCCTAATCATGAAAACATTGATGTGGACAATAGATAGAAGTAGCTATCATCTTAGGGTCAATGAATTATTCATTTAATGAAAGTGGGAAGTGAAATCTTGTTTTTCCTAGGCTTGGATCACAAATTTGACACAATAACTTATCCCTCCCTTCATGTAAATCACTATTACTCTATATGTGACCTGTAGTAGAAGACAACCCATGATTTCATTTTATAACCTCCCTATCAATGTGTTTTCCTTCATCATAATTAAAAAGAAATAATTGAGTATGTGTGTTATAAGTAGGATAAATTTGAGGTGTAACCATGTTGAAAAAATAATTCATAGCATCTAAAGTATCATTTATTTCTTTTCTTTTTTCCATCTAAAAATGAACAAATCCCCTTTGTGTTGCTAACATGGGAGCGTTACAACTTCAAGCTAAATGGTAATTTAAGGAACATAGAAAGCATCTCCTTGAGATATTCCTTTCATAAAAAACTTATTTAAAAATTTATTACTTTCCATTTGAAGAGAGATGGAAGAGAAAAGAGGATCATGGGAGGTAGTTTCTATCTTCATTCTCACATACCATAAATATGTGCTCTTAAAGGATCTTGGATCCACATAGCATAAAGTACCAAGAGAATTCCCAATTGTTTTTAAAGTTTTGAAGTTATGGTATTACGTTATAAGTTCATATAATATTATCCAAAGATTTTTTTTATGTTCCTTCAAATTTATTTTGAAGATTTATTCCCAATTTCTAACATCAATTTTACAAGAGTGTAAATATTAACACTTTTATCTAATAACTAAACCTCTATCATTTGTACAAGATAAATAGATCATAAAGTAATCATTAGGGAGATAATAAAGACTATTCATTTCCACCCTTATCCAATGCTTCTTCAGCCAACCCTGAAACCTTAAATCCTTTCACAACTTTCCACTAATTACTCCAATTAAGCTTTTCTCAAGGAAATTTCCTCTCAACTTCATACATTCATCAATATGAATAGTAACCTTTTTGGTATTAAGACAATTTTGAGAAAACACATTATCATTATAATAATTTAAGGTGTACCCTGGTAGAGAAATGTTTGACACTTCTTTGAGGTGATCCTAGTGGGAATCTATAGAAGAGAATGCCTCCTGATCAAGGTTTGAGAATGAGTCAAATCCATCTAGAATTAACTTATCGATGGAAGAGGTTGAGGTGTCACCCATAAGATCTTCAAATTTTGAACCTTGAGAGAGGTTCAACATCATCCATTTCTAATTTTTTAGATTCAGGTTTATCAAATTTGGTTGCCCCTAAACTTTCATGCCTTCTATGATTTTTAGTAATATCATAATCAAAAAACTTAATAATACTTACCAGGTCCTCCCAATCATAGCCAAACATTTTTTTATTATTTTACTATGTTCATGTGAAATCTTAGACAACATATATGAACTAATTTTCTCCCCATATATTTCTTCATACTCAATCCCAAGTATGTTCTTCTTCCTTTTCCAAAGGAATTGTTTTCCATGCATGTAAATCCTATCTATAGAGTTTGTATCAACTTATCTGTATTTTTATTATTATTTCATGGTAGACCTTAATTTATCTTTCATAGCCACATCACATCCTTATTCCTCAACCAATCATTATCCTCTAACCAAAATTGATCTTCCTTATCCAAAGGTCCTTCTTCTTTGTACTCTGGATGAAAAATGGAATGAATCCAAGGTACTTCTTCCTCTACATAATAGATGCCATCCCCTACATCTTTACTATCAAACTATTCAATATTTTTATGTGAAAATTTGTCCTCTTTCTTTTACTTCATAAGCATGATCTACTTCATAATGTAGTCGAGGGATCTTAAAATGTTATTCTAATCTGTAGGTTCCTTATTACCCCAAGGTTTAAATTTATACACATTTAGACATGTGGTTTGAATCCCTTTTTATGTCTGAATCTCAAATCCATAACATCATGATACTCATATATATATATATATATATATATATATATATATATATATATATATATATATATATATAACATCCTTAATTTGTAACTTAGATTCTCAACCTCCTTAATCTATAAATAAGATTCCCAACCTCATTAATCTTTAACTTAAGGTTGTGTCCTCCTCAATCTACAAATCCACTCTTCATGTATCTATTATTGTGCATTTCTTACTATATTGTAAGAATAAACACATTTATTTTAGATGGATCATAAATATTTGTTTTCATGCCATAAAACTTGGTGATATAGGAAACAAGGATTAATGCATACATATGTTTTATTATATATAAGGGGTTATTAAAAATAACTAATACATATTTCCTCTAATTTTGGGGTGATGGGAACCCAAACATGCATAGTAATTATGGCTAAATTGGCTTCAAAATTAGGTGGAACTTATACTATAGGGAAATTAGAAATAAGAATTAAAGAAATAGAATAACATTTTTTTTAATGGGGAAATGCAAATGTTAACCAAATTAGCTATTTTCAAAAGAACAAAAACTTACTTTTAGTTAAATGGTGAATATTAGCCATTAAAATTACCCCTCAAGGACAAACTCAATGATTTATAGATTCTAAATAATAGTTTAAATAACTAGTTGCAATGATCTCATGACCCCAAGAATCATTAGTATTCCATGTGGTAGTTATGGGTCCTGGGTTGCCTTGACTACCACTATCAGATATATGAATCAGTTCATAATGATGAAACATGATGACGATCAAGGACACAGGGACAGACCATGTAGGACTATCTCAATAGTGGAGATAATGAAAAGGTGATGTGATGAGAGATCAAGAATGGGGTGAAGTTGCAATAGAAAGGAGATGAAGAAACCCAAAGAGGGAACATTGTAAAAAGGTCATAAGGGGTGGAAGAAAACACAAGGAACTAATGTGACATTTGGCTATAGAGATACCTTTTCAATAATCTAAAAGCCCAATGAAATCATTCTTAACCAAAAAATTTAAATTGATAAGAATAAAATATATGATTATCAAAGATATAAATTTATGTGCAACATAATTATAAATGAATGGATTGATTACCTAAATGAGCTTACAAAGGGGTGTTTATGGAGAATACCATTCATCAATTATTTATAGGATTTTTACTAGTTTCAATATCATATGAGGTGAGACACATGTTAAAAACCCTAAGTAAAATTAACTAAAAGAGTGTGAAAGGCACCCAAAAGTGAAATTGGTTATGGAAATAACCATGTTCACACTAACAATGGAACTAGCTGGCTAAATAATCATGATCACACTAGTACCCCCCCCTTAAGTGAAACTTAAGGGGAAAACAAAATACAAACATGCAAAAAATGGGTCCTAACAACAAGGCTTGATGAGGTACCCATGTAAAAAATGATCCCCTAAAAATAGAAGAGAATAAGAAAACATGTAGGAAAAGACTCCCCTCATGAGAGGATAGTGGGAGAAGGTTAGGTGACCCCCCTAAAGAAGTGTCTCACACCCCCAAGAGATTTAAAAATTGATGGTACTTACTCTTAGTGAAGGGTTTGGTGAATATTGTTTCACCCTACACCATTCTAGGATAATACCAATGATTAATGACTTGCTTCTAAATCAGCACCCTAATGCAGTGCATGTGGATCTCGATGTGTTTGATCTATTGATGGTGAATTGGGTTCTTTGATATTAGATATTCATCTAGTTTTCACAAACCATGATAGATGTCTGAGGAATGGTGACGCCAAACTTATTTATAATATTCATAAGCCAAATAGCCTCACTAACAACATTAACAACCCTTGATACTCAATTTTATTTGAAAAGAGAGTAATAGTATATTATTTCTTAATTTTCTATCTAATTAGTCCTAAACTAAGATGAAATTTTTAACCATATTTGGAATTATGATCCTCAGTATCAACAGTCCAATCATAATTTATATATCTGACCAAGTCTAGACTAATCCCTGATGCATAGTGAATCTTATGTTGAGGAGTGCCGTAGATGTAATGTAATATGTGTTTGGTTGCTTTCCAATGAAACTCATGTGGAACTTACATAAATTATGAGACCATGTCAACTAAAAATAAAATTTTGGGTCAAGTGTGTGTCAAATAGATGAGGCTCCAATTAAGCTAAATATACAAGGTGACATCAACTAGTGGAGTGGAACACTTTACCCCAAGCTTAAATCCTAATAGAAAGGGATTCAATGTAGGATTATAATCAACCATTTAGAATCAAGATAATAGATCAAGATCATAATTGGGATAGGTAAGAATGGTCCCAAAAGAATAATAAGTGATATCAATCCTAATAAAGTAGTGTAAAAGGTCCAAGTCATTCATAGTAAACCTATCATGCAAAACAGATTTGACCATACCAATGATGGATGATGAACTTTTAGTAAGAATCACGTCATCAACATAGAGGACCAAAATCAAATGGGTTTCATCCTATCTCATAATATACGCATTTGTATCCAAGTGACACCTCAAGAATTTAACTAAGAGAAGAATGGAGTCCATCTTGGCATACCAAGATGGAGGGGACTATTTGAAGCAATAGAGAGACTTATTCAATATGTAAAATAGGGAAGTGTCTTTAATAAACCCATGTGGTTGATCTATATAAATCTCCTCCTATAGATACTCATGAAGAAATACACTCTCCACATCCATTTGATGTACAACCCAACCATGAGTTGTAGTAATTGTAAGGTTTGGTAGAATGGAATTCATTTTAGCAATAGGGGAAAAGGTCTTAATGTATTAAACACAAGGAAATTATGATAACCCTTTGGATAGAAAATTCATGCTTTAAACTTATCAACAGTTCTATTTGTTTCATATTTGTTTTTGTAGATCCACGTACAATGAACCATTTTCCTTCCCTTAGAAAGGGAGACAAGGTCCCAAGTGTGGTTCCTCATCAAGGAACTATACTCTTCATCCAATTTTTAATCCCACTCAATAGGACCTGATGTTTCACAAAAATATTTTGGATCATAAGGGAAATGTACACATGTGAAAGATGTCTATGTTGTGATTGAGTCCTTTGATTATCTAATGGATCCCTGATAAAGGTGTTTATTGACTATAAATTATATCAAACCTATTAAGGTAATGTAGAGGATGGGGTTGAAGGAGTAGAGTCTACAACCATTGAATATGACCCCTATGGAGGTGAAGGTGAAGAATATTCCTTTGAGTCACTATCATTATAGTCCACTATAGAAGGAGGAAATGAAATATGAGAGGCTAAGGGAGGAATTTTTTCCTCTAATTGAAATTTTTCTTCATCTCTAGATCAAAGAGTCGATATGCCTTGACTGCATTTGGATATATAAGAAAGAGGTAAGGCTTAATTTGATTATAAAGCCTTGTGTTTATCTAAAGGAATGTGCATCAAACGAGGGGATCCAAAAACATTAAAATGTTTTACAAGTGATTTATAACCACACCAAGCTTCAAAATGAGTCATTCCTTTCAAGGCCTTATGGGTAACTCAGTTCTTAATGTGAGTGGTATAGTTAATGGCTTCCACCCAAATTTATGGAGCAATATAATGAGTGTGTATCATGCAAGTAGATATCTCTTTTAGGTTCATTTTGATGTGGTGTGTATACAACTTAATTTTGATGTTCAATCCCTTTAATATCACATAATTTCTCAAGGTGATGGTTCACATATTATTGACCATTATCTATGTAGATAATTTTGACAGGTTTCCCAAATTGATTCAAAGTATGAGCCTTAAAAGTCTTGAAACTAGTCAAAGACTTCACTCTTATGATGAAGTAAGTAGACCCAATTATATCATGAATATTCATTAATTAAGGTGAGGACATGACGGGTTTTGATAAAATACAAGGTAGGAAAAGGACCCATGATATCATTGTGAACCCACTTAAAGACTTTTGAATCCCTCTAAGACATTCCTTTGATGAATTTATCCTCTAGATGTTTGCCTATGGTACAATCTAAACATACACCATCAAAAAACTAGAAAGGAGGAATTCTCATGACCATATCACATGAGATAAACTATTGAACTTAAGGGTAATTGATATTTACAAATCACTCATTCCATAATTCAAATCTAAATTTGTGAGTAAAGCAATAGAAGTAGAATGAGACACAAAGTGAGAGAATTCATATAGCCTAGACTCATGATTGGCTTATCCCATTATAAGTAATTATCTACAAGATCTCGAATCTCCACTAAATCGAGAATAAAATCAAATTTATTTCCATTCCAAAGATGAGCGATTTGGTAGATGGAAATAAGGTTAACACATAATTCAAGAATAAAGAGAAAATTCTTAAATGAGCCATCATGCATGTCAACCAAACCTTTCCGAATAATATCCATCAATGTATCATCACTTGTAAAATTATGAGGCAAAAAACAAGCTTATAAATAATAAAACTATTCTCGATCAAAACCCATATGATGTGTAGTCCCTGAGTCATGTATCTATTGTTGTGAATATTTACCTACTATTACTAGTGATTGGCCTTTTTATTTATTTGATTTGGAATATGTGGAAGGAGATTATTCCTTTGTATAGGATGATGGAAAAAATGATCCAATTATTCTTAATAAGATGGGTCAACTCGTCAATTTTATTAGCATGACAATGATGCTTATCATGAGCAACTTTCTTACTATATGAACAAGTTAGTCTTTCCTCCTTCTGGAAAACCATTTTCTTGAAAGAGAATTTAGACTATACTAGTGCAAGATGAGATGAATGTGTGTGACATTTTTATAGCTTGTGCATTGGTTACTTGTGTTTATTATTAAAACCTCTTGCATGTTGTGGATGAACTAGCTCTAAAGCTTGTAACTTACATTGCTTGATAATTACCATTGTGATAAACTTTGTTTGTTCAAACATCAACATTTTAGAAAATGACTCAAATGAGGGCATAGTGTAGGCCTTTTCCATAGTCAGATGATGAGTCTAAAATATAGAAACAAATGTTGCATATTCATAAAGAAGCACACCTAACACATTGAAGACTAATTATACATCCTTATTCTTAATACCACATTCTTTGAGTTGTGATCTTGGTTCACTAATTTTAATGACATAGTATTGGATATTGTCAAAATTAGATGGATCTAAATTAGTGAGTTCATTATCAATTTGATATCCCCTAACCTCATTAATTTGATCGTATAATTTTTTAAGTATATCCCAATACTCCTTAGGTGATTTAGACTGATCAATGTGAAAAATAATGTCAAGAGAAATAAATGTGCTCAAATATCTAAGTGTTTTAGTATTTTCAATTAGACACACAAGTTTTTCCTTAGCATATGTGGGTTCTTGAACTATTTCCTCAATGTAGTGAGTATATCCTTTACCCACTAAAGTAATTGATGCACGTGATTTCCAATTTGTATAGTTTTATGGAGTTAATATATGAAATTTAAGATTACCCATTTCAAGTGCACAAGAGATAACTCAAATAATTTGGCCCTAGTCACATACCACAAGCCCCCCCCAGATTACTTCATGAAATAAACCCCCCTAAGCAAATGTGATTTGGCATTTTATTTTAATGTGGTTACAATGTCCAATTATAAAAATTAGAAATATGGTTGTGACCTTAGTGCTTTTATAATTGCCAAAATAAGGTGATGTGAAAATTAAAATTCTTGATTATAATGATATAAACCAATATCACCACTATAAAGTACATGAAAAATCATGCGCTTTTTTAAAAAATCACTTGAAAAAAATCCTGGATGAGCCCAAACGGAGTCCCAGATGGTATAAAATAGAAAACATCACCATAATATTTGTGAAAAAATGAAATTTTTGGAAGATTTGTGCATCAATATTAGATATTATTTATACCACCATGTAAAGGGTGGGAAAATAGATAAATTTAAAAAAAATAAAAAAATAAAAAAAAATAAAAAAACTTAGAAAAAGGAGGTTAGGAGTCCAAGATATTAGCCATTAAAGTTTAACTACAAATGCACAACTTGCATTGGAGAGGGGGTCTAGTTGATTAAATATCTTCCACCAACTTTTGTCTTTTTATGATCAAATCATTTTTTACTAAATTAAGGTGGTCATATTTTAATTTTTTTTGTTTAATATTAAAAAACATATTTCAAAAGGAATGGATTCAAGGCCGAATGGCTTTGAAGGATATAATACTTACTTCAACATAAAGAAATAACATGAATTCAATGAAAATATTGATCCTTATGAAGATCATTTCAAACCACCCAACTTAATATTTTTCTTCCTCAAATCTTCCATGTCCCTCATTTTATATACAAAATTGCTTTCTCAATTCTAAAAATCACTTCAAACCTTTTTTGGTTTTGTTCTCCTTCTTCTAAGTTTTGTTGATCATTTTGAGATTTGTATTTTGTTGAGCTATGAAAACATATATCATAGTTTTATTGAACCTTGCATAAAACTGTAATAAAAAAATTAATATGATTTTTTTTTAATTTTTTCTGCCAAAAACATATAGTTATAATGAGATTAGTTTGGCCATATGGCCAAATATATATATATATATATATATATATATATATATATATATAATCTTGTATAAAAACTTGGAGAATTTTTTTATCTTATATAATGTACAAATAAAATTTAGACCTAATGGTTGTAAGGCCAAAAAAAACTATTTTTTTAGAAGATAACTGCAGATCTGCCGTCCAAATGGCCAAAAAAATGAAACTAGTTGTTTTTAATATATATTTGCTAAAAATATTTTTTCTGAGAAAGAAAGGGTTTAAAATTGTAAAGAAAACATTCACAGAGCTTGATGTTGATGATGCAGTCTATATTAGATGGCACACATTCATATTAGAGAAGATGCCTATATGCATACACAATAAACACAAGTATAGGTATAAAATATCCACTCATAGAAATGACAAAATTTTGTAAACAAAAATTTAGCTCTATCCTTCAATGTCTAATTTGGATAAACCAATAGTTGATTCTAACTTTCTCAGACACCCTGGATGTAATGATGAGTTTAGACTTGATCTTGCAATCCTACCAAAATGTTCCTAAAAATATACACAAGGAAGAACCCCCCACCAAAAAAAAATATAGTATTTCAATTTACACCTTTGTGATTCTTAGGTTCATCCTTGAAAGGATGCAAGAGAAGAGCATACTCAATGTGTTAAGGGAATGCTAGATCTTATAATCCTATATATCCAAAAGAAAACCTAAGAGGCTACCCAAAGCAATTTAACTTCTAGAAGGGGCCATAACCCCACCATTGTTTTTAGATGAATAATAGTGTCAAAAATGGGTGGGGACCCACAAAAATATGGAGAAATCCACATAGACTAGCAAACCTAAGAGGCTACCCAAAGCACTTCACCTACTCTTACACCATGTGAGATTTGGATATAAGGGTAACCTATTAAGAATCTAAAGTCTATGTAAGCCATGTGAACTCAAAACTTGTAAAATGTTGAATTTTAAAAAAAGTAGGGAAGATAATAAAAAATTTAATCCATTATGGTGAATGTTTGGGATGAAATTTTAAAAAATAGGTCTCCACATGTTCACAGTGATGAGACACTCATTTACATCAAGATAATTTATGAGTTTGCAGTCTAGAGTGTGTAATAAACTATTTTTATGGCACCTTTTGTGCCCCAATGATAGCACCATGGTTTTTTAAGAAAATAAGTTGCAGTGTTGTAGTTTCCTTGAAATGTCATAGAATAAGAAAAAACACACAAAAATATGGCAGGTCAATTTTAAAAATATATTATTTTTGTTATTATTCAAGAGACTAACTAAATACTCATATTATTATGGTGTATACACAATGAAATAGCTAGAGAGTAGAGTAGCTATAAGTAGAGTAACTAGATCATATATAAGACTTACCAAAATAGTAGACATTATTGATTCACACACATGTATCTAACCAAGAGAGAATCCCAAACTAGCTTACCGAGGTGGCATACAACCTACCACTAGGGGATCAAGACATACTAAGATTAGAAAGCTTATATAGGTTGACACATGTAATATCAATGAAACACAAAAAAGAGTTTTTTAATGTAAGTCTTTACTCATAACCCCTAACACCATATATTATGTTGGGTTATGACCTAGATATCATAATTTTACTAGAGGATGTCCACAATCTATATGGAATGGGCTAATAGGGTGATCTATAATAGTCTAGACAACACATGATGTGGTATCAACGTGTCAGTTTCTTAGTGGGATAGTTTTGAGGATCAATGTACATTATATATTTATCACACACCACACCATGGGAGTACCACAAATTAGAATAGTTATATCCTGGGTGAGCCTAAGAAGGGTCTATTATGGGTAGAGTACAATGACACTCTCACTAAACTAGATTGGCATTAAATAGATCACACAAAGGGGATATCCCCATGTATGGAGAGAGTACATCCTCAAAGGATTACATCAATAACTAGACACGGTGTGCCAACAGGGCTCTAAAGGGATCACTATCACCATAATCTTAGTTGCATAGGTACACTAGAGACTACCTCCTTGTAGATCAAGACCAATAGTCCATGTATATGCATACCTAACACTTCATTCCTAATTAAAATTTTATTCCAAATTTCTTTGCATAAATAAATAATCATGTCCCATTTCTTGATTTATTACATAGCCATATGATGTCCTAGTTTTCTCAATATCAATTTTAAGGCCCATATACAACATTTAAATATTTTATCCAACTTAAAATGTAAATTTAATAAAGATACATAAATTCATACATTTAATTCACCCTAGAAACGATCTAAAGTTAATTTAAAGTTGTATTTTAATTCAGAAGTAAAGACAAATTTAAATTAGGTCTAATGCCATGTTGACATCACCTTAATGTTGGATGTAAATTTGGAGCTTATGTTGGCTTAAAGTTGCCTTAAATTCATCTAACTTTTTTTTACAAATTTGGAAAAATATCATCTAACTTTAGGCACCAACTTCAATCAATTAAAATTTTGTTGTGAGAGAAGTCAATGTGGGTGATAAATCATTGAAATAAAATTAGAAAAACACTAACACCAAAATTTAATGAATATAAAAATACAAGCCTAATTGTCTTAGCCCATTTATTGTCACTAAAAAAAATTATATTAGAGACATATCACCTTACTACACTGAAAGGCAAGACTTTGAAAAAATCAATCAATATTATGCATCTTAAGTAATTTTATATATGAGTTTTCTTTTATTACATACCACTATGTTACATTAGGGTTGTGTTTACTTACATATTTTTTTATTTTTATATATTTGTTGATCAATCAATTTTTCTCAAGGTTTATTACACAGTTCATACTCTTTTGTCATTTTCAATTTGGATATGGTTGCTACTTATATATATATATATATATATAAAGAGAGAGAGAGAGAGAGAGAGAGAGAGAGAGAGAGAGAGAGAGAGAGAGTCAATGATTTATGGCCATTTTTTATCCACACCATGGTGTCCAATAATTTATGGGGAGGGCAAAGCTATAACTATTTAAATAAGATGGATATGATCAAGTAGAATTTTTAATTGTAGAACATGCAATGGCATCTAGGAAATAGATGAAAAATCAACCATTACATATTCAAAACATCATATTGGCATAATGGTTACACTTCTATTCAAATTAAATAATAAGGAAAAGTGCATATGTATAGAATGTGTAGTGAGATTGAGAGAGTAGGCCCCTATGGTTAAAAAAAGGGGAATGCATACTTGTTGATTTGTCTAGGCTACTAGTGACTAGAACAATGAGGAGACAAAGATAATAATATTATGAAGTAAGAACAAACATCCTAACTAATTTTTCTATATTGGAATATGACCATTCAGATGTTAGATACACAGAACATGCTAACATGTGGGAGAGATAGCTAATTGATACAATATACTCAAGGAAAGTAACTATTAAGGATGTTGTGAATATGACAGATTATAAAAAGGGACCATGGCCTTATCTTTCTATCACATGCCTTAAAATATATCATTAAATAAATCAATTATAACTAAAGATATTTACAAAGAAGAATGATTACAAGAGCAATCGATCTTATTCTTGAGTGATAATTAGACTTCTTACAATTGTGGCGGTTAAACTATCAGTTTGTGTTATGTTGATAGATTTTATGGCATTATGAAAACATGGAGAGTGCCAACTAGAGTTTAGCATGGAAATGAAGTTTTGGTGAGTAATCATTGATTTGTAATGGTCCTACATAAATCTATGATAACTAGCATGAAAAATGGCAATGCACAAGATGGCTAACACACAATATAATTATGAGCTGATGTGTAACATGGAGGTAAACTAAAAGGTGTTGTGGTACATCACATAAGTTTTAGATGAAATATGATGATGTGCAATGATACAAAAAATTTGAATAATACAACATGAAGTGTGTAAGACAATAAAAGATATGAGTATTATAGAATGCTTACATGGACTACAAAGCAAATGTGTGTTTAGTGTAGACATCAAAAATCTGCACACCATGATTTCAAATGTCATAATTCCCCTAAAATACCTTAGGACCCTCTTGGGACCAATATCACCTTCTGACCCCTAATCAACCTAACCTGTAGTCAAGTTTAACTTAACTATCTCAATCCTACCTTTTAGGCCTTTTTCCCCTTAATGCTTGACCACTGATGGTCAAGGTCCACCTCCCTAACCCAAAACATGCAAACCATCTGATTTTCTTTTTTAATTATAGCTTGTCCAAATTATATTGTGAGCTATTGCATGGACAATTTATAATTAGATATCCCAGTTGAACCTTTACTTCCACCTCTTACTTATGCCTATAAGAAGAGAGGACCTGGGAGGTGAAAATCATCGACAATTGTCATCAAGAGCTTATGTATCCAAGAGTTTATTTTTTTTAGTTCAATTGCCATTAGTAATCTAAAAATTCATCAATCATATTAGAGAGTCAATTTTTCATCACCTCTCCACCAAGACTTAAGGTACCGTTACTCTACTAAAATCAAGCTAGATTCTACCAACAAATCAACTACCTAAATTATCCACCTAATCAACCTCTGATAAGATAAGTACTTATTTTTTAGTATTCATCTACTTTATATCCATTTTGAAATCAACCTAGACCTTATCCACCTCTTGAAATCCATCTTTTAGATCTCATCAATTAAAAATTTATCAACCTAGATCTTCACATAGTAAACATCGATAGTTGAATTAACTACCAATGGTTTGTTCAACCATTGATGATTACCTTGACCACTGATGATCACCTCAATCATTGATGGTTACCCAAACCATTGATGGTCACTATGGCAATGAAAACCAGCAAGTTTTTTCACTTACCTACACCTAACCAAACCTAATTTTATGTGTTCCTACCTGTCCATAGACACCCTTCTAATTTTCTATGGTTTACATCCACACACCATGATTCTAAATATAATAATTCCCTCAAAATACCCTAGGACCCTCTTGAGACCAATATCACCTTCTGACCCCTAATCAACATAGCATGTATTCAATTTTAACTTAACTAGCTCAACCCTGCCTTTTATCCATTTCCCCTTAACACTCGATCATCGATGTTCAAGGTCCACATCCCTAACCAAAAGCATGAAAACCATCCACTTTGTTTTTTTAATTATATCTTGTCTAAATCCTATTGCAAGCCTTTGCATAGACAATTTATAATTAGACAACCTAGTTGAACCTTCACTTCCACCTCTTGTTTATGCTTATAAGAAGAGAGGAGCTAGGAGGTGATAATCATTGGCAATTTTCATCAAGAGTTTATGTATCTAAGATTTTCTTTCTTATAGGTCAATCACCATAAGTAATCCAATAATTTAATAATCATATAAGAGAGTCAATTTATCACCACCTCTCCACCAAGCCTTAGGGTACCGTTACTTGGAATCAAGCTAGATTCCACCAATAGATCAACTACCTCAACTATCCACCTAATCGACCTATGTTAAGATAAGTACTTATTTCTAAGTATTCATCTACTTTATTTCCATTTCACAATCAACCTAGACCTTATCCACCTCTTAGAATCCATCTTTTATATCTCATCAATTAGCAATTTATCAACCCAGATCTTCACATAGTAATCATCGATGGTTGACTCAACTACCGATGGTTGGTTCAACCACCAATGGTCACCTTGATCACTGATGGTCACCTTAATTTTTGACAGTTATCCCAACTACTGACGGTCACTATGGTAGTGAAAACCAATAAGTTGTTTTCACCTACCTACACCCAACCAAACCTAATTTTCTATGTTCTTATCTATTCATGGACCCCCTTCTAATTTTTTGAAGCATACCCCAACCCTATAACACTATTATTGATTATTTTATTTCTATTTCGACCATTCCTAGTATATTTCTTAGCAAGCATTATCATATTCCATTTTAGTACCTTTTGATTCATTGATACAAGTACCTTTCTTTCTTATTTATAAACTTAATTGTTTAAAATGTGTGGATTTACAGCCCTTAAAGAAGCTCTCACTTTTAGGATCTAGCTATCACTAGGAAATCCACCCAATTATTTGTCTAATAGACAAGTTTGATTTAGTGATTTCTTATCTATAGGTCATCCTCCCAAACCAAAGAGGAGCTCTTCACAATTTTTTGATTCAACATGTGCCCTATCAATCAAATTTTTCAACCATACCCATACTTAGTTTCTTCTTTTCCTTTTCTCCATAATAAGCAAGAAATTCATTGAAACATTTTGGCATGCTTGGTGGGACCCTTGTGTCTTTACTTGGGTTCTTATTTTCTTTCACTTTCTCCCTATTATTTTCTCATTAACAAAATCAAAAGTTTGTTTTAGGTTTAAATTAAGTACAGACATCGACTGCTTGAAATTTTAGTTCACATAACTTAAATTAAAGGCAAAATAATTTATCATAGCTTCACTCCTTGTTTCACACACCTAAACCAAATAAATTTCATCAATTAAACATCAAACATGCTTGAGACAAGGCCCAACTAAGATTTCATCACCTAGTGGTAACCTTACCCTTTCCCAATGATCCTACTTGGAAGTCATTACCAAGAGGAGGACCAACTCAACTCTCTGGTTGAGTATAATGTTTGGATATCAATATATTTTTTCTAATCACCTAACACCCTTATTGTTATAGTGTGTGAAGTGAGGGGATAGGCCCCAATATCAGGCCACGTATATATAGATTCTTTTTTGATCACCTAAACACAACCTGAAACCAACCTTAGACTTCCTCTTTAGTACCTGCTGTACAAACCAACTTCTATCACACAACTTCTTAAGGCATAATCCAAAAGTGAGATTAATTAAAATTCTATGGATTAACATCTCTCTTAGAGTATGATTAGATTTATTTGATCTTTTCTTGCCTTCTCTTTGTTTGAGTAGTGAGGTTGTCTGTGCTTTCTATCTCCCCTATCTCACAAGGTTCTCACTTGCCAACAGTGAAGAGACCTTGCAGATCAAAACCTATCACCACGCTAACCTACCTCTTCCACCTCTTCATCCATGGACTATACCTCTGAACCAATAGACTATCTTCACCCTTGAATAAGTGTTACCTTCCCTCAAGAGGTTCTTCAAGAAGATCTAGATTTTGTTACTTTCCTAAACAACAATCATGTAGCCTTGCAACACTATCTTATAACCACACCTTACCATATTTAAAATCAACCCCATTCATAGATCCACCTTATGGCATGCCCCCCCCATCTCATGGGGAGTACCTCCATTGCCATCTATTAGTACAAGGGTCACCACCCTTCCATCAGTCACCAACACAACTACCACTCTTATCTAATAAGTACCCCTTGGATAAACCTTTGACTACATCCGTAATCTACAAGGGCATGTACCCACTACCTAGATACCTACCTCTACCTACCCTTACAAACCTTCCACCCAAAAATTGACATCTACTCACTCATGTGTGGTAG
Source organism: Torreya grandis (assembly GCA_037957365.1). Classification (NCBI taxonomy): domain Eukaryota; kingdom Viridiplantae; phylum Streptophyta; class Pinopsida; order Cupressales; family Taxaceae; genus Torreya; species Torreya grandis. The sequence goes on from JARHVA010000076.1 coordinate 4,441,825, forward strand.
CCTCCCAACCTTTTACCCATTATCTGTATGTCTCTCAACCACCTCAACAATATACATATTATAACCCTTTGGGTACACAACCCCAAGCCAACCTAATTAATATGCGTATGGATAAGATGAACATCTTAGATTCATCCATTTTGGGTGCTCACAACATCTTATCCTATGACAAAATTTGTAATGAGCCCATCCATTCATCTTTACCTATCAATCCATAACCTCTCAAATGGGAACTAAGGCCAATCATGAAGGGCAATTTTTTGTGCATAGAAAAAGGAGTTTCTTAACTATTTGCACGTCTTGGATAATTGGAAATGACATTAGTAACTCATAATATGATATGTCTCACCCCATCCCTCTCTCTCATGCATTTTAATTGATCTTCACATTGGTGACACATGTTTGTGTGCCTCTTCAACTTCTCTTCTCTCTCTCTTCCTCAAAGTTCTATAAATCGAGCCATTTTGGCCATTGTAAAAGACACCAAAATTTGGTATGGTTAATCCCTAATAAAATGATGTTAAAATTTAATTTTTAACATTTAATACAAGTCTAATTCTGAGTAATGAAAATTTTTGTCCAAGTGTGTGAGAGATGTATAGTGGAGCTAAGTGATAGTATCATCCTTACTCCCTTTATCCTTCATGTTTAAGCAAGAGTTTTGATGTTAACAAGTCATGTGAAGTGTGTTAAATGTACTAATATCTATTTAAAGTATGTAATTATATATGTGGTGTGCAATCTTTCCCTTATCTCAAGTATCTTGTTGATTTTCCTAAGCATGTTACTTTCACATTGAAACACTATGTTAGGATCCTTCAATGCATAGAATTGGTATTGGAAAGCATTTTTTCTTAGTATAAGTATGATATTATATGGGATATATTATTGGTGGATCACCTCTCTAGTATAGTTTTCATTTTATGCAAACTCTTAACTTTTTTCATGAACAAGCATTAGATTAGGTGATAGGCACTTTGAGAAGAATTCCAGGAGCTAGCCCTTTCAATCCTAGAGATTCATATCTCTTACAAATTCCCACAAACTTGAGAGATGATTCAATGTTGCATCAAATTGAGGGAGATTCATATAGTGTCCTATGGTGCACAATTTTATGACAATTGTTTTTGCATACCTGATGGGACAACTAGTCATAATTGTTCACATGTCAAGGTGAATGTTGGCCTTGACAAGCCTAAAGTTGAAGAAGTGTTTCTAGTCCAGAATTTTGTGACTCCAAAAGGTGAGAATATCTTATTGTATATAAATTTTCCCACATTATACTTTATTGTCCTCACTAGATCATCTTCTAGTAGAGTTTTCAATCAAATCCCTCTACCTAAAACTCCTCTTGAAGAACAACACCCTGAACCATTCCTAACTTTTAGAGATACTGAACAAGAAGGTTTTGAAGAGGAAGAAGAAAAAGAGTAAGAGATAGGAGATCAAGAGGAAGGAGAATATATGTCTAAGAAACATCCTTTCCCATCCTTCAATACCTAAAATAAAATTAACCTTCCTACATATGACCCTATTCCTCCTAATGCTACCAAAAATCTTCCTAACTCTAATAGATAGGGTCTTATTACCCCATCTAAGCACATTAGGGACATTTTTAAAAAAATCAACTTCCTTAATGTCACTCAAGCCAACATAGCCATTATATTTCTTACCATGTCTCTAAAAGGCAAGGCACTTGATTGGTATAGAGCTTTGGAAGATGGATGCATTACTAATTGGAATGACTTTGGGGAATTGTTGGTGAGTAGGTTTGAGAACAAGAGTGACCATACTTCACTAATCCACCTGTTGAATGTGATAAATAAAGGTCTTAATGAATCCATGGGAGATTTCAATGAAAGATTTCAAAGAACATGGCATAGGTTGGTAGCTATCATAAGGCCTCTTCCAAGCTTCATATTCCCCACCTATCTCAAGGCTATTGGCACTGATGTGGAAGTAATGTTGTAATCAATGGGGGGATTTACTTTACCCAAGGAATATGAGATATCGATTGAAGCTAAGAATAGTTTGATACAAGCTCAAAAATTACCTTTATGATTCTCCATTCCCTCGTTGTCTCATGGTTCAGTTGAAAATCCAAGCATAGCATAAGTTCCTAATACTAATTTCAAACCTAAACCCACTCCCAAGAAGGTGTATAATTCAAAATATAAGGATGAGATGATTCATTAGTTGCAAGCTCAGCTCAAATAATCTCAATTACATGTAAGTGTTCCACCTAATCCTTAATATTATCCTCAACAGGGATATAGACCTCCACCCCAATATAACTACAAAGGAAGAGGAAAAGGTCAACAAGCTTTGAATATGTGGCATAATGCCTATAATCCTAATTCTATTCCATCTAGAAGGGTTGTTCTTCCAGTCCATACTAATTTGGTTCAAGGAGAAGAAAATATGGATCATTGGGGATAATCTCAAAGTCAATTTGAGTATGATGGTGGAGAAGGTTATCATACTTTGGTGGCATAATACGGAGCCACTCCTTGCCTTACATCAAAATAAGAACACCTCATAAAATTGAACACTCATGGAGAATGTAGTAGCTAAGGTACTATTCTCATGAACCTTCAAAAGGAGGATGACTATGTGTTGAATCAAAGTACATCAATTTCAGCCAACACAAGATCCAAAAAGAGAGTTTTGGGAGAGGTTATTTAAGAACATGTGACTCCAAGTGATGTATTTCCAAGGACACAAGGTGTGAATCCTAATGTAGCATCTCATACTAGTCACAATTTTCATCAAAGTCAGAATGTAAGCAACATTATCAAGCCTATAATGCATCAAGTTCAAGCTTCCTAACTACCTTCAAGAATGTGAGAAAAGGTGAATACTTCCCCTTTGAATATTATTGATTCTTTGAATAATACCAAGACTAGCATATCTTTTTGGGAAGTCTTAAAAATGCCTGATCAAAAGGAACTCCTACAAGAATAACTTGCCAATATCAATGTAGCCCTTCAAGCTCCAAGGAACCATAGTGTGGCCCTTACCAACACACTAAGTCATGTTCTAGAGCCCTCTACCAAATTTAAAAAGCCTCCACCTTTCTACCGCACACTCATTATAGGAGATAAACTAGTTCATAATTGCATTATAGATAGTGGGGCTAGTACAATGATTATGCCTAAGGAGGTTGCAAATAAGTTGGGGTTAAAGTATGAACCACATAGAAAGGGTGAGTTGAAACTTGATGTAACTCCAACCAAGATGGTGGGATTAGTTAAAGAGTTGAAATTTTTTCTACTTTATTGTCCAAGCTTCCCCATTATGTAAGACATTGTGGTGGTAGACCTCCCAGCGCACTTTGGTATTTGCTTGTCAAGGGACTTCATGGCTAGAATAGGAGGATATCTTTCTAATGATTATACTTTTCTAACTTTTAGAACAAGATATGGAACCAAGTGACCATAAGAACACAACCCTTGGTAAGGTTTCATATTGAACCATATGTGGAGTCAAGTTCAAATCAGAATTGTGTGATTAGTGAAGAAGAAGAAGGTGTCATAGAAGGTGAAGCATCCTCTCCTCTTGAAGGTATTTCTGACATTTTCTTTGATGAGTATTGTACTGAATCAATGAGCATGATCTTTATGCATCCATGGAAGAGATTGATTTGGGGACTTATTATGTGCATGAGGAAGACACTCTTATAATCCCACTTACAAATAAAGATCATAAAGTAGAAAAAGTATGTCCCACTTTACCTATTCATTCTCAAGATGAACAAATACTTGTCTAATATTGTAATGAGTCCCATATGGCCAATAATTAGTCATCTCTATCTTTTTCTCTGCCTAGTTCAATTGGTTCTCCTTCAAGTCACTCCATTGCTAGTTTCAAAGAATCTCTTATTAGATACCAAGAATGCATGATAGAGCTTGACACTAGACATAGTGGTGATCAAGTCATTCCTAGTGTTTGTATTAAGATCATAAGGAATGGGTTAGAACAAATCAAAAAGGAGTGGATACCTATAGAGGAAGCTAATTGGTCAAATTATACCTATGAGGTGCTTGAGGTTTCTAGCCTAAGTTGAAATATAGAAGAGAAAGTGAGAGCCTATGAAACCAATCCATCCTAGCAATCTCAAGATGCCCTAAACTCTTTATCTATTTCCCAAAATTTCTCTTCTTGAGAGTCTATCCTTGAGAACAACCAAAAGAGGGAATAAATCATGGTGGAACAAGTCAACTTGTGTGGAGAATATTGTGAAGAAGGAATAGAGGTTTTAGATTGGCTAAATGATGAGAAAGATCTAACCCCTTGTGAAAGTGATGATCCTTGTGTTGAAAATGATGCCTTAGAAGGACTTCTTTTGAATCCTAAAGAATAAATGTTTTCTCTCATTGTTCCTTTTCACGATGCAAATAAATAAAAAGATGATGGCTTATGCCAGATGTTTGAAGACATATGCAATGAATTTGAAAGCCAAAAAGGGCCTACAAGTCCTATAGAACTGACCATAAGAAGTTGGAAAACAAGTATGTTTTGAGGAGTATTATCACCAAGAGAGTTTGGATCATGATGAAATAATATATGATGGTCTTAGGACCCTTGAAAGTGATTTGAAGAGTGATCATATAATCCCTCATGAATTTGCCTCTACCATCATCAAAGAGGAATGTAACAAGAGATATTTCTAGATTTCCATGATACAGTACTTCTTGGAGAGTTTGAAGAAGGTGTGATGATTGAAAAAGAAGATGAGATATATCAAGGAGACATGAACTTGTAACAAGCTGTCCTATATATGGACATGCAAATTTGTTATGATGAGATAAGAGGGAAACAATGTGAGACATGTTTCTAAAACCAAGAAGAATTCATCTACTTGGGAGATCCATTTGAGATGACTTCACCAAGTGACATGATAAGTTAGGGAATAAAGAGAAAACATGAGTCCTCTAGCATCACACCCAAAAGGATGAATACATGGAATCCTCTTTAATCCAATGAGGAGGGAGATTCAAGATACTCTCCTTTTGATCTAGGAAGGGAGTATGATCAAGATTAAGGTACATACTATTTTTTTTAGTTGTGCTTTGTATTCCCTAAGTGCTTAGTAGCACAAGTGTGTCTTTGTTTTGTGTTTTGATTTTGTTTTATGTGTGTTGTTCTTTCTTTGGGTGTCTTGTGTAATGTCAGTTATCTTTTGGTCAATTCAAAATCTATCCATGTCAATCTAAGTTCTCATATGCATGACTCCATGCCTAATAGAAGGATGAGAGAACTGGTCTTAGGCATAGCTGGCATGCCACCCCTAGGAATTACCAAGAATGTTGACCAAATTTGACCTCAAGTCAAAGTTGTATCAACCCCTACTATTTTGAACTTTTAAGAAGATTATCATGTGTCTTATAGGTTGTCATGTTGATCTATTATCTTACCCATCCCCATCCTAGTCCTTGTTGAAGTCTACCCTCTATGTATTAAGCTAGTCAACTAAAGTCAAAGGTTGGTCAACCTTGGTCAAAGATATTCAAAGGGTCAAATTATGTTTGAAATGTATTAAGGTGGTCCCTAATATGTTTTAATATGTTTACAAATCATAAATTGCTCATAGGTCTTGTCACATGTGGAAAAGGGGGCCTTTTGGTCATATTTTAGCCCATTTAATGACTTGTACATATTTTAATGCAATAAAAATTGACACCAAGGTGAATTTCAATGTGTATCATGTCAATAATAGTTACTTTTTAGGCAAGAAGCAATTATGTTTAGTGGATGGTAGTTTTCCCTAAAAAATTAGAGTTTTTAGGCACTTGTAAGGACTTCTCAAGTCTATCATCAACTAAAAATATGGGAAGAGTAACTCTTCACCTCCCATCATTCATTTCAATGCATGGTTTTCAACAAAAATACAAAAATTTTCATCTGTAACTTGTTTTCATCCACTTTCACTTGGCAAGCAAAGGAGAAACTTCATGCACTTGGCATGGGCCATACAGGTAGAATTAGGAGGAGTGCTTCTCAATGTGGATAGTGCTTTGAGTACACTTAATTTTAATAACAAGAACCTGAGATTTGGTTCATCCTCCTTTATAAACAATTATTACGATTCTAGGCAGTATTTTATTCATGTTCAACCATGAGGGGGTCATTGTTTGAGCTTGTCTCAGATTTTCTTGTTTTGGATTGATGGATTTTTATGTTCTAGGTGTCTCCACATTATTTTCAAGATGTTTCCATGCTTATTATTATTTTTTAGAGTTAAATTGTTTGAGGAAACCTCTTTTAGGCTTGTAAAATGTCTAGTTTGCATTCATAGTCATCCCAATTACTTTGAAAATGTCTCCTTCATGTTGGATATGATGTTTTTATGTTGTTCTGAAAATTATCCTAGTGTATTTTGGTAATTCAAGTGTTGAAAATTTCTCTTGAGGTGTTTTGAGAGCATTCCTTGCATGATTCTTGTCATTTCATGACTTCTTTGCAAATCACAGTCAAAAACTCCACCTACAGAAGCATGCCAATGTCACAAGTGAAATTTAGAGGGTTTGACATGGTCCTTAACCTATTGGGACTATTAATTACATTGAAATGTGTTATGCAGGCATGTAAGCACTACAAACTTGCAAACTTGGAGAATGGCCCTATTCTACCTGTATAGAAGGAATGATAATATATAGTTGATGCCATAGACATGCCTTCTAGAGGTGTTCCAATAGAATGGAAAATCCAATTTAAGATTCCTTGTTATGAGAAGGCCTAGATAGACCTATTGATCATCCTATTTTGACAAGAAAAGTCTCAAAGCATCAAATGGGAATTTGGATTGTGAGCAGGCTATATTGGGTTCTCTGTCCCTAAAAATGGTAAACATATGCCTTGAAGGTTTTTTAGGACCTCACAAAATTCACTTGCTAAGAGATCAAAGCTTTCAAATAGGAAAAATTAGTATCCCTATCCACCTATAACAACTGGACCAATTTTGAGAGGCAAAGGATGGATGGAGATTGGATTTTGCAAAGCCTAAAAAAGGATGAAAAACACTAAAGTAGGCAGTGTTATCTACAAGAAACTGATCAAAATGTAAACCTTGCCTTCATTATGGTATTATAGGCCAAGATATAAAGTTGGATGATTTTAATGGCTCAATTGATACTTTCAAGCTAAGATTCCATGATAGAAGGTGAAATCTAATGTCTTAAACCCTAATGCATACTCCTATGTCTGTACACAGGACTATAAGGAGTCAACTACAGGGAGAAAGGTCAAAGTTTGTGAAATAGGCATGATTATGAATGAGATGAGGAAATTTTATGTTTTGAATGTAATAAAATACATGAATTCCATCAATGCCACTATGAACAAGCGTATTCTTCACCTAGAAAATAACCTATAGGCCTAAAATGAATGGAAAAAAGCCACCTACAACTGAGTAGATAGTGCAATGAGGATTATGGAATTTAGAGGAGTCTTAGAGCATTTTAGGGATAAAATAGGTTGAAAATACAAACCTAATAACTTTGGGGATATAAATGAGTTTATAAATCATAAATCAAGACCAATTTCATGCCATTCCCATCCTAAAACAACCTACAGGCATAGACCTAGGACTGTCTCAGTCTAAGAGGACAGTGGGCAATTGGAAGGCCTAAAAGGGCAAAGATGATAATTTTAAAAGATATTTCACATTATGAATATTAATTTGCAGTCAAAATTGGATATGTAATATTTGAAACCTTGATTATAACCTCCAAATAAATGTAACAAAGAAATAAGATCCCCTATCTACTATCACAGTCAGACATGGTCATAAGCAAATGAGGGACATGATGAGAGATTGGTGCCTAGGAAAGCAAAGGAGTTTTAAAATATGGATTATTCATGATAAAATTAAGTAAATAACATGCACAATACATCCTCAAGACACCCAATGCCCTTTTCTCATAGCAAAATGGACTCAGTCCATATAGGCAGGGCAGGGAAAGCCTTGTTTCAAGAGGTGAGTTTGGAGATTTCACTTAGAAGAGAGGTTTGGAGTGCATACCATAGGTTCCACAAGATCATGATATTAGGTTAAGTAACATTAATTAAAAAAAATTATGCATCAAATAGGTTTTTAAGGAGCATCCATGAGGAGGTTTGGACAAGAACATGCAGAAATAAGGTTTTTACCCCTTTTTTGAAGAAATTGGGATGGTTAGATCCCCTAAACATGGAATTAGACAAAAATACTTGGGTAAAATTTATAATTAATACCTTTTTAATATTTTAAAATACTCACTTATCCCAAACAAAAATAGGCCTAATACTCTCTGTTTTGGCTCAGAGCAAGGGCAATCCCTTCAAGCACAAGAATGGTAGTTTTGGGGGAAAGTGAAGAATGGTGAACCAGAGACTAATTGGATTATTCCATAAGGTTTGAATATCTAGTTAACATATGGAGGAACCTAACAAAAAATTATATAATTATTGAGATAAAATAGGGCACCCTACACAACAACGGATTACAGTCAAGTGTGAAGGAAAGCCTTAGGGCTAGAGGCCAAATTGGAGGTCATATGCATTTTCAACCTAATCTATGATTTCCACATGATAAATTCATGTTTACAGAGGTATTTTGGGTGTTATAAATACATAATATTATAAATATAACCATTGGAGGTTCCAAAGGAGCTCAAAGATATAGGCAAACCTATTGGCAAGGTTTAGGCCTAAAACCAAACAGAGGTCAATTTCCATTTCAATCTTTTGGAAATCAATTATAATGGTTGGAGGAATTTTTTTATAGAATATACATAGATTTTTAAACCCTTGGTTTTCAAAGAAAGTCTCCAATAAGCCTTTTTTTGGCTTAGGAAGCATTCAGACCCCACCAACAAGTAAAAAATATAACTCGAGTGTCAACTTTAAGTGCTTAGAACTTCCACCAAGATTTTCATGGGACCTTGAGCCATTAAGAAGGTTTAATGTCCTTGAAGATCCATAAGTGGAATTTTATTATAATTCCAATGTGACATGGCTATGAACAAATGCTAAGAATGAAAATCACTTAAAACCCCTTGCAAACCCTTTTCAAGGACTTGACTGGGGAAAAATTGAAAATTAAGAATGAAGATGGAATGGAAAAGACATGAAAATTTGGTAAAATTTAATATACTCTCCTAATCACCCCTCAATGTAATTTTTATATACGAACCTCTATAGAATAGTTCAAAATAGGGCTTATTTTGACCATTTTTAGTGTTTTGAAAGCAATGGTGAACTTTCAAGAGGCCAAATAACTTTTTGAGGAAGTTTTAGGAATATTTATAAGTATTTATGTTCATTGGATCAAGATTATAATCTCCTAAGTGTGCATATTAATTCTCCCATTTTAGCCAATCCGTTGAACCAACTAGAGAGGACTTGGAGAACATGATGAATCTTCATTTTGGGAGTCTTTTAGAAAATTTATTGTAATTTATGGTATAATCACTACTTAAACATGTAATTCCTCTTCTTTTATGGATCATATTATAGTTTTGTAAAGATTTAAGGGGATAAGTGTGAGAGGAGAAGGGAAAAGGGCTATTTTGAGACTACCAAGTATGATCATACATGGCCAAAATGATATTAAGGTTCAAGAGCCTCCCCAATGAATGTGAGAGATTCTTAGTAACAACTCTCACTTATATTCATCATCAAACTTGATCAATTGTATAGTTAGGATAGTTTTGTAAGGCCAATCATGAAGGGCAGTTTTTTGTTCATAGAAAAGGAGTTTCTTGACTATTTACAAGACTTGGATGATTGGAAGTGACCTTTTTAACTCTTAACATGATATGGAACACCCCATCCCTTTGTCCACATGCATTTTTAATTGATATTCACATTGGTGACACATGTCTTTGTGCCTCTTCAACTTCTCTTCTCTCTCTCTTCCTCAAAGTTCTATAAATTGAGCCATCTTGTCCATTGTAAAAGAGACCACAATTTGGTATGGAAAAACCCTACTAAAATTACATTACACTTTACTTTTTAACAATGAATACAATTTTAATTATGAGTTGTGAAAAAAAAAATTCTAAGTGTGTGAGTGATGTATAATGGAGCTTGTGAAAAAAAAATTCTAAGTGTGTGAGTGATGTATAATGGAGCTAAGTGATAGAATCATACTTACTCCCTTTATCCTTCATGTTTAAGAAAGAGTTTTGATGTTAACAGATCATGTGAAGTGTGTTTGATGTAATAATATCTATTTCAAGTATGTAATTGTATATATGGTGTGAAATCTACCCCTTAGGTTAATTATCTTGTTGATTGTCCCAAGCATGTTACCTTCACATTGAAACACTATGTTAGGATCCTTTAATGCATAGAATTAGTCTTGGAAAACATTGTTGCTTAGTAATATTATGATAGTCTATGGGATATATTCTTGGTGGATCACCTCTCTACTATAATTTTCATTTTATGTAAACTCTTAACTCTTTTCATGAACAAGCATTAGATTAGGTGATAGGCACTTAGAGAAGAATTGAGGAACTAGCCCTTTCAATCCTAGAGATTCATCTCTCCTACCATTTCCCACAAACCTGAGAGATGATTAAATGTTGCATCAAATTGAGGGAGATTCATAGTGTCCTAGGGTACATAATTTTATGACAATCTCTCTTCCACACTCAATGGGATAGTTAGTCATAATTATTCACATGTTAAGGTGAATGTTGGCCTTGACAAGCCTAAAGTTGAAGAAGCGTTTCTAATCTAGCATTTTGTAAATCCAAAAAATGAGAATCTCTGGTTGTAGTCCAAGTTTCCCACATTATAATTCACGGTCCTCACCAGATGATCGTCTAGTATAGTTTTCAATCAAGTCCCTCTACTTGGAACTCCTCTTGAAGAACAACACCCTGAACCATTCCTAACTTTTAGATATCCTGAATAAGAAGGTTTTAAAGAGGAAGAAGAATAAGTGGAAGAGATAGGAGATCAAGAGGAAGGAGAAGAGATGGCTAGGAAACATCCTTTCCCAGCCTTTAACACCCAAAATCTAATTAACCTTCCTACATATGACCCTATTCCTCCCAATGCTACCAAAAATCTTACTAACTTCAACAAAAAGGGTCCTATTACCCCATCTAAGCACATTAGGGACATTTAAAACTTTTGTAACTTACATAATGTTACTCAATCCAACATATCCATTGCATTGCTTTCCATGTCTCTAAAAGGTAAGGCACTTGATTGGTATATAACTTTGGAATGTGGTTGCATTACTAATTAGGATGAATTTGGGGAATTGTTGGTGAGTAGGTTTGAGAATAAGAGTGACCATACTTCACTAATACACCATTTGAATGTGATAAGGAAAGGTCCTAATGAATCCATGGGAGATCTCAATGAAATATTTCAAAGAACATTGCATAGGTTGCCACCTATCATGAGGCCTCCTCTAAGCTTCGTACTCCCCACCTATCTCAAGGCTATTGGCACTAATGTGGAAGTAATGTTGTAATAAATGGGAGGGTTTAATTTACCTAAGGCATATGAGATATCCATTTAAGCTAAGAATATTTTGATACAAGTTAGGAAATTACCTCCGAGAGTTTTCATGCCCTTGTTGTCTCATGGTTCAGTTGAAAATCCAAGCATAGAACAAGTTATTCAAACTAATGTCAAACCTAAAACCACTCCCAATAAGGTGGATAATGCCATAGATAAATATGATATGATTCATTCTGTACAAGCTCAACTACATCTTCCACCCAACAATTGACATCCACTCACTCATGTGTGGTAGCCTCCCAACCTTCTACCCACTATTTGTATGTCTCTCAACCACCTTAGCAATATGCATCTTATAAGCCTTTGGGTACACAACCCCAAGCTGACCTATTGAAGATGCTTATGGATAATATGACCATCTTAGAGTCATCTATTTTGGGTGCTCACAACATCTTATCCTATGACCAAATTTGTAATGAGCCCATTCATCCATCTATACCTATCAATCCATACCCTCTCAAATGGGAACTTCCCAATTTATTTAAGTTTCAAAGTAAGGAGGATCCCCAACAGTACCTTAGTGCATTTAGGCATGCTTTTTGTCTCATCAATTATGATGATGCCCTTCTCCTCCACACCTTCCCCATGTCTCTAGTAGGTCTAGCCCTAGATTGGTATAGTTCCTTACCCAAGCATTTCATCTTCTCCTTGACCCAACTAGCCTAAACCTTCCTAGACCACTTTTCTATCAATGTCTCCAAGAAAGTGTCCATCATCGACCTCTATTATATTTGGAATTTTGAGGATAAATTTGTTGCTAATTTTGAGGCTCATTGGAGGAGCCTTATTAACTAGTTATCCTTCTCTCTACCTCACCCTAAACTCATAGATCTCTTTGCTTAGGCATGTGCCAAGCATATCTCCTCTACACTTCATTTTTAAATATTATAAACCTTTGATGAAGATTTTACCATATCATGTAAGCTGTAGAACCAATTCATTGATGAGGGAAAGCTTAAATTCAAAAATAAGAACTCAACCTAAAAAACCAATGAGACTTCTTCCTCTAAGTTGAGTAACCAGTCCAATGTCAACACCAAGAACAAGGGAACCACAAATGTAGTCATCCTTAAATCTGTTTTTCCACCTTCTATTGACCAATCAAATTCCTCTAGTTCCTCAAAGCAAAACCCAAGGAACCAAACCTGTAACAACCAAAAATAATTCACTTTACTTGGAGAATCCTATGCTTCCATCTTCAAGAAGTTATTAAAAGCCAATATCATTCAACTTCATCCTATCAAGCCACTCTAATAATTTAACTCCTCTCATCCTATACCTAGTTGGTACAATTAAAATTATTTGTGTGCCTTTCATTAAGTGATAGGGCATGATGTCAGTAGGTGCAACACTTTCAAGACCCTGGTCCAAACCCTTATTAACAAGGGGGAGCTTACATTGGACAACCCCAATGCACCATCAAGCCAATCCCTTTATATATTCTTGTAAACCTTCCCAAACCATGCCCCTACCAAAAATGAAAGCAACAAGTATTATCATGATACCCATATAATTAACATGCTCCTTGATGCACTCATTACCAAACCACCTAGTACCCAATCTTTTGATCCTCCAACTCTTCCATCTATTGAGGTGGTGGAATTGCCTTCCCTTTATTTAAATACCCAAACCAAGGAAACAACATCCCCTCTCCCTTCGCTTACTAAGGTAGTGAATTCAATAGCCACCCTTTTCACTGATACACTAGAACAACCAACCATCCTCATCTCACCTTTGCCCTTAATTACCAAGAAAACTAATTTCCCTTCAAAGATCATACCCAAGGAGAAAAACCCCATATCTACTCCTCCCACAAAGGAACCATCTATTTCAACCCCACATCCTTTGATTTAAGAAGTTGACAAGGTTACCATCCCTGTATCTCCACTTAGAAGCCTATCTTCTAGGTTTACTCTTTAGGGAACCAAACCAACATATAAACCCTTCTCGAGGCTAGTACAAAAATTGAAATTTATCTTCAACCCTAACACAGATCGAGCCACCTTCTAGTATTAATTAGGTCTCCCTTACATTATCCAACTAAATCCTCCAAGCCTTTCTCAGTATAACCAACCCACCACTTCCATTAACCAACCCCTTATCATATCTACCAAAAAACCAAACCCTCTATCCAACTAACTAAGACCTCCACCAAACCAACCAACCCCCAACCACTTGAACCAACCAAGACCCAAGTAGCCAATCCCTCTCCTAACATCCCAACTAAGTCTACCAAGAATATTGGTATCCTTACTACACTAATACTTAGTCATCCATCTGTGCAAGTGGAACTAAGCCCTTCAAACCCACTAACCCAATGCTAGACCAAAGCAACTAAAGAGGAAAATTCACACAAAGATTGGAAGGTCCAAAATTTTCCTCCTTCATCATTTCCCTCTATTATGGGGCCTCATCCCTCTACCTTAAATAAGAAGTCAATTACCTCTACCAAAACCTCACCACCTCTTTTGGTAATGCCTTCACTGTTATTTTTTGATGTACCTCTTTTCACTATGCCAACCATACCTAAGCTACCTACCTTACAATATTATACCTCTAGATCATCGACCTCCTCACCTAAACTCAAGCCATCAACCAAGCATACCACCTTATCTAGGGAACCTACTACTAGATATATTTCCAAGCCACCTCTTACTCTAACCACCAAATCCAAAACCACTAAAACTTTACAATATTTAATCGAGTCATACTCAACCATCCTCTATAGGTTATTGTAGAATTATTATTTAGCCTTACCTCCCATTAGGCCCTTTGACCCTTTCACTTTGAAACCCACCTATTACAATGATCACCAAGTTTGTGCTTATCATAGGACACTAGGCCATGATATGGAGAACTGTAAAGCTTTCCAAACCATCATCCATCAAATTTATGATGAGAATGATCTATTAATAGATGAACCTCCTATCAACACCCTAATGATCCAATAACCCACCATACCTACCCAACACGCACCCACTCCTTCACTCTCACCTTGAAGTGAAGACAAATCTAACCAATCCTCCAACTCAACCTCTTCTTCTATCCATACTATCAATGTGGTCACAAGATCACAATAAAAGGATAAGGGGAAGGTTAAGATATCCTTTCCTTGGACATACCCCTCCTCAAACTCCCAACCATATCTATCCTCGATCAACCCTAAGGTATATATCTTAGGTGCCTCCCAATCTAACCCTTCAAAATCCATCAAGAGAGTTATCCTTAAATAACTTCATCTCTCACTAGTGAAGATGAGCTTGTATGAACTAATCTCTACCTCTCCCCACCATTACCAAGCACTAATAGAGGCTTTGTAATCCATTAAGGTTCAACTCAAGGAAACACTAACCTCTAGTCACCTCTGTTGGTGCTCTTCAAATTTCCAACCTTGTTACTTTCAAGGATTTAGAAATACCCTCAATCCATCTCGAGGACCTAGATCCTCCTATCTTTATCACTACCTAAATCAACCAAACCCACATTAAATGGGTCATGATTGATGGGAGATAGAGCATAATCATCATCTCCTCTCATGCCTACAACCAACTTGACCTGTTTGATAATTTCATGTCTAAATCTTTAGCCATATTTTATTCCTTCAATGATACCATGGCCACTACCTTGGGGATTGTCATCCTTTATATCCATGTAGGACCACACACACTCCTTGAACTATTCTATGTTGTAGAAGGTGAATTCTAATACATCTTATTAGGATCACCTTGGATTCGTTACATGGGTTACATTCCCCCTACCCTCCACCATTGCATTAAGTTTGAGCATGAAGGCCAGGTCATCACCATCTAAGCTAACCCAAGTCCTTTCTCAACATGCAACATGACCTACTACACTAAAAAATTTCCTCATACCCTCATCCAATACACCCTCAGTAGCTCAAACACAACCTTCAACTACCAAATCAGATATCATACCTCCTTATACCGATGAGACATTAACTAGTCTCTTCCATACCCTCATATCAAATCCCCACCATAGACCCTTTATAATCTATGTTCTATCAACCTTCACTAGGGGAGTATCATCTTTTAGCACTTGATGCTTTCCCTACTCATGAGTATGGGTAACTTACCAACCAACCAAGATAATAATCCAATGTTGGAAATGTCATTCCCTTTAGACCTCCCAACCATCAGACCCATTTTATTTATGGGGGACTTGATAAATTCCTTAATGCTTCTACCACCTCTCTTCCACCCTGACCCTCCACCAAGGTTTTGTTAAGACATACCTCCATCGGTGTGCTTGGAAAGGTTTTAGTTTAGGATTATGAGCATGGCCCAAATGAATTAGTCACCATCGAAACTAGGAAGCCATATGAGAAGCATGGACTTGGTTTCATCTTGCCTAATAAGAAGAAAGATAAACAACCCACCACTACCAATGTTGAATAAAATGTCCCTTCTTTACCCACATGTCAGGATGATGACACCATCCCACATAATTTTTTTTAGTCAACATGATCAAACTTAGACCCCTAACTTATCATAAGGAGGGGGTGACCATAACCATCCCTTTCATCCATCCTAAGATGATAAGAGAAAACTCTCCTACCATTAACATTATTCAGTGTCAGGATGATGATTCCATTCTCACCTACCTTAGTACCTTAGATTTTATGATCCATAAATCTCTTACTCCCAAGACTTTGACCATGTTGAATGAATCCACTATAGATATCAACTTGGGTAATTTGGATAATACTCACATCCTAAAATTGGGCCAATCACTAAATATTGAGGAACTTTGGGACTTCCCCTCTTTCCTTTAAGACCATAGCATAGCATTCACTTGGTCTTACAATGATATGCCTGGAATTGACCTTGTCATTGCTACCTATAACATAGTCACTCATCATGATGCCAAACCTATCAAGAAAAAGCTCTGATGCATGCATCCTCACATAGCCCTTCTCGTCAAGGAAAATCTTCAGTATCTCCTATCTGTCAACTTCATCCAACCTATTGACTACCCCTAATGGGTTTTGAATGTTGTACTTGTCACTAAATCCATAGGGGGACTAAGTATTTGTGTGGACTTTTATGACCTCAACCTCACCTACCCTAAAGATGATTTTCCTCTACCTAGCATCGACCATCTTGTTAATCTTACAATTGACCATGACATGTTATCTCTCATGGATGGATTCTTGGGCTACAATTAGATCTTTATTTCTCCTTAAGACTAATATAGTACTACCTTTACAACCCCTTGGGGGACCTTTTGCTATAGAGTCATGCCTTTCAAGTTAAAGAATACTGGTGTAACCTACCAACATGTCATGACCTACATTTTTCATGACCTTATTGATAAAATCATGGAAGACTATGTGGATGACCTTTTTAGAAAATCCAAACTCTAAAAGGATCACTTGGTTGTTCTTAATATTATCTTCGAGTGATTTATCCACTATCATGTCTGTCTTAACCCTAAGAAGTGAATTTTTGGGGTCTTATCAAGAAATCTTCTTGGCTTCATTGTCTACCTTCACAATATCAAAGTTGATCTCACCAAAATCAAAGAAATCCTAGGCATGCTTCTTCTCACCAACCTCAAGAAACTTTTTAGCTTGCAAGGTAAGCTTTAGTCCATTCATCATTTTAGTTCTCAACTTTTAGACTAGTGCCAACCTTTCCACCACATTCTGAAGAAGGATGTCTCTTTCAAGTGGAATAAAGATTATCAAAAGGCATTTGATTCTCTCAAAAAGTACCTTTGGTCACCACCTATCCTTACCCATCCCAAGGATGACCAACCTTTCTACCTTTATATCTCTTCCACCAACCATTCCTTAGGGGTAATTTTGGCTCACTAAGATGAATAACATAGAGAGCAATCCATGTACTATATTAGTCGCACATTGGTAGAGTATAAGACTCAGTACACTCATACTAAGAAACTCTATTCAACTTTAGTATTCGCATCCACCAAACTTCAACACTACCTTCTTAACCATAAAACCTATGTCATTACCAATACTAACCCACTCAATTACATGCACTCCAAACCATACCAAAATTAGCTTATGGCCAAGTGGCTCATGTTCTTAGTAGAGTTTAACCTTGAGTTCCTCTAGTAGAAGTCACCTAAAGGGAAATTCATTATCGACCAATTGCCTAAAGCACCATTAATAAAAAATCAACCCCCTCCTCATGAGTTTCAAAATGATTCCGTCATGGTCCTCTCTCAGGTGGATTTTACTTATTAAGTCACCATGTTCTTTGACAGATCCAAGAGTCAGCGTAGTAGGGAAGTTGGTATCATAATTATCCCCTTAGATGGTGAACCTCTTCATTTATCTTTCAAGATTGATTTTGAATGTACCAACAACATAGCTGAGTATGAAGCCCTAGTAATAGGCTTTCAAACTACCTTAGCCCTAAGAGTCAAGATGATCAACATCTTTGGTGACTCCTAACTTGTGGTCAATCAAATCAACATCTCTTAATAGTGTAAGAGAGATGTTTTGTAGCAATAAAAGCAACTAGTGGATAAACTCTTAGCATCACTTGAGCACTACTACATCACATCAACCCCATGTTCTACCAACAAGTTCACTGATACCATGGCTTCCCTTGCCTCTTAAATACCATCTACACCCTCAGACTCTAAGTTATTTGTCATTATCCACAAACTTACCCAAACTTCCTATATCAAATTAGATTTTCCCACCATTTTCAATGTGTAGGAGACCCAACCTGACCTTTGGTATCAGCAAAACATTGACTACCTTAACCTTAGCATAATTCCTTTTGACCTCTCTAGGAATGCTCAACGAGCATTTATTCAAAGTACCTCACATTATACTTATTGACCAAATTTGACCCCAAGTCAAATTTCACTCAACCCCTCCTATTTTTGAAATTTTAATAAGATTCCCATGTGTCTTATAGCGTGTCATGTTGATCTATTATCTTACCCATCCCCTTCCTAGTCCTTGTTGAAGTCCACCCTCCATGTACTAAGCTAGTCAACTAAAGTCAAAGGTTGGTCAATCCTAGTCAAAGGTATTAAAATGAAAAATTATGTTGAAAATGTATTAATGTGGTCCTTAATATGTTTTAATATGTTTAAAATTAATAAATTGGTCATAGGTCTTGTATCATGTGGAAAAGGGGGGCTTTTGGTCATATTTTAGCCCATTTAATGACTTTTACAAGTTTTCATGAAAGAAAAATTGACACCAAGGTGAGTTTCAAAATGGATCATGTTATGATCATGTCAATAATAGTTATTTTCTAGGAAAGAAGTAGTTATGTTTAGTGGATGGCAGTTTTCCCTTAAAAATAGGAGTTTTTGGGCACTTGTACAGACTTGTCAAGTCTATCATCAGCCAAAAATGTGGGAATAGTAAATATTCACCTCCCATCATCCATTTAAATTCTTATTTTTCAATAATAATACAAAAGGTTTCATCTACAACTTGTTTCCCTCCATTTTCACTTGGTAAGCAAAGGAGTAACTTCATGCACTTAGCATGGGTTGTACAGGTGGAATTGGGAGGATTGTTTCTAGGGGTGTATAGTGATCTGAGTGCACTTAATTTTTATAACAAGAACTTGATATTTTGTGCATCCTTATTTATGAACAATAAGTTTCATTCTAGGCAGCGTTTTATGAATGTTCAACCATGAGGGGGTCACTATTTGAGCTTGTCTCAGAGTTTCTTGTTTTGGATTGATGTATTTGTGTGTTTAAGGTGTCTCCACATGATTTTCAATATGTTTCCATGATTCTTATTATTTTTTAGAGTTAAATTATTTGAGGAAACCTCTGCTAGGCTTGTAAAATGTCTAGTTTGCATTCACAGTCATCCCAATTGCTTTGAAAATGTTAACTTCACATTCGATATGATGTTTTGATCTTGTTTTGTAAATTATCTTGGTTTATATTGGGAATTAAGGTGTTTAAAATTGATCTTGAGGTGTTTTGAGAGCATTCCTTGCATGATTCTTGTCATTTCATGACATTCTTGCATATCACAATCAAAAACTCGACCTATAGAAGCATGTTGATGTCACAAGTGAAATTTAGAGGGTTTTACATGGTATTTAACCTATTGGGATGATTAATGTAATTGAAATGTTTTATGGAGGCACGTAGGCACTATAAACTTGCAAACTTGGAGAATGGCCCAATTCTGCCTATATAGAAGGAAAGATCATCTACAATTGATGCCATACGCATGCCTTATATAGGTATTATAATAGATTGGTCAATCCAATTTAGGATTATTTTCTATGAGAAGGCCTAGATAGACCTATTGATCATCCTAGTCTGAAAATAAAAGTGTCAAAGCATCAAATGGGAAGTTGGACTATGAGCAGGCTATATTGGGTTCTTTGTCCCTAAAAATGGCAAACAAAGGCCTTCAAGGTTTTTTAGGACCTCAAAAAATTCACTTTCTAGGTCATCTAAGATTTAAAATTAGAAACCTTGGTATACCTATCCACCTACAACAATTGGACCAATTTTTAGAGGCAAAGGATGGATGGAGATTGGATTTTGCAAAGCCTAAAAAAGGATGAAAACAACTAAAGCAGGGTAGTCTTATCTACAAAAAACTGATCAAAATGTTAACCTCACCTTTCATTATGGTATTCTAGGCCATGATATAAATTTGTATGATGATAATGTCTCAAATAATACTTAAAATCTAAGAGTCCATGAGAGAAGGTGAAATCTAATGTCTTAGACCCCAATGCATACTCTGTCTGTACACAAGAGTGTAAGGAGTCACCTACAGGCAGAAAGGTCAAAGTTTGTGAAATAGGAACGATTATGAATGATATGAGGAAAGTTTATGTTTTGAATTCCATCAAATAGATCAAGGCCATCAATTTCACCATGAACAAGCCTATTGTTGATGTATAAAATAACCTACCGGCCTAAAATGAATAAAAAAGAGCCACCTACAACTGAGTAGATAGTGGAATGAGGATTATGGCATTTGGAGGAGACTTAGATCATTTTAGGGATAAAATAGGTTGAAAAGACAAACCTAATAACTTGGGGGATCTAAATTAGTTTCTAAAGCATAAATCAAGACTAATTTCATGTCATTCTCATCCTAAAACAACCTACAAGCAGAGACCTAAGACTATCCTAGTCCAAGAGGACAATGGGAAATTTGAAGGCCTAAAAGGGCCAAGATGATAGGTTTGAAATATGGGTCACATTATCATATGAATTTGGTTCAAAATATGTTATGGAATTTTTTAAACCTTGATTATAACCTTCAAACAAAGGTAAAAAAGAAATAAGATCCCCTGTCCACTGTCATAATCAGACAGGGTCAAAAGCAAATGAGGGACATGATGAGAGTTTGGTGCCTAAGCAAGCAAATAAGGAGTTTTAAATAGTGGGATATGGATTAAGAATTATAAAATTAAGGAAATAAAATTTCTAAGACATCCTCAAGCCACCCAATTCCCTTTTCTAATAGAAAAATAGACTCTGTCCATACAGGCAGGACAGGGAAAGCCTTGTTTCAAGAGGTAAGTTTGGAGATTCCACTTAGAAGAGAGGTTCAGAGTGGATAAATAGGTTAAAAAATCATTAAATTAGGTTAATGATAAGTCATAAACAATTTGGATGTATCAAAGAGGTTTGGAAAGAGCATGCATGAGGAGGTTTGGACAAGAACATGCAGAAACAAGTTTTTTACCCCTTTTTTGAATAAATTGGGATGGTTAGATCCCCTAAACATGGAATTGGACAAAACCTTTTATTATATTTTGTCATTATGACCTTTTTAATATTTTAAAATAATCACTTTTCCAAAATAAATAAGCTTAATACTCTCTATTTTGTCTCAAATCAAGGGTAATCCCTTAATGTACAAGAATGATAGTTTTGGGGGAAAGTGAAGAATGGTGAACCAGAGACCAATTAGATTAGTAAATAATGTTTAAATAGTTATGTAACACATTTAGGAGCCTAATAAACCTTTATATAAGGCTTGAGATAAAAAATGCCACCCTACACAATAAGGCTTACAGTCAAGTGTGAAAATCATATATTAGGTTGAAAATGCATGTGAAAATTCATGTTTAAATAGGTATTTTTGTTAAGGTGTGGAGCTAAAAGCTTCACCAAATGAACGAGTTTGCAAGTTACAGGATTTACATAGTCACCGGTGATGGTCAGGAGCGGCCGACGTCGGTCAGGAGTCGACTAGGAGATGCCGGCGTCGGTCATGGATCGGCCGACGTCAGTCACAGGCAAACAGGCGGGGACCGACATTGGTCACCTATGCGTCCATAATGCTATTTTCGTGGACAAAATAGAATGTTTGCATGGTAGGATTAAGTGTTAGTCTTAAGTCTGCATCTCTATTTTAAGTAAGACTATTTTGAGCCCTTGATTAGGAGGTGCATCTATTGGTTGTAATTGCATTGCTCATGATCCATAATTCTATATAATATGGATAATTCTTCATAGCTTAGTGTGTGTAATGTTAAATTGAACAGTACAGTATTGTATATGTGTATCAATCCAAGTTATTGGAGTTGATTGTAATTGAGAGAGAGAACTCTTGAGGGAAAGAGATCTAGAAAGAGATTTTTACATCTGAGAGAGGTGTGGAAGAAAAGAAGTTTATTTTATTCTATTCCTTCTGTAAAGAGTTTAATACAAGTTTTCAGGGTGGTTTCTTGTATCTCTTATTGTTTACTATTTTATGATTCTAGTTACTTATCTTTCTGGTTTAATTCTGCATTTAATTGCTTTCACATTGTAATCAACATTGTTGGTTGATCCCCAATAAGTGGTATCAGAGCTCAGGTTGACTAATAGGTGTTTTAGATCTGGTTAATGTGTATTGATTATAGGTTACTCACAGGGATTTCTGTTTGAGTGGGAAATGGCAGAAGAAAGTAAACTGAAAATGGAGAAGTTCAATGGCAAGAATTATCAACATTGGAGAATGCAGATAGAGGATTATCTGTATCAGAAAGATCTATACTTACCGTTAGGTGGGGTTTCAAAGAAGCCCAAAGACATGGATGATGAAGAATGGGAAGTTCTTGATAGAAAGGCTCTTGGATCAATAAGATTGAGTCTGGCATCTACTGTGATATCTAATTTATCACAGGCAAATTCAACGGTTGAGTTGATGACTACTTTAGCAAATTTATATGAAAAACCCTCAGCTTCAAATAAGGTATATCTTATGAAGCAGTTATTTAATTTGCAAATGCAGGAAGGTGGATCTGTATCTAATCATCTTAATGATTTTTATGGAATTGTAAATCAATTAAATTCAGTCAAAATAGTGTTTGATGATGAAATTAAGGCTCTTTTAATATTATGTTCTTTGCCTGAAAGCTGGCATAGCTTGGTAATGGCAGTTAGTAATACTGCATCTGCTTCAAATATTTTAAAAGTAGAGGATGTTGTTAGTGTGATCTTGAATGAAGAAATTTGCAGGAAAAGCACAGAAGAAACATCAGGGAACACTTTAAGTTTTGAGATCAGGGGAAGGCAAAAAGAGAAGGGCAAGAAAGGGAGATCAAGGTCTAAGTCAAAGGTGAGAGGTAGATCCAAATCCAGAAATGGCAGGGAGCCACAATGCTGTAATTGTGGAAAGATAGGGCACATAAGCAAAGAGTGCTAGTCAAAACCTAAAGAGGACAATCAGCATGAAGGTAAAGAAGAAGCAAAAGTTGCAGGTATTGCACAAGATGCTCTTATATTCTCTTTGCATAATAATATAAAATCCTGGGTGTTAGATTTTGGTGCCTCTTTTCATGCTACCCCTAATAAAGAATATTTTAGTGACTATGTCCATGGAGATTTTGGAATAGTGTATTTAGGGGATGATGAGCCTTGTAAAATTGTTGGCAAAGGAAAAGTGCAGCTAAAAATGCAAAATGGTAACACATGGGTGTTGAGAGATGTCATGCATGTTCCTAGCTTGAAGAGGAATTTGATTTCTGTAGGAAAGTTAAGGGATGAGGGTTGTACAGTAACTCTCACAGCTAAATATTGGAAGGTGACCAAGGGTGCACTTGTAATGGCTAGAGGTAAGAGAGTAGATACTCTCTATTTATGTAATTGTGTTACTAATAATTCTCCTTCTGTATTATCTACTTCAGATGTAGATGCAAAGTTGTGGCACTCAAGGCTTGGCCACATGAGTGAGAAGGGAATGTCCATTCTTAATTCAAAAGGTAAGCTTTTAGATTTGAAAAGCATAGATCTAGATTTTTGTGAGCACTGTGTTTTTGAGAAACAAAAGAGAGTGAGTTTTCTTAAGACTGGATCAACAAAGAAGAAACACAAATTGCAGCTTGTTCATGCAAACGTGTGGGGACCAGCTCAGGTTGCTTCTATTGGCGGATCACAGTACTTTGTCTCTTTCATAGATGATGCTACAAGAAAGGTATGGGTCTATTGTATAAGGAAGAAATTTGATGTTTTTGACACTTTTAAGATTTTTAAAGCTATGGTTGAGAATGAAACAGGCAGAAGATTGAAGTGCCTGAGATCTGACAATGGTGGTGAGTTTTGCAGCCACAAGTTCAACTGGTATTGTTATATGCATGGAATCCGTAGGCAAAGGATGGTTCCAAGGACACCTCAGCAAAATGGAGTTGCTGAAAGGATGAACAGAATAGTTTTGGAGCGTGTAAGGTGTATAAGATTGCATGTTGGTTTGCCCTTAGAGTTTTGGGTAGAAGCTGTGGATACTGTAGTGTACTTAATTAACAGAATACCCTCTATAGCTCTAGATGGTTGAATTCCAAAAGAGGGATGGATAGGTAAAAAGGTAGATCTCTCATTTCTCAAAGTTTTTGGTTGTGAAGCCTTTGTGCATGTTGATAAAGAAAATAGAAAGAAGTTGGATGCTAAGTCTATGAGGTGCACATTTATTGGCTATGGCTCTGATGATTTCGGATTTAGGTTTTGGAATCTAGGAACTAACAAGATAATTAAGAGCCGTGATGTTGTTTTCAATGAAGAAGTGATGTATAGTGATCAGCTCAAGAAGCTGAATCAATCTGGGCAGAGCAATGAAGAATTGGATGAGGTGATGGTCCAAAATGAGCTCGTAAGAAAAATTAATCACAGAAAAGAAAACACAAAGACCGATGTCAATCAGGTAGGAACTGACATTGGCATTATAGGAACTGATGTCGGTCATACAGTGACTGACATTGGCCAGGTAGGAACTGACATCAGTCAAGGAGAACCGATGTCAACCAGTAACAGGCCTGAAAGTGATTGAGGTCGGTCACTGTCAGAGAATTTAGGTGGACAGTGTGTTGTAAATGAGTCTCAGATGCCCATCAGGAGGTCAAAAAGGGTAAGTAAACCTCCAATTTGATATTCCCCTTCATTATTCTATTTATTTCTTACTGATGGTGGAGAACCAGAGAGTTTTGATGAAGCGATACAGGTGAAATCCAAGAATCAGTGGGAGCTAGGCATGAATGAGGAAATTGATTCCTTGAAAGAGAACCAAACATGGGATTTGGTTGAGTTGCCAGTGGGAAAGAAGACACTGAAGAAAAGATGGATCTACAGATTGAAGGAAGGTGAGAATGGACAGATGAGATATAAGGCCAGGTTGGTAGTGAAAGGATTTGCATAGAAACCAGGTATTGATTTTGGTGAGATTTTTTCTCCTGTAGTTAAAATGACTTCTATACAGACTGTATTATCTTTAGTTGCTATTGAGGATTTGCATCTTGAGAAGCTTGATGTTAAGACAGCGTTTCTTCATGGAAATTTGGATGAAGAAATATATATGGATCAGCCAAAAGGATTTGAGGTCAAAGGTAAGGAGAAGTTAGTGTGCAGATTGAAGAAAAGCTTGTATGGCCTCAAGCAAGCTCCTAGACAGTGGTATTTGAGATTTGACAGGTTTATGACTGAGCATGGCTATAGTAGGTGTCAATCTGACCATTGTGTGTATTTTAAGAGATTGGATAATGGTAGATATATTATTTTGTTGTTGTATGTAGATGATATGCTGGTTGCAGGATCACACATGCAAGATATCTCTGAGCTTAAGGTGAAATTAACTCACACATTTGCCATGAAGGATTTGGGAGTAGCAAAGAAAATCCTTGGCATGAGTATTAAGAGAGACAGGAAAAATCACAGGTTGATTTTGTCTCAAGAGGATTATGTGAACAAGGTGTTGAAACGGTTCAATATGCAGGATGCAAAACCGGTAAGCACACCTTTGGTTGGACATTTTTAATTAAGTAAAGAACAATGTCCTAATTCACATGATGAGGTAGAGTACATGAGTAAAGTTCCATACGCTTCCGCAGTAGGGAGCTTAATGTATGCAATGGTATGTACTAAACCGGATATTGCCCAAGCAGTGGGAGTTGTAAGTATATGGCCAATCCAGGAAAGGAACACTGGAAAGCAGTTCACTAGATCCTTAGATATTTGAGAGGGACTAGCAGTAGGCATTTGTGCTATGGAGGTTCAGATACTTCTCTACATGGTTATGTAGATTTAGATATGGTAGGTGATTTGGATGGCAGAAGGAGCACCACAGGATATGTTTTCACTACTGGTGGAATGGTGGTTAGCTGGATATCAAAGTTGCAGAAGGTTGTTGCCTTGTCAACTACAGAAGCAGAATATATTGTAGTCATAGAGGCTAGCAAAGAGATGATATGGATGACACAGTTCATGGAAGAGCAAGGAAAGGAGCAAGAGAGTTGCAGATTATACAGTGATAGTCAAAGTGCAATTCATTTGGCTAAGAATTCAGCCTTTCATTCAAGAACAAAGCATATACAGCTTAGATACCACTTCATAAGATAGGTATTGGAGGATGGTGAGTTGAAGCTGGAGAAGATCCATACAGATAAGAACCCTGTGGATATGTTAACCAAGCTGATAACAAAGGAGAAGTTGAATCTTAATTCAACTTTTGTAGGTCTTCATGATTGAGTTTGAAGATGGAGGAGCTAGAAGATGTTGCTGTACAGGTACTGGTGCAACTGTTTATCTCCAAGTGGGAGATTGTTAAGGTGTGGAGCTAAAAGCTTCACTAAATGAGTGACTTTTCAAGTTGCAAGATTTACACAGTCACCGGCATCGGTCAGGAGCAACCGACGTCGGTCAGGAGACAACTAGGAGATGCTGGCATCGATCATGGATCGGCTGACGTCAGTCACAGGCAGACAGGCAGGGACCGACGTCGGTCACTTGTGCGTCTAGAATGCTATTTCTGTGGAGAGAACAAAATGTTTGCATGGTAGGATTAAGTGTTAGTCTTAAGTTCACATCTCTATTTTAAGTAAGACTATTTTGAGCCCTTGATTAGGAGGTGAATCTATTGGTTGTAATTACATTGCTCATGATCCCTAATTCTATATAATAGGGATAATTTTTCATAGCTTAGTGTGTGTAATGTTGAATTGAACAGTACAGTATTGTATATGTGTATCAATCCAGGTTGTTGGAGTTGATTATAATTGAGAGAGAGAACTCTTGAGGGAAAGAGATCTAGAAAGAGATCTGTACATTTGAGAGAGGTGTGGAAGAAAAGAAGTTTCTTCAATTGTATTCCTTCTGTAAAGAGTTTAATACAAGTTTTCAGGGTGGTTTCTTGTATCTCTTATTGTTTGTTATTTTCTGATTCTAGTTACTTATCTTTCTGGTTTAATTCCGCATTTAATTGATTTCACATTGTAATCAACATTGTTGGATGATCCCCAACAATTTTGGGTTTTTTAAAGCCATAAAATTTCAAATATAACCATGTTAGGGTCAATAGGATATCAAATATGTAGGCAAACCTATTGGCAAGGTCTAGCCTAAAACTATACAAGGGTCAATTTCCATTTCAAGCTTTTACAAATCCATTATAATTATTGGAGTAATTTTTTAGAGTATATACAAATATTTTACAACCATTGGTTTTTAAACAAACTCTCTAATAATCCATTTTGGCTTAGCAAGCATTCGGACCCCACCAAGAAGCAAAAAATGGAGCTAAAGTGTCAACTCTAGGTGCTTAGAACTTCCACCAAGCTTTGCATGGGACCTTGAGCCATTCAAAGAAGTTAAATGAGGTACCTAAGGAGACATAAGTGTAATTCTATCATAATTCCAATGTGCCATGGCTATGAATGAATGCTAAGAATGAAAATCACTTCAAAACCCTTGCAAACCCTTCTCAAGGACTCGATTGGGGAGAAATTGAAAATTAAGCATGAATATGGAATGGAAATGCCATGAAACTTTGGGAACATTTATAATACTCTCCTAGGAAACCTTCATTGTAATTTTTCTATACAAACCTATATGAAATAGGGAAAAACAAGGCTTATTTTGACCATTTTTGGTGTTTTTCAGGCATGGTGAACTTTCAAGAGGCCAAATCACATTTGGAGGAAGTTTTATGACTTTTTATAAGTAATTATGAACATTATATCAAGTTTATGATATCCTAATCATGCCTACTAATTCTCCCATTTCAGCCAGTCTAGTGAACCAGCTAGAGAAGACTTGGAGAAAATGGTGAATCTTCATTTTGGGAGTCTTTAAAGGCCAATTTATTATAAATAATGGTATGAAAACTCCTTAAACATGTAATTACTCTTCCTATATGGATAATATTGCAATTTTGTAGAGCTTTAAGGTGATAAGTGTGAGAGGTGAAGAGAAAAGGGCTATTTTGAGACTACTAAGTATGATCATGCATGGCCAAAATGATAGGAAGGGTCAAGAGCCTCCATAATTCATGTGAGGGATTATTAGTAACAAATATTTCTCAAATTCATCATCAAACTTAATCATTTATATAGTTAGGATATTTTTATAAGGCCAATCATGAAGGGCAGTTTTTTTTGCATAAAAAAGGAGTTTCTTAACTATTTGCAGGTCTTGGATACTTGGAAATGACATTAGTAACTCCTAAAATGATATGGATCACCCAATCCCTCTCTCTCATGCATTTTAAGTGATCTTCACATTGGTGACACATGTACTTGTACCTCTTCAACTTCTCTTATCTCTCTCTTCCTCAAAGT
Source organism: Torreya grandis (assembly GCA_037957365.1). Taxonomy (NCBI): domain Eukaryota; kingdom Viridiplantae; phylum Streptophyta; class Pinopsida; order Cupressales; family Taxaceae; genus Torreya; species Torreya grandis. Next base: position 4,470,381 of record JARHVA010000076.1, read on the forward strand.
TCTATAAATTAAGCCATTTTGGCCATTATAAAAGAGACCACAATTTGGTATGGTGAAGCCTGCTAAAATGATATTAAACTTTAATTTTTAAAATTTAATACAAATCTAATTTTGAGTTATGAAAATTTTTGTCTAAGTGTGTGAGTGATGTACAGTGGAGGTAAGTGATAGTATCATCCTTATTTCCTTTATCCTTCATGTTTAAGTAAGAGTTTTGATGTTAACAAGTCATGTGAAGTGTGTTAAATGTAATAAGATCTCTTTAAAGTATGTAATTGTATATGTGGTGTGCAATCTTTCCCTTAGCTCAAGTATCTTGTTGATTGTCCTAAGCATGTTACCTTCACATTGAAACACTATGTTAGGATCCTTTAATGCATAGAATTGGTCTTGGAAAGCATTGTTTCTTAGTATAAATATGATAGTATATGGGATATATTATTGGTGGATCGCCTCTCTAGTATAGATTTCATTTTATGTAAACTCTTAACTCTTTTCATGAAAAATCATTAGATTAGGTGAATACTTCCCCTTTGAATATTATTGATTCTTTGAAGAATACCAAGACTAGCATATCTTTTTGGGAAGTCTTGAAAATGCCTGATCAAAAGGAACACCCACAAGAATAACTTGCCAACATCAATGTATACCCTCAAGCTCTAAGGTAACATTGTGTGGCCCTTGCCAACACACCAAGTCATGTCCTAGATCCCTCCACCAAATCTGAAAATCCACCACCTTTCTACCTCACACTCATTGTAGGAGATAAATTGGTTCACAATTGCATTATGGATAGTGGGGCTAGTACAACGATTATGCGTAAGCTGGTGGCAGATAAGTTGGGGTTAAAGTATGAACCACATAGCAAGGGTGTGTTTCAACTTGATGGAACTCTAACCAAGATGGTGGGATTATTTAAAGAGTTTAAATTTTTTCTACATTATTTTCCAAGCTTCCCCATTATTCAAGACATTGTGGTGGTAGACCTCCCAGCACACTTCACTTTTTGCTTGTCAAGGGACTTCATGGCTAGAATAGGAGGGTATCTTTATAATGATTGGATTTTTTTATCCTTTAGAACAAGATATGGAACCAAGTTGACCATAATAACATAACCCTTGGCAAGGTTTTATATTGAACCATATGTGGAGTCAAGTTCAAATCAAAATTGTGTGATTAGTGAAGAAGAAGGTGTCATAGAAGGTGAAGCATCCTCTCCTCTTGAAGGTATTTCTAACCTTTTCTTTAAATAGTATTATACTAAATCAATGAGAAAGATCTTTATGCATCCATGGAAGAGATTGATTTTGGGACTTATTATGTGCATGAGGAAGGCACTCGTATACTCCCACTTACAAATGAAGATCATAAAGTAGAAAAGGTATGTCCCACTTTGCCTATTCCTTCTCAAGATGAGCAAATAATTGTCCAAGATTGTAATGATTCCTATATGGCCATTAATTAGTCCTCTCTATCTTGTTCTCCACCTAGTTCAATTGTTTCTCCTTCAAGTCACTCCATTTCTAGTTTCAAAGAATCTCTTATTGGATACCAAGAATACATGATAGAGCTTGACACCAAATATAGTGGTGATCAAGTCATTCATAGTGTTTTTATTAAGAATGTAAGGAATGGGTTAGAACAAATCAAAAAGGATTTGATACCTATAGAGGAAGCTAATTGGTCAAATTATACCTATCAGGTGCTTGAGGTTTCTAACCTAATTTGATAGCTAGAAGAGAAATTGAGAGTCCATGAAACCAATCCATCTTGGCAATCTCAAGATGCCCCAAACTCTTTTTCTATTTCCCAAAATTTCTCTTCTTGGGATTCTATCCTTGAGAACAACCAAAAGAGGGAATAAATCATGGTGGAACAAGTCAACTTATGTGGAGAATATTATGAAGAAGGAATAGAGGTTTCAGATTGGTTGAATGATGAAAGAGATCTATCCTCTTGTGAAAGTGATGATCCTTGTGTTGAAAATTATGCCTTAGAAGGACTTCTTTTAAATCCTAGAGAAGAAATTTTTTCTCTCATTATTCCTTTCCATGATGTAGATAAATAAAAATATGGTGGCTTATGGCAGATGTTTGAAGACATATGCAATGAATTTGAAAGCCAAAAAGGGCCTACAAGTCCTATAGAAATGACCACAAGCCATGATATGCTAGAAGATGGAAAACAAGTATGTTTTGAGTATTATCACCAAGAGAGTTTGGATCATGATGAAATAATATATGATGGTCTTAGGACCCTTGAAAGTGATTTTAAGATTGACCATATAACCACTCATGAAACTTCCTCTACCATCATCAAAGAGGAATGTAAGCAAAATATATTTCCAAATTTCCATGATAGAGTACTTCTTGGAGAGTTTGAAGAAGGTGTGATGATTCAGAAACAAGATGAGATCTATTCAGGAGACATGAACTTGTAAAAAGATGTCCTATATATGGACATGCAATTTTTTTATGAGGAGACAAGAGGGAAACAATGTGAGACATGTTTCCAAAACCAAGAAGACTTCAGCTACTTGGGAGATCCATTTGAGATGACTTCACCAAGTGACATAACAAGTCAAGGAATAAAGAGAAAACATGAGTCCTCTAGCATCACACCCAAAAGGAAGAATACATGGAATCCTCTTTAATACAATGAGGGATATTCAAGATACTCTCCTTTTGATCTAGGAAGGAAGTATGATCAATATTAAGGTACATACTAGTTTTTTTTCAATTGTGCTTTGTGTTCCCGAAGTGCTTAGTATCACAAGTGTGTCTTTATTTTGTGTTTTGATTTTGTCATGTGTGTTGTTCTTTATTTAAGTGTCTTTTGTAATGTCAACTGTCTTGTGGTCAATTCAAGATCTGTCCATGTCAATCTAAGTTCTCATATGCATGAATCCATGCCCAATACAAGGATGAGGGAACTAATATTAGGCATAGCTAGCATGTCACCCCTAGGAATTGCCAAGAATGTTGACCAAATTTGACCCCAACTCAAATTTGGCTCAACCCCTACTATTTTTTGACTTTTAATAATATTCTCATGTCTTATAGGGTGTCATGTTGATCTATTATCTTACCCATCCCCTTCCTAATCCTTGTTGAAGTCCACCTCTATGTACTAGGATAGTCAACTAAAGTCAAAGGTTGGTCAACCTTGGTAAAAGATATTAAAAGGGTAAAATTATGTTGAAAATGTATTAAGGTGGTCCTTAATATGTTTTAATATGTTTACAAGTCATAAATTATTCATAGGTCTTGTCTCATGTGTAAAAGGGGGCCTTTTGGTCATATTTTAGCCCATTTAATGACTTGTATATATTTTCATGCAATAAAAATTGACAAAAAGGTGAGCTTAAATGTGTATAATGTTAATAATAGTTATTTCATAGGCAATAAGTAGTTATTTTTAGTGGATGGTAGTTTTCCCTTTAAAATTGGAGTTTTTGGGCACTTATACGGATTTCTCAAGTCTATCATCAGCCAAAAATGTGGGAAGAGTAACTCTTCACCTCCCATAATTCATTTAAATTCATTTTTTTCAAGAAAAATACAAAAAAAAATCATCTGTATCTTGTTTTCCTCCATTGGCAAGTAAAGAAGGAGCAACTTCATGCATTTGGCATGGGCCGTACAGGTGGAATTGAGAGGAGTGATTATCAAAATGGATAGTGCTCTGAGTACACTTAATTTTCATAACAAGAACTTGATATTTGGTTCATCCTCCTTTATGAATGATCAGTATGATTCTAGGCAACTTTTTATGCATGTTCAACCATGAAGGGGTCATTGTTTGAGCTTGTCTCAGAGTTTATTGTTTTAGATTGATGGATTTGTGTGTTATAGGTGTCTCCACATAATTTTCAAGATATTTTTTCATGCTTATTATTTTTTTTAATAGTTCAATTATTTGATGAAACCTATTTTAGGCTTGTAAAATGTCTAGTTTGCATTCATAGTCATCCCAATTGCTTTGAAAATGTTTCCTTCACGTTGGATATGATGTTTTTATGTTTTTTTGGAAATTATACTTGTGTATTTTGGTAATTCAAGTGTTGAAAATTTCTCTTGAGGTGTTTTGAGAGCATTCCTTGCATGATTATTGTCATTTCATGACTTCCTTGTAAATCATAGTCAAAAACTCCACCTACAAAAGCATGTCAATGTCACAAGTGAAATTTAGAGGGTTTGAAATGGTCCTTAACCTATTTGGACTATTAATGTACATTGAAATGTTTTATGGAGGTATGTAGGCACTACAAACTTGCAAACTTGGAGAATGGCCCAATTTTGCCTGTATAGAAGGAATGATAATCTATAGTTAATGCCATAGACATGCCTTTTATAGGTGTTCCAATATATTGGTAAATCAAATTTGAGATTCCTTATTATGAGAAGGCATAAATAGACATATTGATCATCCTAGTTTGATAAGAAAAGTGTCAAAGCATCAAATGGGAAGTTAGACTGTGAGCAAGTTATATTGGGTTCTCTGTCCCTAAAAATGGAAAATAAAGACCTTGAATGTTTTTTAGGACCTCAAAAAATTCACTTGATAAGAGATCCAAGATTTAAAATAGGAAAAATTGGTATCCCTATCCACCTAGAACAATTGGACCAATTTTGAGAGGCAAAGGATGGATGGAGATTGGATTTTACAAAGCCTAAAAAAGGATGAAAACCACTAAAGTAGGGTAGTGTTATCTACAAGAAACTGATCAAAATGTTAACCTTGACTTCATTATGGTATTCTAGGCCAAGTTATCAAGCTGTATGATGCTAATGGATCAAATGATACTTGCAAGCTAAGAGGCCATGAGAGAAGGTGGAATCTAATGTCTTAAACTCTAATTCATACTCCTTTATCCGTACATAGGACTGTAAGGAGTCACCTAAAGGCAGAAAGAACAAAGTTTGTGAAATAAGCATGATTATGAATGAGATGAGGAAATTTCATGTTTTTAATGCAAGCAAATACATAAATTCCATAAATTACACCATGAAAAAGCTTATTCTTCACCTAGAAAATAACATACAAGCCTAAAATGAATGAAAAATAACCACCTATAGCTGAGTAGATAGTGCAATGAGGCTTATGGCATTTAGAGGAGTCTTAGAGAATTTTAGGGATAAAATAGGTTGTAAATAAAAACCTAATAACATATGGGATCTAAAGGAGTATTTAAATCATAAATCAAGACCAATCTCATGCCATTCACATCTTAAAACAACCTACGGGCATAGACCTATGACTGTCTCAGTCCAAGAGGACAATGGGCAATTGGAAGGCCTAAAAGGGAAAAGATGAAAGGTTTGAAAGATATTTCAGATTGGAATATTAATGTGAGTAAAAATATTTTATGGTATGTTTTAAACCTTTAATATAACCTCCAATGAAATGTAACAAAGAAATAAGATCCCTTGTCTACTATTACAGTCAGAGAGGGTCATAAGCAAATGAAGGACATGATGAGAGTTTTGTGCCTAGGAAAGAAAAGGATTTTAAAATAATTGGATATGGATTCTTCATAATCAAATTAAGTAAATAACATGTCCAATACATCCTCAAGTCACCCAATGCCCTTTTCTCATAGCAAAATAGACTCAGTCCATACATGCAGGGCAGGGAAAGACTTGTTTCAAGAGGTGAGTTTGGAGATTCCACTTAGAAGAGAGGATTTGAGTGGATCCATAGGTTAAAAATGCATTTAATTATGGTAATTAATATTCATGAAAAAAATTATGTATCAAATAGGTTTGGAAAGAGCATCCATGAGGAGGTTTGGACAAGAACATGCAGAAACAAGGTTTTTACCCCTTTTTGGAAGAAATTGGGATGGTTACGATCACCTAAACATGGAATTGGACAAAAAAAATTGGTAAAAATTGTCATTAATACCTTTTTAATATTTTAAAATACTAACTTATCCCAAAAAAATAGGCCTAATACTCTTATGTTTTATCTCAGAGCTAAGGGCACTCCCTTCATGCACAAGAATGGTAGTTTTGGGGAAAAGTAAAGAATGGTGAACCAGAGACCAATTGGATTATTAAATAAGGTTTGAATATCTTGGTAACACATGGAGGAACCTATTAAACCATTATATAATGCTTGAGATAAAATATGACACCCTACACAATAAGGGTTATAGTCAAGTGTGAAGGAAAGCCTTAGGGCTAGAGGCCAAATTGGAGGTCATATGCATTTTCAACCTAATATATGATTTCCACATGATAAATTCATGTTTATATAGTTATTTTGGGTGTTTTAAATCAATCACATTATGAATATAACCATTGGAGGGTCAAGAGGAGCTCAAATATGTAGGTAAACCTATTGGCAAGGTTTAGGCCTAAAACTAGGAGGGGTCAATTTCCATTTCAATCTTTTGTAAATCCATTATAATGGTTAAAGGAATTTTTTAGAGTATATAAAGATATTTTTCAACCCTTAGTTTTCAAATAAAGTCTCCAATAAGCTATTTTTGGCTTAGGAAGCATTCAGACCCCACCAGGAAGCAAAAAATGGAACTTGAGTGTCAACTTCAAGTGCTTATAACTTCCACCAAGATATAAAAGGTAAATTTACCCATTAAAATAAGTTTAATTAGGTCCTTTAAGATACATAACTGTAATTTTATTATAATTACAATGTGCCATGGCTATGAATGAATGCTAAGAATGAAAATCACTTCAAAACCCTTGTAAACCCTTCAAAAGAACTCGACTAGGGAAAAATTGAAAATTAAGAATGAATATGGAATTGAAATGCCATTAAAATTTGGTAACATTTATAAGACTCTCCTAATCACCCCTAAATGCAATTTTTCTATATGGACCTCTACAGAATTGTTTAAAATAAGGCTTATTTTGACCATTTTTTGGTGTTTTGCAAGCATGGTAAACTTTCAAGAGGATAAATCACTTTTGGAGGAAGTTTTAGGAATATTTATAAGTATTTATGTTAATTTTATTAATATTATAGTCTCTTAAGTGTGCATATTAAGTCTCCCATTTCAGCCAGTCCATTGAACCAACTAGAGAGGACTTGGAAAAAATGGTGAATCTTCATTTTGGGAGTCTTTTAAGGAAAATTTATTGTAATTGATGTTATAATCACTCATTACACATGTCATTACTCTTATTTTATGTATCTTATTATAGTTTTGTATAGCTTTAAGGTGATAAATGTGAGAGGTGAAGAGAAAAGGGTTATTTTGAGACTGCCAAGTATGATCATGCATGGCCAAAATGATATGAAGGTTAAAGATCCTCCCAATATACATGTGAAGGCTTATTATTAAAAAATATTACTTACATTCATCATCAAACTTGATCAATTATATAGTTATGATAGTTTTGTAAGGCCAATCATGAAGGATAATTTTTTGTGCATAGAAAAGGAGTTTCTTGACTATTTACAGGTCTTGGATGATTGGAAGTGACATTTTTAACTCCTAACATGATATGGATCACCCCATACCTCTCTCCCATGCATTTTTAACTAATATTATCATTGGTGACACATGTCCTTGTGCCTCTTCAACTTCTCTTCTCTCTCTCTTCCTCAAAGTTCTATAAATTGAGCCATTTTGTCCATTGTACAAGAGACCACAATTTGGTATGGAAAAACCCTAATAAAATAACATTACACTTTTATTTTTAAAATTGAATACAAGTCTAATTTTGATTTTTGAAAAAAAAATCTAAGTGTGTGAGTGATGTATAATGGAGCTAAGTGATAGAATCATCCTTACTTCCTTTATCCTTCATGTTTAACAAAGAGTTTTGATATTAATAGATCATGTGAAGTGTGTCTAATGTAATAATCTCTCTTTCAAGTATGTAATTGTATATATGGTGTGAAATCTACCCCTTAGGTTAATTATCTTTTTGATTGTCCCAAGCATGCTACCTTCACATTGAAACACTATGTTAGGATCCTTTAATGCATAGAATTGGTCTTGGAAAGCATTGTTGCTTAGTAAAAGTATGACAGTCTATGGGATATATTATTTTTGGATCACCTCTATACTATAATTTTCATTTTATGCAAACTCCTAACTCTTTTCATGAACAAGCATTAGATTAGGTGATAGGCACTTAGAGAAGAATTCAGGCAACTAACCCTTTCAATCCTAGAGATTCATCTCTCCTACCATTTCCCATAAACTTGAGAGATGATTCAATGTTGCATCAAATTTATGGAGCTTCATAGAGTTTTCTATGGTGCACAATTTTATGACAATAGTCTTGGCATGTTTGGTGGGATAATTGGTCATAACTATTCACATGTCAAGGTGAATGTTGGCCTTAACAAGCCTAAAGTTGAAGAAGTGTTTCTAATCCAACATTTGGTAAATCAAAAAAATGAGAATCTCTGGTCGTATTTCAAGTTTCCCACATTATAATTCATGGTCCTCACCAGATCATCTTCTATTATAGTTTTCAATCAAGTCCCTCTACTTGAAACTCATCTTGAAAGACAATACCCTAAACCATTCCTAACTTTTAGAGATCTTGAACAAGAAGGTTTTGAAGAGGAATAAGAATAAGTAAAAGAGATAGGAGATCAAGATAAAGTAGAAGAGATGGATAGGAAACATCTTTTCCCAGCCTTCAACACCTAAAATCCAATTAACCTTCTTACATATGAACCTATTCCTCCCAATGCTACCAAAAATCTTACTAGCTTCAATATAGAGGGTCATATTACCCCATCGGAGCACATTAGGGACATTTAAAACTTTTGTAACTTCCATAATGTCACTCAATCCAACATATCCATTACATTGCTTTCCATGTCTCTAAAAGGTAATGCACTTGATTGGTATAGAACTTTGGAAGGTGGTTGCATTACTAATTGGGATGAATTTAGGGAACTGTTGGTGAGTAGATTTGAGAAGAGTGACCATAGTTCACTAATCCACCATTTGAATGTGATAAGGAAAGGTCCTAATGAATCCATGGGATATTTTAAGATTTCAAAGAACATTGCATAGGTTGCCACCTATCATGAGGCCTCCTCTAAGCTTTGTATTCCCCACCTATCTCAAGGCTATCGGCACTAATGTGGAGGTAATGTTGTAATCAATGGGAGGGTTTAATTTACCTAAGGCATATGAGATAGCCATTGAAGCTATGAATAGTTTGATACAAGTTATTAAATTACCTCCAATAGTTTTCATGCCCTTGTTGTCTCATGGTTCAGTTGAAAATCCAAGCATAGAACAAGTTCCTCAAACTAATGTCAAACCTAAAACCACTCCCAAGAAGGTGGATAATGTCATAGATAAAGATGAGATGATTATTCTTTACAAGCTTAGCTACATCTTCCACCCAACAATTGACATCCACTCACTCATGTGTGGTAGCCTCCCAACCTTCTACCCACTATTTGTATGTCTCTCAACCACCTTAGCAATATGCATCTTATAACCCTTTGGGTACCCAACCCCAATCTGACCTAATGAAGATGCTTATGGATAAGATGACCATCTTAGAGTCATCTATTTTGGGTGCTCACAATATCTTATCTTATGACCAAATTTGTAATGAGCCCATCCATCCTTCTGTACCTATCAATCCATACCCTCTCAAATGGGAAATTCCTGATTTATTTAAGTTTCAAAGTAAGGAGGATCCCCAACAATACCTTAGGGCATTAATGCATGCTTGTTGTCTCATCAATTGTTATGATGCCCTTCTCCTCCACACCTTCCCCATGTCTCTAGCAGGGCTAGCCCTGGAATAGTATAGTTCCTTACCCAAGCATTTCATATTCTCCTTGAACCAATTGTCCTAAACCTTCCTAGACCACTTTTCTATCAATATCTCCAAGAAAGTGTCCATCATCGACCTCTATTCTATCTGCCAGTTTGAGGATAAATTTGTTGCATGTTTTGTGGCTCATTAAAGGAGCCTTATCAACTAGCTATCATTCTCTCTACCTCAACCTGAACTTATATATCTCTTTGATTAGGCATGTGCCAAGCATATCTCCTCTACACTTCATGTTCAAAGCTTCTAAACCTTTGATGAAGATTTTACCATAGCACGTAACTTGGAGAACCAAGCCATTGACGAGGGAAATATTAAGCTAAAAAATAAGAACTCAACCTATAAAACCAATGAGACTTCTTCCTCTAAATCAAGTAACCAATCCAATGCCAACACTAAGAACAAGGGAACCAAAAATCTAGTCATCCTTAAAGCTGCTCTTCCACCTTCTATTGACCAATCAAATTCCTCTAGTTCCTTAAAGCAAAACCCAAGGAACCAAACCTAGAACAACCAAAAACAATTCACTCTAATTTGAAAATCCTATACTTCCATCTTTGAGAAGTTATTAAAATCCAATATCATTCAACTTCCTCCCATCAAGCCACTCCAACAATTTGACTCCTCTCATTCTACACCTAGTTGGTACAGTGAAAATTATTTGTGTACCTTTTATTGAGTGATAGGGCATGATGTTAGTAGGTGAAACACTTTCAAGAGCCTTGTCCAAACCCTCCCCAATGCACCATCAAACCAATTCCTTGATATATTCTTGCAACCCTTCCCAAACCATGCCCCTACTAAGAATGAGAGCAACAATGTTGAGTATTCTCATGATACCCATATAATTAACATGGTCCTTGATGCACTCATTACCAAACCACCTAGTACCCAATCTTCTAATCCTCTACCTCCTCCATCTATTAAGGTGGTGGAATTACCTTCCCTTTATTCAGATACCCAAACCAAGGAAACAATATCCCCTCTCCCTTCTCTTACTGAGGTAGTGGAGTCACTAGCCACCCTTTTCACTGATACACTAGAACAACCAACCATCATCGCCTCACCTTCACCCTTAATTACCGAGCAAACTAATTTCCCTTCAGAGATCATACCCAAGGAGAAAAACCCCATATCTACTCCTCCTACAAAGGAACCATCTATTTCAACCCCACATCTTTTGATTGAAGAAGAGGACAAGGTTACCATCCTTGTATCTCCACTTAGAGGCCTATCTTTTAGGTCTACTCTTCAGGGAACCAAACCAACCTATAAATCCTTCTCTAGGCTAGTGAAAAAATTGGAATTTATCTTCAACCCTAACATGAATTGAGCCACCTTATTACAGTAATTAGGTCTCCATTACATTACCCAACTGAATCTTCCAATCCTTTCTCAGTCTAAACAACCCACCACTTCCATTAACCAACCCCTTACCATATTTACCCAAACAACCAAACCCTCTAGCCAACAAACTAAGACCTCCACAAAACCAACCAACCCCCAACCACTTAATCCAACCAAGACCCAATTATCCAAGCCCTCTCCTAACATCCCAACTAGGTCTACCAAGAATCTCGATATCCTTCCTTTACTAATACTTAGTTGTTCATCTGTGAAAGTGGACCTAACCCCTTCAATCCCACTAACCCAATGCTAGACCAAAGTAACTAAAGAGGAAAATCCACATAAATATTGGAAGGTTCAAACTTTGCCTCCTTCATCATTTCCCTCCATTATGGGGCCTTCATCCCTCTACCTTGAATAAGAATTAAATTACCTCTACCAAAACCTCACCACCTCTTTTGGTTACACCTTCACAATTATTTTTTGATGCACCTCTTTTCACTGTGCCAACCATACCTATTCTCTAATGGATCATTGGGGACAATCTCAAGGTTAATTTTAGTATGATGGTGGAGAAGGTTGTCATACTTTGGTGTCACAAGAAGGAGCCACTCCTTTCATCACATCAGAATAAGAACACCTCATGCAAGTGAATGCTCATGGAGAAGGTAGTAGCCAAGGAACTATTCTCATGAACTTTCAAAAGGAGGATGACTATGTGTTAAATCAAAGTACATCAGTTATAGCTAATATAAGAGCCAAAAAAAGAGAAATTGTGGGAGAGGTTCTCAAAGCACATGTGACTCCAAGTGATGCATTTCTAAGGCAATAAGGTGTGAATCCTAATGTAGCACCTTATTCTAGTCACATTCCTCATCAAAGTCAGAATGCAAGCAAGGTTGTCAAGCCTACAATGCATCAAGTTCAAGCTTCCTCACCACCTTCAAGAATGAAAGAAAAGGTGAATACTTCCTTTTTGAATATTATTGATTCTTTGAAGAATACCAAGCCTAGCATATCTCTTTGGAAAGTCTAGAATATACCTGGTCAAAAGGAACTCCTATAAGAACAACTTGCCAATATCAATGTAGCCCCTTAAGCTCCAAGGTAACATAGTGTGGCCCTTTCCAACACACCAAGTCATGTCCTTCATCCCTCCACAAAATCTGAAAATAATCCACCTTTATACCTCACACTCATTGTAGGAGATAAATTGGTTCATAATTGCATTGTGGATAGTGGGGATAGTACCAAAATTATTCTTAATGTGGTTGCAAATAAGTTGGGGTTAAAGTATGAACCACATATAAAAGGTGTGTGGTAAATTGATGGAACTCTAACCAAGGTAGTGGTATTAGTTAAAGAGTTGAAATTTTTTCTACATGATTTTCCAAGCTTCCCCATTATGCAAGATATTGTGGTGGTAAACCTCCCAACCCACTTTGCAATTTGCTTATCAAGGGACTTCATGGCTAGAATAGGAGGATATCTTTTTACTGATTAGACTTTTCTAACTTTCAGAACAAGATATAGAACCAAGGTGACCATAAGAACATATCCCTTGGAAAGGTTTCATATTGAACCATATGTGGAGTCAAGTTTAAATCAGAATTATGTGATTAGTGAAGAAGAATAAGGTGCCTTAGAAAGTGAAGCACCCTCTCCTCTTGAAGGCATTTATGAACTTTTCTTTTATGAGTATGGTACTGACACATATGAGCATGATCCTTATGCATCCATGGAAGAGATTGATTTTGGGACTTATTGTGTGCATGATGAAGACACTCGTATACTCTCACTTACAAATGAAGAAAATAAATTAGAAAAAGTATGTCCCACTTTGCCTATTCCTTCTCAAGATGAGAAAATAGTTGTTCAAGCTTGTAATGAGTCCCATATATCCAATAATCAATCCTATCTATCTTTTTCTACACCTAGTTCAATTGGTTATCCTTCAAGTCACTCCATTGCTAGTTTCAAAGAATCTCTTATTGGATACCAAGAATACATGATAGAGCTTGACACTAGATATAGTGGTCATCAATTCATTCCTAGTGTTTGTATTAGGAGCATAAGAAATAGGTTGGAACAAATCAAAAATGAGTGGATACCTATAGAGGAAGCTAATTGGTTAACTTATACCTATGAGGTGCTTGAGGTTTGTAGCCTAATTTGCAATCTAGAAGAGAATTTGAGAGCTCATGAAACCAATCCATCTTGACAATCTCAAGATGCCCCAAACTCTTTCTCTATTTCCCAAAATTTATCTTCTTGGGAGTCTATCCTTGAGAAAAACCAAAAGAGGGAAGAAATCATGTTGGAACAAGTCAACTTGTGTGGAGAATATTATGAAAAAGGAATAGAGGTTTCAGATTGGTTGAATGATGAGAAAGATCTAACCCCTTGTGAAAGTGATGATCCTTGTGTTGAAAAGGATGCCTTAAAAGGACTTCTTTTGAATCCTGAAGAAGAAATGTTTTCTCTCATTATTCCTTTCCATGATGTATATCAATCAAAATATGATGGCGTATGGCAGACGATTGAAGACACATGTAATGAATTTGAAATCCAAAGAGGGCCTAAAGTGCTATAGAATTGACCACAAGTCATGATAAGCTAGAAGTCTGAAAATAAGTATGTGTTGAGAAGTATTATCACCAAGCGAGTTTGGATCATGATGAAACAATATATGATGGTCTTTGGCCCCTTGAAATTTATTTTAAGTTTGATTCTATAATGACTCATGAATTTTCCTCTACCATCATCAAAGAGGAATGGAAGCAAGAGATATTTCCAAATTTCCATGATAGAGTACTTCTTGGAGAATTTGAAGAAAGTGTGATGATTGATAAAGAAGATGAGATATATCAAAGAGACGTGAAGTTGAAATAATTTTTCATATATATGGACAAGCAAATTCTCTATGAGGAGATAAGAGCGTAACAATGTGAGACATGTTTCCAAAACCAAGAAGACTTCAACTACTTGGGAGATCCATTCGAGATGACTTCACCAAGTGACATGACAAGTCAGGGAACATGAAATTGGAAAAAACCCTATGGTATATCAGATCATTAGGACATTTTTAATCTTTTAAAATACTCACTTTGTGCAAACAAATAGGCCTAATTCTCTATGTTTTGTCTCAGAGCAAGGGCAATCCCTTCATGCACAAGAATGGTAGTTTTGGGTAAAAGTGAAGAATGGTGAAATAGAGACCAATTGTATTAGTCCATAAGGTTTGAATAGATAGAAAAAACATTGAATAACCTAATAAACCTTTCTATAAGGATTGAGATCAAACAAGGCACCCTACACAACAAGGCTTACAGTCAAGTGTGAAGGAAAGCCTTAGGGCTAGAGGCTAAATTGGAGGTCATATGCATTTTATACCTAAGATATGATTTACATGTGATAAATCCATGTTTAAATAGGTATTTTGGGTGTGCTCAATCCATCACATCACAAATAGAACCATTGGAGGGTTAATAGGAGCTCAAAGATGTAGGCAGACCTATTGGCAAGGTCTAAGCCTAAAACCAAACAGGGGTCAATTTCCATTTCAAGCTTTTTTAAATCCATTATAATGGTTTGAGGAAGCTTTTAGAGTATATAAAAATATTTTACAACCCTTTTTTGAAATGAAAGTCTCCAAGAAGCCATTTTTGGCTTAAGAAGCATTCAGACCCCACCATGAAGCAAAAAATAGAGTTCAAGTGTCAAATTCAGGTGCTTAGAACTTACACCAAGATTTGCATGGGAACTTGAGTAATAAAATGAATTTTAAGGACGTCTCTAAGGATCCATAAGTGGCATTTTATTATAATTCCAATATTCTATAGCTATGAACGAATGCTAAGAATGAAAATCACTTCAAAACCCTTGCAAACCCTTCTTAAGGACTCGACTAGGGAGAAATTCAAAAGTAATCATGAATGTGGAATGTAAATGCCTTGAAAATTTGGTAACATGTATAATACTCTCCCAGGAACCCCTCAATGCAATTTTTCTATATGGACCTATATGGAATAGGCAAAATAGGGCTTATTTTTGACCATTTTTGGTGTTTTGTAGGCATGATGAACTTTCAAGAGAATAAATCACTTTTGGAGGAAGGTTTAGGACTTTTATAAGTCATTAGTGTCATTGGATCAATTTTATAATCTCTTAAGTGTGCCTACTAATTCTCCCATTTCAGCTAGTCTAGTGAACCAGTTAGAAAGGACTTGGAGAAAATGGTGAATCTTCATTTTGGGAGTCTTTTAAGGCCAATTTATTGTAACTAATGGTATGAACACTCCTTAAAAATTTCATTAATTTTATTTTATGGATAATATTTTAGGTTTGTAGATATTTAAGGTGACAAGTGTGAAAGGTGAAGAAAAAAGGGCTATTTTGAGACTGCTAAGTATGATCATGCATGGCCAAAATTATAGGAAGGGTTAGGAGCCTCCCTAATTCATGTGAGGGATTATTAGTAACCCCTATTACTCATATTAATCATAAAATTTATTAGTTTCAGAGTCAAGATAGTTTTGTAAGGCCAATCATGAAGGGCAGCTTTTTGTGCATAGAAAAAGAGCTTCTTGACTATTTGTAGGTCTTCGATGATTGGAAATGACATTTGTATCTCCTGACATGATATGGCTCACCCCATCCCTCTCTCTATTATTAATTTTTAATTTATATTAACATTGGTTACACATGTCCTTGTGCCTCTTCAACTTCTCTTTTCTATCTCTTCCTTAAAGTTCTATAAATTGAGCCATTTTGGCCATTGTAAAAGAGACAACAATTTGGTATGGTGAAGCCCTAATAAAATGGAATAAACTTTAATTTTTAACATTGAATCTAAGTCTAATTATAAGTTTTTAATATTTTTGTCTAAGTGTGTGAGTGATGTATAGTGGAGCTAAGTGATAGTATCATCCTTACTCCCTTTATCCTTCTTATTTAAGTAAGAGTTCTGATGTTAACAGGTCATGTGAAGTGTGTTGAATGTACTAATCCCTCTTTCAATTATGAAATTTTATCTATGGTGTGCCATCTACCCCTTAGGTCAAGTATCTTTTTTATTTTCCCAAGCATGCTACCTTCACATGAAACACTATGTTAGGATCCTTCAATGCGTAGAATTGGTCTTGGAAAGCATTGTTGCTTAGTAGAAGTATGATAGTCTATGGGATATATTCTTGGTGGATCACCTCTCTAGTATAGTTTTAATTTTATTCAAACTCTTAACTCTTTTCATGAATAATCATTAGACTATATGATAGGCACTTAGAGAAGAATTCAGGGAGCTAGCCCTTTCAATCCTAGAGATTCATCTCTCTTACAAGTTCCCACAAACTTGAGAGATGATTCAATGTTGCATAAAATTGAGGGATCTTCATATAGTGTCCTATGGTGCACAATTTTATGACAACAATACCATTATGGGAGGAATCCTTTATAAATGCATCTTTGACATCCTCCTTTTCCATTGTTTGCATAATCATGAAGCCTCCCACGCTATCAAGGAAATGCATGACAATATTTATAGGGATACTTTAGTGGCCTAGATGTTTCTAAGTGTATCCTCCATATCAGTTATTACTATCCTACCTTTAACCAAGACTATTATGATTATGTGACAAAGTGTGTCAAATATCAACAACATGCTAATTAGAATCATGCACCTATCCATAGCCTTTGAGTTTCTACCAATTTTTTTCCTTTTTCACAATTGAGTCTAGATCTTCATAGGAAAATTAAACCCCATTCCTCATAGCAACACCATTCCATCATCACCATGACTGATTATTTTACCAAGTGGGTAGAGGCTATTACTCTAGTCTTAACCAAAGCAAAAAATATTATCAACTTTATCAACCATCATATCATCTATCATTTTAGTGTCGCTCATAAGATTATCATCGACAATGGTAAATCCTTTGAGAACAAGTAAGTCTAGGTTCTATGTGATGCATTTGACATTAAGTTAAG